>CM037867.1:17972385-18262385 GCA_021292105.1 Anadara kagoshimensis | reverse complement strand
CATTATACCGGTTTAAGGTGCATCTGTGTAGTTAGCAAATATGGAATTTCCTGATCTGTTGATCATCGATCAGTTCCTCTGATTTTGATCAGCTGATGGTCTGATCAACTACATTTAATATAGATTAAAACGTTGCAATGAATTGGGGTTCAGTCCGTGTAAATCGATATTATTAAAACACATTCTTGTCATTGTATCGTATAAACATGACAGGTATATACATTTTTTATAAAAAAAATCAATTGACAATTGTTTTATTAAAAGATTGGGAGTATACATTGCAGAGTCATTCCTGGGTACTTCGATTTAGTACATTTATATATTTACTTGTAATTAGTTTACGGTATAACTACTTAATATCACTTTGCTCACCATTCCGGAGCACCCGGTCTCACTTCCTAATAGAAGTCCACGTGTTTAACCAAACTTGTCAGTTTCAGAGTTTTTATTTTGGTTTTGGATTGTGATTAGGACATGTGTTAGTATGTTTGTTTTTGATTTGTTCATTATAGGAATAAAATAACGGGATCCGGCTCACAATCATTTCTTATCTAAGATTTTCTTTAACTTAAATCTAACAACTTTTATCCGTATTTTATGGTACAAAAAATGAAAAAAATCCAAATAAAATGAGAATATGAATATAATAATCTTAGAGTGATCTTAAAAAAACATCTCAAATTTTCTGAATGTCTTCAATTAAAAAAAATAATTTCAAAATTGTCGGAAACGATTATGAAACTGAATCAAAGGTATACGTGTATTTACAATGGTCGTGCCAGATACCGAGATTTAGAAAAAAGCAGGGATTCGTATACATAATTATAGCGAAAAGTCTGAAAAAAAATGGATTTTCCAGAACCTCGAGGTCATCCTAATGGGACAATAAAATATTTTTGAGTCATACACAAGACTGAAAAGTTTAAAATTAACTAAAGAAAAAATTATTTAGTTGCTATTTTATTTAACCAGACCGTTATATGGAGACATAGAAAAATTGACTTCTCAATATCTTCATAAATTTAAAAAATGTAAATAATAAACTGGTAATTATTTCTTTAATTTAGAAGAATGTCTTAAAAATTCCTCGCCAATTGAAACATTTTAAAAGTTATCATTGCCACTTTATACAGCTCGTCACCTTATTTAAATTACATATAAAAGAAAAATAAATTGGACACAAATAATTTTTTCATCAAATCAATTACAAAATTTGATAAAAGCTCGCTAGTTGAAAAAATACAAAAACTCATTGTGAGTTATGTATTTTAAATACTGAAATGAATAACCCTTTTAAACACATATTTAAAAATCTTTTTAAGATACACTTTAGATTTTTAAAATAAAATTCCTATCAAAATTAAAATCTACGTGTATTTAAAAGGCAATCATTGTATCACTCAAATCGGTGTTTTTTAATATTTATTTTTGCAGTTTGTCGGCTCATAAATTTTCAGGAGGGATCTTTTATTTTCAACTTTTTTATTTTGTTGGATGAGCATTCATGGTTATTCATCTAAATCCGTATTTTTGTACTAGAAATTCCTGGCTTCAATCTTCCTTTAAATTGAAACTTGTTATATGTGGTTTTATAGCGAGAAAATTACCACTATCAACTATATACGACTGAATTAAACACATTTCAGTAACGCTTTATCCATGTGTTGTTCTCGCCGCGATTCCCCAACCCTGTTATCAACTCCACAGGAAAACAGTCTCATTATTGTAAGAAAATATGTTGAATTTAGTTCATGTACCGCCTCTTTTCAATGATGCTCAGGACATCCGATGTTTACATATAGTTCGGTTGTGATAGCTTTTTATTTTATTTTATTTTATTTTATTTTTGGGTTGTGGCTTGGATTGGATTGATGGCGCTTTACGTCCCAGACAAGTACCGAGGTGGCAAGTTCTGGAATGGTTTGGTAAATTTAAGTTTCCGGAAAAAAAAACTAGCGATTTTTTACAAGCGAATGACAACTTTCTCACATTAGGATTTGTGGGATTCGAACCAGGCACTGAATCAAACATATTGCAGTAAAGCTTATTTCACTTGTTCTTCCCTTGATTCTCCAATCCTGCTATCAACTCTGCAGGAAACCAGCCTCAAAATTGTAAGAACTTATCACACACGCTTGTACAGTTTCACATGTACCGCGTCTTTCAAGTATTGATGTCTATACAGTCACATGTATAGCCGGTTGTAAAACCTCGTTATTTCATTCTATTCTTTTTTTTTATTTTATCATGGGGGTTGGTACCTACAAAAGGAATAAATAAAAATAAAAGGCACAATCATTATCGACTTTGCGTTTGATCAATAGTTGCGCATGCGCTAATTTTTCCGGTTACTTTCGACCTGAAGCTAACAAAGAATTATGAAGGATTGAAACTTATTTCTTAAATAAAATATTGAAAGATCAAAGATATCAAATTATTCCTGTTATCATTAAAAAGTAGAAAATGAGAGGAATTTTATGGTATTTTTTAATCTGAAATATTTTAAGAAATTTTTGGGGCTTTTTTAGTTTGAAATTTAAGAACTTTACAATATAGATAAAGAAGGAAATATGTTGACGTGGTTGCTTAAAACAGTCATATCAATAATTTTACTTTCATTTTCGAAAAGTTCCTGTTATAGCTAAAAAGAAGACATTTTGACGATTCCAATGGTGTATAACACGAGAAAATAGATAAATAACAATTGGGGCTTTTTTAACTTTAATTTAAAAATAGGCACTATTTTTGACCAACTATAGCAGTCATCTTAACCCGTCACCGTATATATACAGGTGATGTATAATGGTTTATATAGGAAAAACATGCACCTGGTTTAATAATTTACTTATTTTGACTTTAATGTGGATATTTCTTAAACTTTCAAATTATTTCATATTCTAAAATTTTTTCTGCATCTTACTATATTTTTTTCATAATTTTATGATATTGGCAAATTACTTCAAAATTACTTTGAAAATAACCCTTAAAGTAAATAACACATATATTCGTATGGTCTTATATAGAGTGATATAGTAAAAAGGTGATCATTTACATAAATAGGCTTACTTTGAGTGACAAAAACCCTTAAAATTTAAGGAAAAGTCTAACACTTTCAAATCGTTCCACATTCTACAATTTTTTCTGCATCTTAAGACACGTTTTTTGAAATTGTACGGTAATGGCAAATTACTTCAAAATTACTTTAAAAATTTGTATGATTTTACGGATAACGATATTTTTCGCATAGATTTACATGGTAAAATTGAAAATTTGCACAGGGATGCTTGTTTTAATATTCAAATACATTTTTAATATAGAAAATGTATCACTTTCACATCGTTTCATATATTTTACATTTTTCTCAAATTAAGATTTTTTTTAATAATTTTCCGACAATGGCAAATTACTTCCACATTCTTTTGAAAATTATTAAAGCGGTATATATTTGTTTCATACCTCAGTTTAATGTCAACTATTAAATAAATAAATAAATAAATAATAAATAAATAAATAAATAAATAAATAAATAAATAAATAAATAAATAAATAAATAAATAAATAAATAAATAAATAAATAAATAAATAAATAAATAAATAAATAAATGTTTCGAAAGGTCTTTTTGTCTGCATCTCTGGTGACTGCGAGACTATTTCTTTTTCCTTTTTCCCACGCGGACTGTCATTGTTTTTTATTTAGTAATTTTTGTTAGAAAAGGACCAGTTACGGATTTATCGTTAACCAGGTGATATTTCTGAATTTAAACTAATGCTTCGCTTGTATATTCAGATGCGGGACATTCCCCATTAATGGAAAATCACCTTCATACTAATCCCTTTGCATATTCGAAGTGTATCCCGCTACCGATCCTGTCTCAAAGAGGATAGATTTTGTGCATCTTATCTATGTCAATTAATCACCTATAAACCGGATATCGTTAATTAACTCTACCCATTAATGTAGCATCTGAAAAACAGCTTCATTATTGTGTACTACAGATTAAAATTTGTGTCAGTCATAATACATAATATCACAGATGCACTCTCTCTCTCTCTCTCTCTCTCTCTCTCTCTCTCTCTCTCTCTCTCTCATAGTTTTAAACATCTCATTATCACATAAAAGTACAAAAAAAAAAAAAAATTAAAAAAAAATAATGAATAAATAATAATAATAATTTAATTTCTCTGACTTCCCCCACATTTATTTGTTCTACCAGCAGACTATTAAGCTAATATGATAACTGCATGTAAAAAAGAAAAAAAGGAGTTAGTAAAAAACAAAGAATTCTAAGAGAAATCAACAGACCAACGAAAATTATTTGGAAAATAATAAACCTATGAATGAGGAAATAGAAAACTTGAATGAATATGCAATAAAAGAAAAACTATCGCAATTGGGAATAAAAACAAGAGCGAGGGAAAAGGACAAACTAGTTGAAGTATTAAGAGATGCGTTGAGAAGTACTGAATAATAAATAAATTTTGCAACTGTGAAAACTCTATATGGTAGTAACATTTTGCGGTGACTGTAACTGTGCACATATTTTAAGAAAATTTTAGATGATGAAATATGTATAATTAATGAGGAACTGATAAGCCCATGTCATACGATTTATTTATTTATTTATTTATTTATTTATTTATTTATTTATTTATTTATTTATTTATGAATGTTTGATGATCAATAAACCATGTGAATGAAGTTTTGCCTTCACGTGTCTTGTGTGCAAATGTCTGTTGGGGTGATTGATTGATTGATTGATTGATTGATTGATTGATTGATTGACTGATTGACTGATTGATTGATTGATTGATTGATTGATTGATTGATTGATTGATTCCAGTCGGATAAGTGAGCAATCACTTCTATCGGGTCGACGAATAAGCTATCTGGATATTTTTCTAGGTCCAAGTTGAATCAAGTCCCGGATTCAATATGAAGGAATTCATTCATCAATTTAACTGAACGGCAAAACCAACGAAAGACAGCTGAGTAATCCTTGTCGCAAAATGTACGCGAAACATACAGAATAAAAACTAACTTATTGAATGAATATATATTATCAGATTAATTCAATTTATCTTGAAAGCGTAGAAAAATACTATTCATACGATATAAATATAGGTATATATCATGCGCGTGTGTGTGTGTTTAATACAGAACTGTTCATAAAGTGAAAGCTATTTTTTATTGATCTTACACATATGCATGTATGACTCAAGTTGGTCAATTTTTATCAGTTATGGTTGAACTTTTGATAATTATGAAACAATATTTAATTTAAAAATTAACAAACGTTAAACAAATAATCAAATAAAATCGGAAATATTTTGATAATTATGAAACAATATTTAATTAAAAAAATAACAGTTAAAAAAATAATCAAATAAAATCGGAAATATTTTAATATAAGTTAAAATAAAAGTTTTACATGTACATATAATGTATAAGAAAAAAGAAAATTATCTTTATCTTGTGAACAGCTCTAGTGAATATCTATCCTCTCCATTAAGACACGATCTTACCTATAAAGTACGAGTTAATTCCCTTGATTTACCGAACGATAAGTTCATAACGAACGCAAAATAAAGTCGTTATAATACGAAATAAAGGCGAAATAACGCGAAAAGAAAGGCGTTATAACGCGAAATGAAAGACGTTATAACGCAAAATAAAAGGCGTAATAACGCGAAATGAAAGGCGTTATAACGCGAATTGAAAGATATTATAACGCGAAATAAAAGGTGTAATAACGCGAATTGCAAGATATTATAACGCGAAATTTAAAGCGTTATAACACGAATTGAAAGGCGTCATAACGCGAATTAAAATGCGTTATAACTCGAAATAAAGGTGTTATAATGCCTCTTAGTTTGCGTTATTACGCCTTTATTTCGTGTTCTAACGCCTTTTATTTTTTTATCCGCGCTGAGTCTAATAGGCTTTCGTAGGTTACCTATTCGTAAGTAGGGAATGTTTTAGTAGTAACAACAGAAAAGGAACACGCCAGAAACCGCGCATCGTTATGATACTGCCAATTACCAGTTCATTATGCTAAGATTGGTGTGTTTTTGGGGGGTTTCTCAACCATCAATGATCTGACAAGCTCGATATTAGACAAGACAAGAATCTTGACTGGGACATAAAACACCTTTACTCCACACCTGTTCTGTTGTTTTCTTTTGTAAAACTTATATAGAAGCTTATTGTTTTGTTTAGCTCATTATAGCAACTTTACTACATACTACTGAAATCATTGTAACTATTTATTCAATCGAGTTTTAGCATTATAAGAGGGTTTGGAAATAAATTTGGAGACTTATAAAGAAATTCGGAAAAGGCAATGTACTGACTGTTCGTAACAGAAATGTACATTGCACTTTGTGACGCCATTGACTTTTTATACTGTTTAAGAAAACAAGATATACCATTAGATGGAGATATAATTTTGCTGCCGGAATATTTGTCGTATTTAGGAACTTCCGCGGATGCAGATTATGAGATTAAGAGAGAGATAAGGATTCATTGTACGATGTCATGGTCAAGACGAATTAACTTATATACCAGATAAAGAGTAATAGGAGTTAACAGAAAGCGTTAATAATCATGTTTCTGTGTATATCAGGAAAACTAAGAAATCGGTAAAGATTAGTGTGAAGATCTAAAACTCATGTCACAGAAATACTGATGTCGGATCTAATTCTGCGTGAATCTCTCTCTCTCTCTCTCTCTCTCTCTCTCTCTCACACACACACACACACACCGTCATTACTTTTTCTAACCCTACATGTAGATTGCAACCTCAAATATGATTCCATGCCTCTCTCTCTCTCTCTCTCTCTCTCTCTCTCTCTCTCTCATTTATATCTTATTGAACAAAACAGTTTCGATCTTAACAAAATATATTCCAATATATAATGGTTTTTTTCAAGAGCAAAATTTTGAATCTTTGCCAAAAAATAATTAAACATTTCTGGACATGACAATGCTATAAGAAAGTGGCACCGTGTCCATATTTATTAGATCTCTAATATCTTTTCGATTTGAATGTTTTATCAGTAAGGTCAAATTCTTCAAATTACAAAAATGATGAATGTATAAAATTAATATTTCATTTAATTACAAAATTATTAAAATGAAATTTGATCCTCATATATTTCGAATCCTCGGCGACACCAAGGACTTTGTATTCTTAACCCTATCTCCCCAATCGCTAATCGATGAATCACAAGAAATTTGGACTAATAAAAAGTCTATTTGGACTATATGATAAATGAGATTTTTACTCAAGCTCTCGCTAACTTTTTAACTCAATTATCCATTGGGGTTAAAGTGAAAGATGGAACAGCCACAAAAGCGATGTCGGGCGCAAATTGACCAACACCAATGTGACGTCATTTATCTAATTTCTTCGACGATAATGGATTCTGGAATCAATGGAGTTTAATTCAGTAATGGTGTTTAACGTCCCAGTCAAGAAGATTTAACTTACGTCGAGGCGTCGCCAGCTTTAGGCGAAGGTGCAGAAATTTTGCCTGTGCGTTGCGCTGATGGCATTATACAGCAGGGTTATTTATGGTGTCAAGCCTAACAAGACACGGGACCTCGTTTATTTTAAGGTCCCATCCGAAAGAACCAGGATTTTCATTTCGTAATGTCGAATGCTTGGCAAAAGAACAGTCACTACTCACTTTAAGTCTTGAGTCACCCCCGGCCGGGGTTCGAACGCACGACCGTCCACTTACGGAACGCGTATTCTACCAACTGAGCTACATGTACCACAGTTGTGTTCTGAAATCAATGGGTATTATATGACAATTATACGGAAAGGATAATGACAATATTGTTGAATCATGTTATATTATAAAAATCATTTCATACAAACAATTTTTGCCTCCGATTTACCTCCCATCCAACTTCTTTCAATTTTTATTTCGGCCATGTTTTATTTCGTTAGCTCAGTGCTCTGTACTGAAGTTGATTGACCAGTGCTAAAGTGCTTACAGTTTTATCATGTTATTTTGAAAATATGAAATTCACACGTTTTTGTTTTTGTTTGTTTTTTAAATTTTATTTATTTATTATTTGTTTATTTATTATTATTATTATTATTATTATTATGACGTATTTGGCCACTAAATACACGCACATGCTCGTCACACAAACCGTATTGGGCCAACAAGTGCAATGACCCAACACGAAGATTGTGTAATAAAACCAAATATTATATATAGGGCCACATTAAAAACTCATCATAATGAATTCATTAAAAAAAATCATTTTTCATATTTTAAATTGTATATATTTTCATATTTGAACCTAATCATAAGTTACTCGAGGATAGTTAATCGCCTTTTGTCCGACGTACGGGTGGTTTGAGAAGACCTATTTAATGTTTGATCGTGTTGGCGCCGTATAAATTAAGAGATATTTATTAAAAGTTTGAGGGGAAATTGAGTTTAAACCATAATTAAATGATAGAGATTAAGGTTTTTGGTTAGATGAGTAAAGCAAGTATCAATTATTTGGGCGGATAAGCACAATTTGGAAGATTTAGTAAAGTTGTTAGAATGTCACCGTAGTCTATCGTGGTCTCTTTCTCGGTGTTCTGCAAGAATTTGATATGAGCATATACATGTAAGTTTCTTTGAAAATGGTCCCTTTCTGAAAATACTAGAATGAACACTGATGTATTGCTTTATATAAGCAGGATTAATTTCTATGATGTATAAATGTGCATACAGCATATACATGTAATTTCTAGCAATTAATGGTGTTTTTACACGCATAAAAATTTGTCGCGAGCAAGTACTTGAGTAACTAAATGACGACTTTACACTTTTACGTTATTAGGTCCAGTTTCAAGTATCAATATTGGACTGTCGTGGTTTTTACGTCTGTGTATATAAACTCGGCATTTGTAATATTTCGTTGTGAGCATATACTCAAGTAACTTATTACAATCATTGGTGGCTTTTAACACGTTTGTGTTATTTTTTATTTAGAGCAACCTCCCCCCCCCCCCCCGGTATCACAAATACAATCAATTCTTAAGTAATATTTCCCTTAACTGAAATTAAATTAAAAAAAATTTGGAACAAGGAGTAAACATTTTTGAAAAAAACTAAACACAACCGTTATATAATTCTGAAGTGATCTTCAAAGTGACATCAGAAATTTCTCATTATCTAGGAAATTAAAAAAAAAGATTTTTCAAGAAAAATCTTAGTTAAGGGATGGTTGTGAAACTTGGAGCTGTTAAAGAAAGACATTAACTTCCAGGAAAAATATATAAATGCAATTCTTTAAGAAATATGCGAAATATATGACATCAGGTATACCAAATACAGATACAGCATAGGGATTAGAGAGTGTGACACTGAGCTAAGGAAAAAAGGTTGAAAGTCGGCTGTTGAGTTGCCGTGATATTACTAGCCAGTAACCGCTGCCAAGAGATAAATACCAGCTGCCGAGATAAAAGTAAAAACAAAGGACCGAGATGAGCTGCCAATGCGGAACTAATTGACGGATCGACGGCCACGCCCACTATGTTCCGACAAAGGATCGACATGCTTGAATTACACGCAAAAAGAATGTAAACTAGGCCGGATTGTGCGGTTTAATGAAGTTACTGACACTAGAACGTCATTAGTTGCCGTGACGCTGCTTTGGTACTGTGATGGCGGCCAGTGTCGGAACATTGTGGGCGTGGCCGGCGATACGTCAATTGGTTAGCTTTCGACAGACAAGTACTGTAGGTGTGAATTTGCGGCTCATCTTTGCCCCTCGTTAGCGATATCTCGTAAAGTTTTCAGCAGTCACTTTATACCTGATGGCTCTCCATAGCTTTCCGGTCACTCGTCGTAGACAATCATTTCAGTATGCATTAGGACTTCCAAAAAGAAAGTTTCAACAAAATAAAACATATACATTGTATTATCAGTAACTGGTATGTGTTAAATGCTTTTTTTACAAACGATAAAAAACCGAATCCAAGTATGTATAAAATATTGATGATATAGCGAATTATATAACTCTACCCAAAAACTCTAAAATGTCAACTCTATAAAAAATCTAAAAAATAACCATTTCATAAAATTTCTAAAATTAAAACTTCAAATTGCAGTTACTTGTTAAAATCCGATGATGAACAATTAAACCTTTTATATAAGAGTCGGTCGTAAATATTGAATATGAACAACCAAGTCTTTACACAACATTCACAAAACATAATACAACCTGTATGATGCCACAGTCATTTATACATAAAATATAATTTATTTGTGCATACAGAACAGACCTGTCGAACGTTTAACACTGAGCTAAAAAAAGTCGAGATTTGGCAGTCAAGGGGCTGAGATTTGGATAGCTAGCGACCGAAAAGCTGCCGAGAGATATATAGAAGCCGCCGAAAAGCTCTCGAGATATAGCTAACGTGAAGCCAAGATGAACTGTCGATTTGACGCTTATTCAATAGCTAAGGGTAAAACTTTAGTTCGTTCTGTATTTTTGTCACGAGAAGTAGTTAAATTGTTATTAATTTTGAGTAGAAGGGGCGTATTTTGTTTAAATCTTCTTACGGGTGGCAAGAGCAATTATTTATAAACACCATTGTAATATTATCCGAATGGCGTCGGTAACAGAGAAAAGAAAACATTTTTAAATAAAAACTACAATATGGTTATGTATCATAGTTTAAGTTTTTATACCAGGGCATCTTAATTTATAATTTTGTCACAAAAAGGTCCCACAAACAATGGAATCACTTAATTGTAACAAATATTTCACAAAATCATCTTTCTAGAAGGCACAGACTAGTAATTCCTCTTGTAAGCTTCTTAAGTGGCCATTAATATGAAAATCACATATGTCTGCAGCTCTACAAAACTCACTATAACGTATCATTGCAAGTCTGTTCAAAAGTTTAACAGTTAAATATTAAAATGTCGTTGTTTTGTCGTCTGCTAAGACAAAGACTTTTGACTACAATCAGATTTCTTTAACTTTTCACAAATAGGCGCGAAAGAGCTTCACTGACTGCAAGACTATTCAAAAGCTGTAAGGTTTAATATTCAAAATTCCTTTGCCTTGTCATAACAATATATCGTCTGCTAAGACAAAGGTTATTGACTGCAATCAGAAGTTTTGTAAGTTTTCACAAATAGGCGCGAAAGCACTTCCCTGACAAAGTTATGGCTACAAGACTATTCAAAAGCTGTTGAGTTTAATATTCAAACTCCTTTTGCCTTGTCACAACATACTACCGTCTGCTTAGACAAACGTTTGATTGTAAAAATAAGGAAAAGAAGATTTTTTTTCAAGAAAATGTACCACTAACACATTCTTTTGCCTTGTCATAAAATATTATCGTTTTGTCTGCCAAGACAAAAATTGCCTGCAATAGAATATTCACAAATAGGCACGAAAAATTTGGGGCGCGAGTCTATTCAAATGATTTAAGTCAAATATTAAAATTCTTTTTGTCTTGTTATAAAATAATACTGTCTGCTAAGATTATTGCCATTGGAATTGGCCATTTTTTACAAATAGGCACGAAAACAATTTGTGGTTTGCAAGTAAATTCAAGCGCTTAACAATTTAAAATATGAAAATTTCTTTTGCCTTGTCAGGAAATAATACCGTCTCGTCTGCTAAAACAATTGTTGACTGTAACAGGCAGTTTGGGCATTTTTTTTAAAAAAAGGCACAAAATACGTATCCTTGGCAAATGGCGATGTAAACCTTTTCAAAAGTCAGAGAAACACTCGTCTGATATGCTAAAACAAACAATTAATTGCAATAGGAATAGGACAACTTTTCACAAGTAGGCACAAAAAAGTATCGCCGACAAATTTGGGGTTCCAAGTCTGAAACGCTCAAAAGCTGAACAGTTTAATACTAGAATCCTGCTTGCCTTTTCATAAAAATTATACCGTTTGCTAAGACAAACGCTTGTCTGTAATCAGAAATGCAATTTTTAAAGCAGTCAAGAAAACGCATCCCTGAAAAATGGGTTTAGAAACTAAAAAGTGTAACACAGTAAAAGATATTAATTTTTCAAGACCATCAAAATGTCAAAATGTTCTATGGCCGTCATCACGATATCGTTGATAGGTATGATGTCTTTGATCATTAAGTTTGCATTTTAACGTCCAACAGTTCGGTCTCCTTACATTTACAATTTTTATTTCAAACGTGGCAGTTATTGCGTGCAAACCAGAAGCTGTTTACCCTTCCAGAGCATTCGGCTTTACATCTCTAGTGGAAGTTTAAGTTGAGTTTTTACTTAATTTTCCAGTTTTAAAAGTTTTTACTATGCTATTGGGATTGTGATTGTGATTAAGACAAAGTCCAGTATGTTTGTGTGTAATGTGTACAATCCTAGCTTGATTTACGACTGGGTCCTCATCTAATTTCTGAAATTTTGTATGGATAGGTATTCCAGATCTTGTTTTATCGTTCGACAAGTTGTCAAAGCTAAATGCTATAAAAAATAATGTGAAAATCCATATTTTTATATTAAAAGTACAATGACCAAACAGTTTGTCTTTTTTTATTTACATCGATTCATCTTAAATTTAAAAACAAAATTTATGACTTTTTGATAAAATATGATAGCTCCCCATTTAATACAAATATTTTCCTGTTTTATGATTTATGTTTTTGAACTGTATTATGATGGTAAAATATAAACTTCTATCGAGCTCCGAATACAGTTCATTGAAATTCCTCGCAGAACCGTGTCAAATTGCACCCAACGAGACCATCACTCATCCGCGCTTTGATGTATTCTTCCGCTCGCAGTAGGGTAAAATACAACCATTGGGTTCTTGTATGGTTGGGTAAATATTTCGCTTTAAAAAGTTTTCACAGGAAAAACACTAACAGCGTGAAAAATTTGATATAAAAATCAAACAATTACCGTTTTAAAAAGGGAGATTTTTTTTTTTATTTAAGAACGAAATGGGATCGAGTCGTATAATATCTATAGAAGCTTTGTAAAACATTCATATTTGGGACTATATTCATTAATTTAACTTACTGATGAATGTGAATTTTAAATGGGTTGTGGTTTTGAGCATGCGTCATTAGATTTCTAAACCGTTGTTCTAATTTCTTTGTCCAGTGTTATGCATTTCACCTTTTGAGTGCATGTAATCGGTACAACTTTCAGGATTGATTGAATTGGATTTTACGTCCCAGTCAAGCATATTTCACTTATATCGTGATATTACAAGCTATAGGTGAAGCGGCAAACATTCTGGTGTTTGCTCTGCGCTCAGTGTAATAGTCATAGTGAGTTCTTTAACATGCTACGCCTAACTATACGCGTGGTTTTAGTATAAGGTCTCTTCTGATGGACCGTTTATCTTCGCAAATTGTAATTTTTACGTTTATTTACTCGGAAATAAAATGAATGAGATCATTCTTCTATTTGCTTAAATCATGCAGCATCACCTAACAACGAACAATCTATGATCAAAAAAGATAAGTGTGTTTGTTCAAAATTGTTTATTTGATAATTTCGTGTACGATATATTTTCGTGGTTGCTTCGAAAACCCCATGCTCTTTATACATGTATAATGTACAAATACCTTTATTTAATTAGACACGAATCATTTATTTATGATTCAAAAGTAAAAAAATAGTTTTATGCCTTGATTTAAACTGTTGTAGTGAAAAATTGTGGTAGTCGGGTTGCAATTTTTGGGGTATTTTACACGTCCCTATCTTTTGAGGGAGGCAAAACAGTCAGGTAGGATTTAAACATACAACGCCGTGATCGACGGATAATCTCCGTATTATATTTAATGGCGACAAATTGCTGATTTCTAACAGCTAATAGCTTTATGCTTCATTCAAGTTTCTGGCCTCCCCCAGTCGTCATCATATTTTGCGCGTGACTGCTCTTTTAAAAGAAGGCGAGAAAAGTATTAATACCTCTTGTCGTGGTCTCATAAACTCTTGAGATATATGAAAAGAGCACTTAAGTAGTTGTCGTGTAAAGCTTATAAATGAAAAGGACACTTAACTGTTGTCGTGTAAGGCTTATTTATACAAATCACATTTGAAGTGTTCAAAACCATTCAGCTGTATATAATTCTCTTTCACATTCAGCTTATAATGTTATGAGTTATAGCTTCTTCAGAAATTTTGTCTGTAAAAGAAAATGATGAATATTTAGCCTGATAAATGACATGAGAAAACTATCCTTACCTTCAGAAATGCCAAAAGATGCCAATTTTTCATCATTATGCACAATCGGTCGAATTTTTACAGTATTGTGAAGCATGGTTTTATTTTTTCTTTTAATACTTGTTGCAGTGCATAGGGTATAAATATTTTAAGTATTTCAAATCATTAATTTTCAGATCCCCTTTTGCTAATTCATATAAAAATCGCGACATGAAATTTTCGCAATATTCAACATGTTCCTAATAAACTGCCATGAATCACTATCATCCTTTATTTTTTGAATTACAAAATAGAAATTCATATTATTAAAAAAGGAAGTCAGAGCACTTGCCGAAAGTCGGTATTTAAATTTTCCTCTGGGTTCCCCGTATTTTATCACCATATCCGGCCAGAATGGGCCACCTCGATATGAGTGGAAGAATTTTGACTGGGACATAAAACACTATTCTGTACTGTATTACACCACTCCACGCCATCTCAACCAACCTCACACTTATGTCGATGGTAAAAAAGTTCACGTGCGGCATCAAGAGAAGGGACAAAGTAAAAAGACCAAGATGGATATTGATAATTGTTTGTTTGTTTCTTTTTTCTCGAGCAAAAGGAAAACGGAGGAAATAAACAAATCTTTACATACATATAAATAAATAAATGAAACAATTTAAAAAAAATAAATAAATAAAAAAAGAAAAAATAAAACCATACAAATTATGGGAAGAAATGAACAAATAGAAAATGCATGTAAAAAAATAAAAAATAAATAAATAAATAAATAAATAAATAAATAAATAAGAGAAAAAATAAAAACATACAATTTTTGCGTGCATGCTGAACATGTCTGACACGTAACGTTTAGGAGTTGACTTGAGGTTTAACTTAAACGTCTTCTCATTGTATACCACCCCACGGAACCGATCTAAAGTTTCAATGTTTTAAACTTTTTTGTAGATTCCCATGGAGCAGAATTTCTTAATTAAGTCTTAAATATCAGCCAATAAATCGTCGGGTCTCATTTGGCATAAAGGGGTTTAATAACGTCAAGTCAACATATTGACATGGCTGCCTTAAAGGTTGCCATACCTTGATAAACATTAATTCTGTCACTGAACACGCGAAAACGCCAATCAATTTTATATAAAAATTTGATATGGTTTCATAGCGGTAAAAATTACCGAAATCTGATCATTTAATTTGTAGGTTTAATTTTATGGAACGATCATGGGTGTAAAATATTTGTTTTTTATTTAAAAGTTTTTGGTATTTTTTACACACGGATGAGTTATGGCTCTATATTTTGAATCAAGGAGGATGCACCTAAAATGGTAGCTATCACACGTTGATTGCTACATTTGTTTTATTTATAAGGTGGCATTTATCTTCTTTAAAAAAAGATATAAAGTCAACCGAACACATCTACCACATACCCGACAAAACGATGTGACAAAACTGTTTGGTTTTAAGATATATTATGGTGCACGTCGTTAAATTTAGGCAGGGAGTTCATTGTAAATTTTAACATTCTTTAATTGTAAAATCAGTATAAGAATTTTAAATGAAAATTAAACATGAATGATTGGGAAACATTTGTTGGGTATCCGTAAAATTGTCATATACCATATTTTTTTAATTTAATCATAAAATACATTCAAAAAATGGTATATGACACAATAATAAAGGTCTTATTAAATACTTAAACCACACTATGTCGTTGTCATATATCATTTTTTGAATTTAATCATAAAATACATTAAAAAATGGTATATTATTGTCATATACCATTGTTTTAATGTATTTTATGATTAAATTCAAAAAATGGTATATGACATCGTCATTATATATCAAATATGCGTTCAAAGTCAGTAGTTTAATTATGAATGGCAAACTGGCATGTATGTTTTATCGGTGGTAGTTAAGGATTTAATTTAAAAAATTACCGGTCCATGTTTAAATCACAAATAAAAAAAGCAAAGTAAAAACTTTGAAAACTCACTATTTAAGTAAAACACGCTAACATCACGGAAGTAACTAGGTCGGGTGTTTCGAAAGGTTAAGCTCCCCTGTTTAGCTAGCTACATCCGCCAGGTGTTAAACATATATAACTGTGTTCACCACGTGCATGCACGTTGGTAGCTCAGTTGGTAGAGTGCGTACTCGCTTCTTATGAGAAACGTTGTTTTTCGTTGACTCGCACTGTAGACCACTTGGCCACCCCGTCACATTCTAGAAAGAAGAACAAGTAAAACAAACGCTTCTTTTAATTAATAGGTCTATTTAAAATACATCAGGCTAGCTAAAGAAAGGCATTGAAAGAAATAAATGTTGTTAATTTAAGAATTATAGAAAACATTTTCTTTCAATCGCTTAATAATGGTGTCGTTTATTTTGCTAACAGTTTGGTTTTTGTCAGGTTTGAAATCTATTCTTATTCCGCATTTACCTTTTAGTGTTCGCCATGTTTTAATCGATACAAATACCTCGGATTAATTCCCCCGAAATAATTAACTGCTGAGAACTACGGGAAATTCACGATTACACATTTTAGTTTTTCCGCTATATAATTAGAAAACTTAGTCCCACTGGGGCGATAAATGGACCAAAGAAATGACCCCCTAATTCTGCATTGACCACGCCGAGAGGAGAAATGATCTCTAACAAATGACCCCCTGATTTTGAATTGACCACACTGAGAAGATCAATGATATTCAACAAATGACCCCCTGATTTTGAAATTAATTTAGTTATCGGTCACGCCCTGACCACTTGAAATCGACTGCAACTGTCCATTTAACAAATTGAAATAGCTAATTTTAACAACATGACATGATTGGAATCTTGTATTTAAATTTAAATTTTGTTGCCATTTATAACACTCTACTGTGTATCATTACATGTATGTCCGAATGTGTAAACGGAAAAAAACCGCAGTGGACACTACTACACACAGAGTGGACATTACAAACTGTTGGACAAAAAATCTAGATTAATACCCGTGTGAAATCATGATAATTTCAAATGCCCGTGAGCCTCGTCCAGCATTACGTCATTACGTCACAGTGTGAGTAAGGGAGTATGCAATTTAGACGGGATAGCCATTGGTACCGGTATATCGGTTGTTTTACCACGACTAGCCTCCTTCATGTTTCATATAAAGTAAAAACAGAGGTCATGACTATTAAAGATAGTCGTCGTCATCATAAAATTTATTAAAATATTGATGGGACGTTGCTTATGACTGAATACTCCATTGGGAATAACAGCATTTTAAACTATCGTAGATCTTGGAGGTAGTGTCCCCACTAAATCGGAGATGAAGCTACAAATTGTTCTCATATCAATGGCTGGATCATCTCTCTCTCTCTCTCTCTCTCTCTCCCCCTCTCTCCCCCTCTCTCTCTCTCTCTCTCTCTCTCTCTCTCTCTCTGGTTATTTCTGGTACATATTGTTTAATTGCAAACACATTACGTTATTGTATGGCGATGTGTATAATCTCATAAATGGTTCTTTGTCGTATACATCTTTCTTACAAATGCGAAAACATTACAAATCATTAAACAAATTTGTTGTATAAATACCCCACTTGACTCATTATAATTTAGACTACCTAATCACGTTTTTGGTATTTTTTTTATTTTCATTTTTGAAGTTAAAATCTAAAATTGGTGAAATTTAAGAAGTTCGTAAATACGTTTATCTAGTCTATCGTCTAATAATCACGGTGTCTTAATATTTAACTTTATTTTAACGTGTTCATGATAATACATTCTTTAGTACATATATATTTGTATTGAGTCTAATGCTATTCTTATACGTTTACAATCTGACGCCTTCTTAAAATTATTTTCAAAATTATTTTTGTTTTATTTGTGAAGAAAATCTGATCACTGAAATAAAGTCTGCGTCATTTCTTTTTGTCGATTTCACTTCAAGTGGCATAATATGATCTTTATCGAAATAACGGAATTCATAGATGAAATGGAAGTATTGAGTTTTTACAAGTGTCTTGCAGTGGAGTAATGGTGTTTGACGCCCTAGTCAAGATTATTTCAATTGTGTCGAGCCTGTCAGTTCTGGAATGGCAAAAGAAACCGGGGTGCCCTGAGCAAACCATCCACCTTCGGCAGCGATACATTAGGATCTATCCCTAATGGATACTTCGATTTGGACGCAGGCGTTGAGAGCAGTTGTGAGCCCTAAGGTCACATTTAAAACCACTCAGTCACCGAAGCTCCCAGAGAAATCTACAAGACACGCATGGCATAAATTTTAATAAATATTGGGATAAATTTAATTCTACCTCAGTAGTTGTCTCTAATACAATGACTTTCGTTTTCAGTTTATTTTTTCAATTATATACAAGAGTTGGCGCCTATATGAAACTTTTATAGAGTCTAGAGGCAATCTGCGTTACCGAGATATAGATAGCAGCGGCCGAAAACAGCTGTCAAGATATAATCAAAAACAAACATACTAATCCATGTCCGAATATCCAGAAGCAAAGTAAAAACATTGGAATTGACAAGTCAGGTTAGACACGTGAACTTCCACCAGAGAAGTGAGGCCGGGTGCTCCGGAAGGGTACGCACCTGCTGTTTAGCTAGCTATACCCGCCACGTGTGTAATCAAAATTGAGTGAAAGGAACATGGGACTATGGGACGTCAAATATAAGCAAGGTAATACTAGGACACATAGACATAAAACTTATAAACAATACTGTGATGACGGTCATAAAACTTTTGAGGTAACGAGGAATCAGGATGCTCTGTCTGCACTGTACAAATTTCGCTTGATTGAAGCAGTACACAACAAAAGTCAATTATCAGTCTGATAGTTTTAATTTAAGCGGTTATCCGAAATTTGAATCAATAAATACCAAGTTCGTTAATTTAGTGTCAAACTTTTGATAGACCTGCACTATCTATCTCTGTCCTGCACCGTACCGGCTTTTCACTATCTATTGGAATTTTGCGTTATAGAAGAACATAGAACACGACAAAAAGTCAATGATCAGCCAGATAGACTTGATTTAAGCGGTTATCCGAAATTTTAATCAGTGAACATCCACTTTAATTTATAATATTAAGTTTCAAAGAAAACATTTTTGACAATGATGAATTGTTTTTCTGAATTGCAAATATCAATGTTTACGGTATCATTTCAACTAATGTTAAATTATGTGTATCGGCGAATTTTATTTTATATTGAAACATGACCTCTATTTGGACCAATTTAAAAGTCAAAATGTTTTTTTATAAAGTTGAATTGAATACAATATTTTACGGTATCATTTCTATGTTTAATTATGTGTATCGGTGATTTTTTTATATTGAAACTTAAGATGTTTCAGAATTGATCAGTCAGCCATCTCATGGTCTCTAACTGGAAGCTGTGTCACTCTATGTATATAATTCTGAATGAAAAGTTAAAAAAAAATGCCATATAAAGATGTCATATTATCTATTTTTCTAAATTTTCTAAATGAAATATTAAAAACCAATTGTAAAATTTTGACTATATTGACCATCAGCGGTCCTGAGTCCCTTAAATTAAATATGATAGTTTTGATGAACAGAGGATTTTAATACACATAATGTCTTTTGTAGGACAATCAGTCCTGATGTACATATGTTTTTGATAGCGGTAAACCTGGTACACAGACCAGACCGTCTTTATGGCATACGCTAATGGCAAAGTAAGCGATTGGTTTCAATTGATGTTGAATTGAGGTCGAACTCGTTTTGTGACATTTGGATATTTTAGTGCAGTACGCCGAGTACCGGTTTTACGGAGTCGTGGACAACTTGATATTCCTCTATACGCACAAATGTAGAAAATTCATGATCCCGCAATAAAACTGATAATAGATTACAGGAAAATGAAAAATGTGAAAATTTTAACCTATCCTGAGTGCATTGAATTGACACATTTGTGCATTATTCTGTAATCATAAAGTCACGTGATGTCTGGGGGTAGCCTTCAATATCCCATTATTCCTAGCGACTTCCTCTGAACTTTTACAATTTAATATGAACTGATGGGTGTTTAATATATCATTTAGGGGACTTCAAAGGCAGGTATTTTTTTAAAAGGACGGTAAATTAATGTTGAATTATTTGTAGAATTTTTAAAAAGATGTTTTCCTTTTTGTATAGTTTACATAAGTGTACCTGTTGTGACGAGACAGGTAAAGGCAAGCGAGTGAAGGGGGAATTATGTGTGTCACTTATATCGAGACGTCACCCTGAGCGATTAAGTAAAAGTACTATAAGTTTATCGTTCAAGTCATGATTAGTTCACTTATATTGTGATGTCTCTAAGTATGGGTTAACTCCTAACATATAAAACAACATCTACTGGGGTGGAATTCTCTAAAACGTGCACTTGAAAATCACAGTGCCTCTCACCACCTTGGTTCAAATCCTACTAGTATACAAGGTAGTGTGATAAAGTTTGCTGAAGGTAGGTGGTTTTCTCTGGATACATCGCTTTCTTCCAGCATCCATCAAATTTTCGCTTCTAAAATAGAAAAAAATCATTGGGGAAAAACACTTTTGTCCCAGCGTTTTATGCCCCATCGCTAAAACACTGGGAATTACGCCTCGAAAATAGAGGAAAAAAGCATGACTTGTGCAAAAACAATTTTGCCCCAACGCTAAAACGCTGGTAATTACTGGATTGCGCCACATTACTGATATTACGGTCTCTTGTTCAATATGTTAGGATACAGGAATTCGTGTTTATATGAAAACTAGCACAATGTAATAGAATTACCGATTTCAATATTAAAATCCTATGTAATATTTATATTTTAGATTAAGCGGACAGATCAAAATAACTGAGTCAAATTTTACTTTATTTGTATTAGTTAATTTGTTTACACTCAAGTGTGAGTGTAAACACTCGGGGAAGTGTAATATCAACATATCAGTATGACAATATTACCCTTGTTTACACGTATTGTCAAATGATCTGTTTACACTTCGGTTTAATTACATTAACAGATTTGAATGAAAAGCGATCATATGATCATCATATACAATTGTTATTCGATTTTAATTGGATTTAGTGTTTTCGTTTGAGTATTGTTCAGTTAATACGCTCTCAATTATATACCAATATTTTAATAATGGTTATATATAATAATAATAATAATAATAATAATAATAATAATGACGATATATTAATAATAATAATCATTATCATCATCATCATCATCATCATCATCATAAGTTTTGTTGCTGTTATGACGTCACGACACAGGTCGAGATTTTTTTTCTTTGCAAGTTGGAAGTGTTTATTAGACTGGTTCAAGTTCACTAACACCAAAAAACGGCAGATTATTTTCTCACGTAAAATGAATGTTAATTTACAGAGTGATATTTTAAATGCTATAAAAAAATTATATTCATTAAATTTAAATACAAAAATATCAAAGTTTAAGAGATGATAACCATAAATGTCGCTTAGGAAAGAATCACATTAATATGTAATCTTCAAAATCTATGACCTGTTGTTAAACTTATATCTTAAAAAAGCAAGTTGTTACGAATTTCTTGAGTGTATGAATACCATCAAAAACAAGCTGTTACGAATTTCATTTGTGAATAAAGAATCCCCAAAATTTTATTGTCATTTCTGATGTCATTTATATCTGAAGGAAATATCTATTCAGCTCAATTTTCAGAAACTTTTCTTTCATTTTCATTTTATGGATGTTTGAAAACATACATATTAAACCTTAGTACATTTTCGATAATAAGGATGGGTGTATGTTTCATAAAGCAAATTGCCTATTGACGGTACGTTTTTTGCACAAATCTGGTTGTTGTTGTAAGGTTGTTTAACATCGCATCAGCCATTTTTCAGCTATTCGCGACAAGAGCCAGTTTACCTATCTCTAAGGATTAGCCGTGGAAGAAGTCTGTATATGCGTAAGATGTGAGAGTGTGTTTTATGGTCTTTCTTGTACTAGCACACACTCAGGATGGATTTGTAACACCGCGGTAGCTCCGTTGGTAGAGTGGTTGCTTCGTAAGTGGGAGGTCGTGGGTGCCAACTCCGACTGGGTCTGACCCAAGACTTGAAAGTGGGTAGTGACTTCTTTCGCCAAGCACTCGGCATTACGGAATGGAAGTCACGGTTCTTTCGGATGGGAACTTAAAATAAACGAGGTCCCATGTCACGGTGGGCTTGGCACGCTAAAGAACCCTGTTGTATAATGCCATTAACGCAACGCACATGGAAAATTTCTGCACCTTAGCCTTTAGCTGGTGACGTCTCGATATAAGTGATACACTATTACTCAACTCAGGGTGTATTTAATTTTACTGAAGCACAAGCTCACAAATTCGGTACTCCGCAGACAAGCATACCATTTCCAAGGTTAACCAATCTTAATACAGGGAGCCAGGTGAAGAAGTAGTATCTGAAATCATAAAGTCTTATGCATGAACCGACCGGAATTCGCACCTATGACCTTCAGCTCTCATGAAAAACGCTGTATCACTGAGCCACCGAGACATTCACATTTCAAAAGTAATAGCACAGATTACAGGGTTTGGGTTGAAGGCAGTCTTATAATCACAAAATTTTATTTTTTAATAATCAAAAAGACACATGAACTTTAAGATAGGTTACAAAATTTATTTTAATCATCAAAAACACATACAATTTATAAATGCAATACCGACCTGTCGAAAAAATTATCCAAGCTAACGAATTTGTGCCAAATCGACAACAAATCTCGGTCCATCGTGAGCTATATCTCGACAGTTTTTCGGCAGACATTATCCATGTAAAGGAGGTGGCAAAAATTATCCACGCCCCTTTGGACAGATCTATTAAAATTCTTAGTTACAAGCTATCGATATCTCGACCATTCGGCAGCCGAGCTTCAGATATTTTTCGTTACCTCAATGTTAAACTTTGGACAGGTCTGTAATGTACTTAATTTTCATATTATATCACTATTCCTGATATTAAATAGGCACATTGATAGAGGGTGAGTTATTTCTTACAATACATGAGACGTATCAACCGGCTATGATAGGATCTTCTTAACACCTTCAAGTATCATATATTCCCCTAAACTTTGTTTGATGTTAGTAACTAGGTGTAATGATACAGCGTTTTTAATTTATACATACATATACTTAGGTTGGTTGGTTTGTTGGTTTTGATATTGTCTAATATTGCAGATAGCAATATAGCAGCTTTTCGTGCCGAAGAGAGCATGTTTTATATAATCTTTTAGGATTAATCTAAAAAACAGTTCGTGTATTGGAAGATAAAAAACACACAACCCATGTTCAAATCACAATTCCCAAGCAAAAGTAAAAAATTGAAACTGGCAAATTAAGTTAAACACATGTGCGTGCCATTTAATTGTATTCCTTGCACAAGCCTACACCCAGAAAGACTTTATGATGATAAATCATAGAATTATTTTTTCAGTTTTCAGAGGTTTCAATACCCGTTTCCCACTTACGGATCAAAGCGCCTCTCATCTCGTAAGTTCAAATCCTGCATGTTATAGTGCGAGAAAGTACATCAGTGCGCTAATCGAGGGTCGGTTGTTTTCTCATGGTACTCCAGTTTACACCACTATTCTAGGACTTACGGCATCAATGTGAAATGACTGGAACGTAAATTGTTAATACTGCATACCTCTGCAATAATTGTTTATTATCCGTTGGTTAGTGTTTGTCTGTATTTGGCTAGATTAGGTATAGATAAATACATGTGTTTCAGCTATTGGTACTATTTATGATTTTATATTAAGACATATTCAATATGATACTCTGTGTTTGGGAGACTGGGTTTCGAACAGTTACATGTAGCAATAAAATCCATGGGTATCATGTTTTGCAAAAGACCTTAAAATTCGATGCCTCTTTCACGGTTTGCTTGATAAAATAAAGAACACTTCGTGTAAATTAATATTGGCCCGAGCACACTTCAACTGTAAAAACTTATGCCATTCTACTTATAGCTATAGGTGAAACATTCTTGAAATGGATGTAAAACTCATTTCAATTAAGCATTCAATCAAGATTATAAACTTGTATGGCAAATATGTGTTCTATGATGCCTATACAAACTATTATTGTCAGTGAAAAAAGTCATCCAGCAAATATTTACTTGATGATATGTAGTGCATTTGAAATATGTGCATGTATACAGGATTGGAACCTGTTCCAAAACGGGAGATGTTTTGTTAGTGAACACCTGTGCAGGTGACGTATTGAGATACGGAGTTTCTGACAAATAGTCTTGTATCTTGGCTGTGTTTCACAAATATCCCATTAAGTGTTGATAAATGTAAATAAAACAATATCTTTGATCTTTCAAACCAAAATATAACAATTCAAATCTTTATTCGACATACCCTGAAAATTTCAAACAACAAAATAAAATAAAAACTCTAAATAGTAAACACGCGCCACCAGTTGGTATTTCTTTCAAATTCGTATTTGACGAACTTTGAAAAAACACAAAAACGTTTGAACAGCAGGCACGTGCCGCGTGTACCGACGAGTTGGTATCTCCGAACATAAATCAATGGAACTGAGCGCCATGTTAAATACGAGATATATTCAGGATAAGATATAAGTTTGATAAAGAATAAATGAGAGATTTTTATCTTTATCAGACACACGTATAGGTCACTGTAATTAAATGTAATTGTCTTTTATCAAGAAATATTAATTTATAGTTCGTTGATAAATATAACATATGTACAAAAACATGTATACATATTGTAAAATTTCCTGCATTACGTCAAGTTTGTAAGTAAGATATATGTGATTTAGGTCAAGATTAGTTCAATAGATACGAGATATGTTTTTAAAGACTGCGAGTCAATAAGATCATCAGGGCTTTGTTTATCCCGATCCCACTTAGCGCGTAACTTAAGAGCACTGCTGTAACCGCTAATGATGTTCAATGTCTAAACTTTTCTTTAGGGCTCAACTTTCTGTAGAATGAGCAATCTTATCACAAGAAATTTTGGTTTTTATTTTATGCTTGTGAAAGGTCAAAGCCATGCCCAAATATTTGAGTTCAAAGTCAGCTAAACCCATGGTTTCAAATTTATCGTTGAATGCTTGATTCATCAATCTTTTTGCTTCTTGACCTCAAATTCTCAATTTGCACCATTCCATGTGCCGTCAGAGAGGTTCTTTCGAAGAGCATTCGATCTGATTTCCTGAAATGAAATGTCTCCTATTCTTATTATTTTCAAAATACAGTCACTGGTGTTGACATTGATTTCAATGCCATTGTCGGACTTATAATATTCTTGTAGAAAAAAGGCAATTTGAAAAATGCAAAAAGGTTTTAGGGTTAAACTTTCATTTGTATGTTTTGGTACTCAAATTATTCTTTATAGCATTCGTTTATAATCTGAATAAAAGAGAAAATGGTATGGTATTAACTTATGGTTTGGAGCCAAACCTAGTCTGACAAAAGGCTACAGCATTGCAAATATTTTTGAAGCACATTTGGTGTTTGTAAATATTAGTAATATGTTATCATTCGAGTAAGAACCCTCGGGTCTCGGATCTTGCTTCGAATTGGAACTCGAGACATCACCAGCCGTAGCTATGTGTTATATAAATGTCCAGTAATTGTGTCTATTTGGTAATCAGTTCATTAATAAACAACTAAAACGATTTTAATTTTGTATATTTGCATTAAGCTTAATGTTTTGTTTAAGACCAAAACATAATTTGATAGGCTGTCATAGATTCGGTATAAGAAAGCCACTGCGATGTGTGCAAAGATCAACAATTCCTGATCACTTGATTAGCACGAATTGTTAAACACACTTGACAGTCTTCAAAATAAATGTAAACCGCTCCATAGAAAACTTTATTAAATATTTGTCTTGGGTCATCAAGGTTTTTATGCAATGAATAGAATCATTAAATAATTATCATTTGCACCACCATATTTGGATATCTAAAGATCTTTTTGATAAGAATTATGATTTGTCTGTTATCGGGGTGACAAACGGTCATTTATATTTCTGTTAAACATGATAATAAAATATCTTATATAATAAGTTTTTATTCATTATGTCATGGATTATCAGATTATCTTTTAATCTTTATGACAGTAATATTAACGCAACATTAATTATATAAATGACGGTTTTACGATTATTATATTAAAGTCGCGTGCGGGATCATGTTGAATTACCTCACGTAGCAAACTACATTTGTATGGTTTTCTTGCACAACAATTGATTTTTGAAGAATATATATTTGCCAAAATAAATAAATAAAATAAATAAATAATACAAATATAGGTTGTCGGTTAATTACCTAATTACGAATCCTCTTCGTCCCTGGTGGGACATAAGGCCACAACCAGTTACCTCCACTTCACCCTGTCCTTTGTCAGTCTTTGTGCCTGCCCCCAGGATAGTCTAAGGTCTTCCAGTTCAGCCTTTATAGTTCTTCTCCAGGTCTGTTTTGGTCTTCATGGCTTTTTTTCGCTGTGGTGTCCAAAAAGTGCTTGTTTTGGTATGCGTTGTTGTGGCATTCTCAAAACATGCCCTAACCATCGAAATCTGTCGGTTAATTGTTTGGTAGCAAAAGGTTTGTTTTTAGTTTAAAGTCTCATATTTTGAGACCATTGGACCGAGTTGTTTAAAGCGCAGTTAGCTTAATTAACCACTTTGTTAGCAAGAAATTGTATCTGATGTAATAAGCATTATTACATTATTTTTTTTTTAAATTCCTGTTTTCAAAAGTTAATGTATACAATTGCTGGTATGAAATGGAACAGGTCTAAATCAAAATTGTAGGTTTACAATAAAGATTTGTCATTTCAGTAACATTTAAACTTTCACTAACCATTTTGGGTAAGCTAACGTTTTAACGAGTTTTGAACTACAAGGTCATGGTTTTAAAATAAAATTGATGATTGAGCTTCTCGTGCAACATTGAACAACAAATGAAGGTTATATTATAACGAATCTTAAGCCAATAAGGTCTTTGAAAACGAAGTCCAAAGACAATATTTTTATTTGCAAGTGACATTAGGTATGAAAGATGCGTGTTTGATTATGCATCATTTATCACTTATTTAACCTTTTGTGACTTAAAAAGTCGCGCATTTCTCAAAATTTCAAAAAAGGAAATCCTGTTCAGTTGTTCTAAATTTAAGCTCGACATATGCTTTTACGAAAAAAAGTTGTCCATTTTTTGACACTTTTATTTTTTTTGTAAAAATCACACACCATTATCCTTAAGATTGTAGAAATTAAACCAATAAGGTCGTCAATCCGTACTTTTTAACATAAAGTCTAAACTGTTTTTCCTGAGTGAAAAATCACTTGCTTAAACAGAAGCTCCTTCAACCAGCTCAAAAATGTCGACTGGAATAAATTGTTGTACATTGACCTTAGATTGCGTGTAAACATGCGCTTTATTTAAAGTTTTAATGTAAAATTGTGTCATAAATTAAGAATTTATTTGTTGCTTGTGGTTCAGGGGGTTGACCATCAGATATGCTTCCGGGGCGTGCGAGTTCATGACCTTTATGTACATATGTGACGTGCCATGAAAGTCATCTTTCACCATCAAAGCCTCATCGGAGTAATAAAGCTGATATTCGATCACGTATTGATTTTATCGCTCGATGGCATTGTATCATATGACATGTAATTTCCGATTAAAATATATCAGGCGTGATTATTTTGTTTTTTATTCAATTTATAAATAGATTTATAACAAAATAAAGTTAAATTTTTGATAATTATGAACAATAGAATAATTTATGCCGAATAAGCAATACGTGAATTGACGTTCAGATTAAAATACCATGTAATATATATGTAATATGAGTATTCCATACAAAATGCTTTTAAATTTGATATTTAATATATATTATGACATCTCTCTCTCTCTCTCTCTCTCTCTCTTTCTCTCTCTCCTCTTTATTTTTGAGATTCATGACATTCTGTCTCTCTCTTTCAAAAATTGCTTTTAAAGACATGACAATTCTCTCTCTCTCTCTCATACATTTTAAAAGATAACTGTTTCCGTCGACATACAGTAGTATATCTCTTTAAAAATATTGTGCTCTTATTTATGTAAACGTAACCGATCATTGCCTTTATGAAAGTGACTGTCCAGTGACAGTCCATTGACAACAGTTTTGCAAAAAATCATATTTTCGCGTTCCCTTTCATCTATAGCATTTTTTCTAATAAAGCACTCACGTGTCCCATAACCATTTCTTAGTAACGCACTGTTGTTGTCTATTGAAATAAACAAGCTTGTGTCATAATCGTCAACAGCATCATCACCTCCACCACCACGATAAGACTTTATTTTCTGAAGGAAACTTATTTAGACTGAGCCAATCGTACACTGGTTCTCTCAAACATACGTACACCGAACAGGTATAAAAACATAAACGTGTACACAAAACTAACTTGCATATTTAATAATCAATACAGTAAGCGAATAAATATAATAATTCATTGACAATAATTCCTAAAAAAAATTAAATACAAAACATCTTAAAGTAATTTCACAGGTGTTGATGGATTGTTTTTGTCAGTTCAATAAATACACCTGACTAATGAATAATTGTTGTAATATCAAGTACACATTTTGTCGTTCTGTGCACAATTTCCTCTGTTTTGTATTCTTGTTGCTCTAATTTTTTATTGTTCTCTTAAATAACACATCTGTGCACGTTCGTTAATATCAAAAACACGTGCGCTAATTAGCTTGTACGATCTACATGTTCTGCATTCGCAGGTGGTGTTTGTGGTTAACTGAGGAATATTAGATATTGTTTTGTAATATTTAATTTTTCTAACGGAAAAATACTGTATATTTGCCACCATGTTATTTAGAGTTTGTCAAAGGAACAACCGAACAATATCAGAATAATGACACAAAATAAATACTCCTACACTACTGAGACTAATGCCAAGGGAGTCTGCAAAATAGTAATTGACTTAATTAATCGGACCGCCTTTGTAGATCAGTGGTAAAGATTCCGCTTCGAGAGCGAAAGGTCGTGGGTTTGAACCCGGGCAAGATAAAATAATGAGGTGCTGATTCTTCTAATGTAGTTTGGCATAAACAGGAGTATCGGCTATTTCACTCAGTGTCAGCAAAATTTGTCTGGTGGGTCTGCGACGTACTGACTTCTTGAGCTAGCACCTTAAAGTCGCCCTGAGTGTGCGCTGGTATAAGACCAACCATAAAATACTCTCGCAAATTTTATGCACAATAAGAGTAGTCACTATAGATCAATAAACTTGCTCTCATCTCAAAAGCTTGTTAAACAACATTGCAACAACACTATTGTATTCATTTACTGTTGTATATTGAAGTTGTTCTTAATTACTTTTTCGATTTGTTTTATTTTTAATTTTATGACATTAATATATTCAAACATAGAACATGACAAAATAAAATTACACACAGAAACATTTATCATTCTGACCACAAAACAAAAACACCAGTACAAGTTTAAATCAATTTAAAACCGACAAAAAATTCAGATTTCAAACATCTGTGATGTTTTTAAGAACATCATGTATACATCACTTAATTAACCAATTAATGACGTGCTTGAAATTATGAATTAAGATAATAACCTGTCCTTTTTTATTGTAAGTGTGGTAAGTGTTGATTTCAAGAACAAAACGAGAATTAAAATTCTGTTGCTTTTTAAACTGCCAATTGTCAAAGTATAAATAATCACAAAACAAAGGAGAAGATGAAAGTGCATTTACAAACAGATTTATTTCGACATTTGATTTACAATCCAACCTTCCTTAAAGGTCACCTCTATATAAAGGCCACCTGCTCATAAAGGCCAGTAGAATTGCATCCCAACTGTTCTTTATTCATATTATTTGAACCTGTATAAAAAGGCCACCTGCCCATAAATGCCACTTTTACTGGTTTCCGTGGGTGGCCTATATAGACAGGTTTAACTGTAATTGTATATATCAAAGTCAGGGTGATATTAATAATGCTATATAGGTGAACATTTTCGTACATGTATACATATGGTAATAATTTTCGTTTTGTAAGACCAGATCGGACCCCCTCACATACGGAGTGTGAACTTTACCAACTGAGCTACTGTAGTGTTTACATAGTAATGCACCAATACTTAAGACAAAAGGTTCATAATTAAATACGTACTCAAGGTACTCTGGACAGGTATTGATAATTTTGATTAATTACTTGTTGGATTTTGTTGATATTTTTGAAATGTTTGTACTGCATCTGACATACATAATTAGAATTAACTTCATAACGATAATCTGACATATGTAGGGGATTTGGCTGCAAGTGCTGGATTTCGGTTACATCAAAAACTCTTTTGTTCCATCTATTTAAGATGCACCTGTTGATGGACCACTGTTTAGTGGAATACATTGTGTTTTGTATCCCAGTCAAGAACATTTCACTTGTTTCAAGACATCACCAGCTATAGGTGACGTGATAGCAATTTCGCCTTTGCAATGCCTTCAGAGAAATTAACACGTGCAAAGCCTACCATGTCATAAGACATCGGTTTTTGAGTATTGTCCAAAATACCCCGTGGCTTTCATTTCTAAATACCGAATAGAGAAAGAACATCCACTAACCATTTTTAGGTCTTGGTCCCTTCTGACCTCCCACACACGGAGCGTATTGGTATATATGACAAACGTATTCTCCTGTTGTGAAAATCACACTAAAACTGTAAGGTTTTTATATTATCAAAAAGATGTATGAGTTTAAATGTTGAACTATTGTAGAGATGTCAAATTGAATACAAAATAAATGCTCCATGTTTTCCTTAAGATGTATTCCTTTTTTGTGTATGTGGCACAGTTTCTTGCACATGTAAACTACAGTGCAGGCCCACTGACAGTTTAACACTTGGCTAAGGAAAAGAAGTAGAAGGCCAACAAGCTACCGAGATGTTGGATAATCTTAGCATTGTAGAGTTTAACAAGCTTTACCCCTAAAGTGTGAGAGTAAATATTATTTCCATTGGATATGGAAGCGTATATATGTTCACGTTTTTTTTTTTTTTTTTTTTTTTTGTGTGTGTGTGTGTGTGAAAACGACGTTATTCCGGCAGTTTTCGACGTAAACGTTTTCCAAAACGTTCCGCAAAAACGTAAAAAAGTACTGATTACATGGTGCAGCGGTGACCCCCATTCGTTAGCTTAGTGTCAAACTTTCAACAGGTCTTCTCTGTCTTTCTATTCAAATCCTCTTAGTTTTGTTCAGATGTGATGTATGATGACATGAAGTTAACCCTTGTGACATCACCAATACATCACCATAAAATATAAAAACAAGAAAGATAAAAAATATGATTAAATATTAAAAAATATTTAAATTTCTTTACAACACGTTTTAAAATAAAAATGTCTACAGTGAAGTCTTTGTGTAAATCTTGTAATTTATTATTATTTATTATTAAACATAATGCAAATCACGAGATTTGAACTTAAATTGCTGAATTATATTTGTATCATATGATATCACTTTTTGATACTTTCACCCAGAAAGTTACGAATCATTGTCAACGGATCTAAATATCGTACCGATTGAAAAATAGATGTCTTTAGCTAAATCCATGTGATGGGTGACGCATTTTCCCGATTTACTCGATTTATTTAAAGTTTAATGACTTGTGACACATGCATTTATTATTACTATTATTATTATTCAATAAAATTAGTTTACTTTTTGTAAAAACAAAATGATATAATGAAATTAAAGTTCGAAATATCAAAATATTAAAATAAAATAATATTTAAACCTTTAAATATTTTTAAAATCTATCATTAAGGTTCACGGGTACGGATTGTTCTAAATGTGTTGCACTGTATTACTTAAGTACGATATAATTGGGTGGGGTTGACGCTCAAGACAAAAATATTAAATTCCTATATCTGTCGATTAATTCTGTGTCGGGGAAACCAGAGTTACCACATATCCATAAAAAGCAAATTCCTTCGGCAAGCAGATTGAAAGCTCTCTTTAGCTACTAAAATGGGATCCGAACCTAGGCAGTGAGCGCACCAAAAACTGGCGCTTTATACAACTCAACCGCCGACGACCCTACAGTGCAATCAAGTCCAAGTAGAGTATAATAGCGTTGATCAAATGTGTTTTCTTTGATTTCAGGCTGGGATTTTTGGTCACCATGGGGATCTTGTAGTCGATCTTGTGATGGCGGTGTTCAGACAAGACAGAGGACATGTTTGAAGAATAATGAAACATGTGATGGTGCTGATACACATAATAGACAGTGCAATATATTCTCTTGTACAGGTAAATATATATGTCTGATAATTGGAAACTACTAGTAGCCAATCAAATTAATTATAAATGCATGCAATAACAAATCAAATTATTTACAAGAGATAACCAATCAAAACATAGCTGTTATAATGAGATGGTTTAGTATTTGAGGGATTTTGTTGCAAGCCTATTACTTCAAAGACTTCAAAATTTGTTATTGTCATTATTGCAATATTGTTGATAAGAACATGTATGATGTCGCTGTATCGAAAATCCTCGATATAATCCCTTCCATTCTCAAGTTTATTTTCTTGCGTGGCAGATGTAGCTTGCTAGATGTGGTTACCTTTTCGGAGCACCCGGCCTCATAACTTTCATCGTGGATGTCCTCATGTTTAACTTATTTTATCAGTGTTTACTTTGTCGTTTGGATTATGATTTTGATATGGGCTGATATGCTTGTGTTTGATTTGTTCAAATAAGGCTGTGTTTTCTATTTTCTTGGTTGTATATATTCTGTCTGGTACATTAGTTTCTTCAAAGATTTCCATATACATGTGCATTTTTTGTTATATTGCAGGGACAAAAGATCTTTTAAATTATTTTGGTGTTTACAGTGAACCACGTGGTGTTCATCAAAGTGACAACAGGACTAGTGCTTATAAAATAACACAAAATGCTAATTTATTTATACCATTGACATCGACATTCCAGTATGGCTTCCCAAAAGATTTTTCTTTGTTAGTGACGTCACGAATTCCAACCGGAAATGATGGTTATTTATTAACATTAAGTGATATTATGGGTAAACAACGTTTAGCAGTGCAATATGAATCTAGAGCTTTAAAATTAGAATATTTGGACCAAAATGATCTTCCAGGGTCAAAGTCCCCTTCATTTGATGTGACGTTAGCAGACGACACTTGGCATAAATTTGCATTCAGTGTTAAAAATCAAATGATAAGTGTTTTTGTGGATTGTAGTGAAGTGGCGACAAAAGAGTTTCCAAGATCAGATTTTTCATTTTTAGGGCATAATCTTATGTTTTCTATAGGACCGTATTTTGCGAGATATGGTGCCGCTTTTGAGGTAAGCTTTTAAACAACAATTTATAATTTTTCTATCATTATTTTCACTTATAAATGGGCTGCACCATTTTAAATTTTAAAAATTCCGAAACTTTAGGCCAGCATGATCTTCAATGCCCAATGATGGGATGATAATACAAAATGACTTTATAATAAGTCGATGTTTTTTTGCTGTATGTTATTTTTGAATGAAGAAACCACAACGATTCGCATTTTCTTAATCACAATGCCTCTTTTTCGATATCGAGAAATATGTACCGACTTCCAGATTATAGCACAATAATAAATGATCAATTAGGTGCTTACCATTCCGGGGCATCCGACCTCATTTACCTTGTGGTTGTTCATGTTTACCGTAATTTGCCAGTTTTCAAAATTTTTACTTTGCATTTAGAATTGTGATTTGGACATGGCCAAGTATGTTTGTGTTAAATTTTTACGATACAATATTTCGTTATTTTTCCAAATTTTGCTTTTCGCAGTTTCATAAAATGCTTTTTATTATATTATTTTGTAGGGGGAATTAGAGCAATTGACAGTTATCTCTGATCCGAATGCAGCAGCACTACAATGTATTGGACAGCAACATATCGCGGTAATTTTGTTTTATATGTTTTATATGTTTTTTAATTTCAGACTAGAGCAATATCTACCATTACAACAAAAATGCCAATACGACATAGATGGCATTGCTGAATCTATATACACTGTGAATGTATATTACAAACCTTGCCATGGTTAACTTCACAATTCGTGAACAGTTACCCTCGACTTCTTTTTGGAAAAAACCAGTTCGACTTAAATTTAAATAGATAAGATTAAAAATAATTAAATTACAACTTATTTTAATTTCTAAAATATTTAAGAATGTTATTTTTTAGTTAAAACTTTCCGGTGACAAGAATTTCACGACCACTTTCTTAGTTTCTTGGGTCTTAGATATTTATAGGTTAAGATTTTTCGTTTTAAATGCCAAATATTTCTATTGTTGTTAGGAACAGGCTATAAAAGACGACGGAGAACTCCACACCAGAACAACACCCCAGGTTGTAACAGCCACATCTACGAAACATACAGCACTAAACAAAAGTAGGCTTATAATTAACCCTGATAACACTAGTAGTGGAAATTGTGAAAAATGATAATTGTAAAAAAATAAAATAAAGGCGTAAAAATCCATCCAATTTTATATTCTTGGTAATATAAATTATTTTGATTATTACTGTTTTGTGGCCATCTCTTCGCAATATTGTCGATAAGTATGGCGTCGCTCTTTGCGCATGTAGCTAGGATTTGCTTAAAATAATAATAAAGCAACACATAGTAGACAAAGTATACAACACGCATACTTGCCATGTGCTAGCGTATATTTCATATCAATTACAAGAAGGCTCAGGAATAAAAACTTTATCATGTCTGGTTTAATGTGAAATGTTCAACTTATCAGTCATGACGAAATCTTCAATATGACATAAATTACATGTCCTTTTCAATGTTTCTATTTTGCATTTCATATTCAAAGTGCATCTGTCTATTTTTACATTTATTTTCATCTTTCTATATAGGTGTTCCTGCAGAGTGGTCATCTTGGTCAGCCTGTAGTACAACATGTGGTCAAGGGATTCAATCCAGAACATTATACTGTGTAAATAATGTCGCAGATATTAACGAGTGTATACCTGATAACACGGACAAGGAGGAAAGTAGAAAATGTGTAGTCAAAAATTGTACAGGTAAAGGTACGTTCTTTTTAATTACGTATTATACCAGTTTTATTTTTTTAGCACTAGACGGCCATTTCGGAATACAATACAGAGAATCACAACAAACAAACGTTCTTGACAACATGTTTGATCGTCTTTATAACAATGTCAAAGTCTATTGGATAACTAGCTAATGCGAAAGTACTTTTTGTCCGGTCTGCCTCCTTCGAAAAGATGAACCCCTTGCATTAAGAAATTGATATTTGAAAAATCCGGTATGTAGTTACAAAACAAAATATTAGTAAACACATCTTAAAACACTCGACAGTTTATCTCAAATTTCTAATTAAATATTCAACTTTATATACCTCTGTTAATTTTCTAGCACGGTGTCAACAGAAATGTTTGAATGGCGGCAAATGTACATCCGGTCGTTGTGTCTGCTCACGAGGTTACGAAGGTGATCAATGTCAAACAGGTACTTATTTCCCTTTCAAATAAGATCCATTGCATGGGAGAAAAAAGGTTTTCTTGTCGCTTTTGGACTCCAATTATGTTTAATTGATTAGATTTCAGATTTTGAATTTATCTTGGCAGTTAAGATGTAAATCATACTATTCTCTTTTGTATCGATCATCTGGTATGTGAAAACATTTGAATTTTAGATATGTGATTGATGAATAATTGATTGATTGATTGATTTATTGATTGTTTGAATCCAGCTTTTGATAAAATGGCAGGGCAATTAACCTTTGCAATCCACTAAGGGCTCTATGCAGGGAATGTTTTTAAGCATGCCATACCTACTGTGGTACGGGATATTGGCGATGGCTTTGATTTTGAAATTCCATTGACGCGTGCTTGGTCAGTCCCGGTCTACAAGAAAAGAAATACTATATAGATAGTGATCACCAAATGAGCTAACGTTTTGGAATTATTAATTGTAGGGATAATTAATTGAAATGATGCTGATTTTTACAGACATTAATGTCTTTTGTACATAAACGCTATACATATAATACAACCAAACTGAGGAGTTCAAAGGAGCCAGGCGTAGCTCCTTTTCGTGCCTTTTAGGTACAAACAAGATAATTGGATAAAACATCGAATTCTGTGTAAACGCAATCAAAAAAAAGTAATTTATTTTATTTTCAGCTATATGTAAGCCAGGCTGCAAAAATGGTGGAACTTGTGTTGCTCCCGGGAAATGTTCATGTCTTGATGGATTCAAAGGAAAGCTTTGTAAGAAAGGTAATTCAAAGATTTTTTCTAAATAAATGTGTGGGTTTGTATTCATAATGCAATTCCCAGTAGTCATGTCATTTAAAATTGTGAATTTTCTTAATTGGCAAGAACAATTGTTCCTGTAAAATGTTTTTGAGCCATTGGAAAATGCTCTTGCGTAAATAGATTCAAATTAACGCTTCATAAGCATAAACATTTACTCATAATGAGAGAAGTATTCATTCGTATTCCGAATAATTCATTTTGAAATTGTGAAATGTTACAGCAGCAAGAATTAAATGTAAAATATATTTTAATGGAAAAAATGACAATGCAGTCTTAGTAAAAGTTACAAAAAAGATTTTGTAAAAAAATATATTTGTATATGTTGTTAAAAGTATTTAATATTTGGACTACAAGACACATGGAAATAGAAGACTGGTCGGGTAGGCACTGTGGTGTTTCTTTTCTTAATTGATATGTTGTAAAGAATGGTTAAATTGAACGTGATTTCAAATTTGCTGATTTAATTTCTTGTGTATGATTTGAGCAACAATAATGAGACTTTTACTGTTTTATTACAGCGATGTGTAAACCAGCCTGTAAAAATGGCGGGAAATGTGTAAAAGGCGGAATGTGTTCATGTCCATACGGGTTTATACCTCCATTGTGCGAGGGTAAGTAAGATGAAAGTCACCATGACTCTTTTGCGTTTTGTGAGAGTATATTTGCTCCACATTTCTTATTTTTCTATAAACTGAAATGAAAATGGAAAATGTGTTTGAATAGTTCTCATTAAGGGATTATTATCCACAATTATGAAAGGGAGTCTGATAATATCACGCTTTATTTATCGTGTTACTGTAGTATGAATCAAAATGCTCAATCATGCTAACTAAATTTCCAAATGCCATCCGTAAGCTGAATTTGTGTTTTGGTGAAGTTAAACCACCGCCCCTCCATCTTGCATTATGTTTATTTTACATTTGGCATATTGAAATTGTACATTTTTGCTCAATGTTCTTTTACTTTTTTTCGCAGCATTTTGTTCACAGACTTGTCATAACGGCGGTAGATGTGTACGATTTAATACGTGTAAATGTCGCCAGGGATATACGGGTAAAGATTGTTCCAAACGTAAGTATTTGTGTATGTCTCTAGATATCCCCGATCAATTTAATGAGTGGATTATTGTGTTTTATGATTCTCTCTGTTGTATTTCTATGTTTAATAAAATGCAGGATTTCGGAGAAACGAGCTAATTGTTGAAATCCACAATTAATATTGATCTATGAAAATCAAATTTTGCAATATCTTAAGTATGATGTGAAAATAATGCTGAAAATGTCAAAATAAAAAACAAAAATACTAGTCCATGTCCGAATCACAATCCAGAAGCAAATTAAAATGATAAATTAGGTTACTTTGAACCAGGGAAGTGAGACTGGCTGCTCCTGAAGGGATAAACAACTCCTGTTTAGCGAGCTACACCCGCCATGTCTGTAATCAAAATTGAGTAAAATGAACATGGAAAAATGGGATGTCAATTTTAATTACAACCTGACCCTGATATTGTTTAGACTAATAAAACAGGATGCAATATGGTCAAAATATAGTACAGCGTTAAAATAGAAAAAATGTTGATAAGATACTCAGAGATCAAATTAAAATGCAAAACAATAAATTTATCACTTAATTCATCACTATTCTTGTTTATTCTAGCATTGTGCAAGAAAGGGTGCCAAAATGGTGGAAAATGTGTTTCCAAGAACAAGTGTTCATGTCCTCGAGGATACAGAGGGCGTACCTGCAAAAAATGTAACTAATAACATGTTTTACTATACAACGTTAATTTGGGGTGGTTAACAACTGTAATCACTACGTCATCCGTAGTTTTTACGACAGCTTCGATGTATTTTAAAATTATCTACCACATTATTTTTTTTCAGTTATCCAACACGTGTTCGCTTTTTATATATTTTTGCAATTATATTTTTGTTTCAAGTTTGCTTCATTAGTTTCGTTAATAATTAACAATTATGTTGTATTTCCTGTGTGGTATGTAGTCCAATCCTTTTTATGCGTTACCTCATTTAAACATATTGTGATGTTTCTGTTTTTTATTCTTGCTTGTAAAGTTATATTAATATCTTTTGGATATATAATTTGGTGGATAGATATAACATGTTTGTGTCATATGTAGATGTATATTTATTGCCTTTGTTTTAGGGAGATATGAACATTTGTTCACCCGCAACAAGTCATATTTCCCGAGGATATATGTAGTATATATAGCAAGTTTAGGACATAATTGCGGTATGTGAAAGGCCCTAAATTGTAACTTGTGCTGTTTCTATATGTTTCAGCAATATGCTTCCCACAATGCCAGAATAAAGGCAAGTGTATATTTCCGTTTGTGTGTAGATGTCGGCGTGGGTATTATGGTTCTTTATGTCAAGAATGTAAGTTTTCTAAATAATTATGTTTCATGCATGTTTAACCTTACGTTTTATTATTATTTTCCCACTAACAATGTTTGCTTTTTAACCTAAATTATTTAGCTTGCTGGTGAACCCGTAGTAGTTTTTTGTTGTTGCTTGTATCACAATTGTCAAGTGTTATTCTTCTTTTTAGATGAAAAAATGTGTTAGTGAAATGAATTTTATATTTCAAAAATTAGCAAATTACATATCAATAGTTTCCAATAATTAACAGCCAAAACGATTGGTGTTACATTGCGAGTCCAAGGTTATCGGTAAAAGAAATATCAGTAATGTTGATTTAATAAGTGTCCGTTTTATTACTATTGGCTTCAGTGTTTTGATTATTTTCAGTGTCTGTTTATAGCAATGAGTTTCGCAATCGTCTTATTTCATCCGAACGAACGGTTTTACCAATAAAAGAAAGATAACTCGTGTAGTTAATTTAAAAAATAATATGTATAAAAATGAAGCAGACACGTTTGTAATTCTTTTGCTAATAAAATAGATTCCTGCGTCAAATTTTAATATCACGAAGCCAAAGCTGGCTTATTGCATGACATTTCCATTTATTGACAAAACTAGAACTAATGATCTTTCAGAGATGGAATTCAATGACGAAGACGATGATCATGCATGACTTTAATCTTTGGCATCAAGCAGGGTAAAATTCAAATCTGTTTATGTGGGTAAATCATATTTGGCTTATATGTAATCGTCACAATTTTGCAAATGCTCTATATTTAAGCATATATGTAAAAATATCGCTTTTTGTCATAATACTATGCTTTTGTACATTTTAATATGATGTTACTTTTAAGTTCTATATTTTGATGTTGAGATGTTTTTATCGCAGATAAATGCCGGAAAAGGTGTAAAAATGGTGGAAAATGCATTGGACCGAATAAATGTTCTTGCGCCTTCGGATTCTTTGGAAAATGGTGTCAAAAAGGTATCATTCAATAAATAGAAGTTTTACAAAAGATAATATACAATTGCGGACTGTTGTAGTATAACGAGTATAACGAGTATAAGACATTAAAATTCCCCATTTTGTACAGTTTCATAAATGTTTATTAATTGTTCGATTAAATGATAAATACTTTACTCTGATGAGTATTAATCAATCATTAACCTTACATTACAGCTCATTGTCTGACGACAACTGCAAATGTAATTAGCAGTAGTTTTAGCGTCATTAGGAGTAAAATTGAACAATAGAACTGATATGAATCCTTATTTTTTTATACGATTTTGACCCTTTTTACTTTCATACAGCCATGCATCATACGGATTGATTTAATTTTTACTTTCTTAATTTCTATGTTTCTTTGTTAAACGATTTTATGATTGTTTTTTTTTATTAAAGGTAATTGTCCCATAACGTGTCTAAATGGTGGTAGATGTAGGAAGAAGAAGTGTAAATGTCCTGCTGGATTTAGTGGAAGACGATGCGAGAAAAGGTAATACACAGTTAAAAGTTATTCAGCAGTAGAGCTTGGACTAATACTGCTAACACCCAAACATTTTAAAAATACTGAAATGACAAACAATGGAAGGATCAAATTTTATTTTACCAAATCCAACTTAGACAATACTTTAAATAATAATCATTGCTATTTTTCAGGAATTTAAAATTTACGATCAGATAATTTTGGTTAACAATAAAAATCTGACAAAGTAAGTGCCTCCTGGATTAACGACATGCATGGGATACTTTGTCCACCACCAAGGATATTAGCCCAGTGGTTGTTCATTTAGACTATTTTTAAAAAGTCTTGTAACAATGAACTATGGGACGTCAAATATATGCAATGTAATTTTGGATACATGGACATAATATTTATCAAAATTATTTTGATTACAGACATAAATTCTTTTTATTGAAGGCCTTTATTAATCCAAGCTTGCAAGATCCCTACGTAGATGTTGGTGTCTCAGTTAACATAAATATTCTCATTTGTAAGAGATTCTACCCTGAATATCTTATTAATGAATTTGTTTCTGATAGAACATCGAAGTTACCTATATTTGTATATATTTGAACACACACCAAACATGAAATTCAAAATAAAAGTTAGCTGGTCTTATTGTAATTAGAATAAATGAATAGTCCATGTGCAATCAATCAATTCATCTTTACAATATGTGCTATTAAGTGTTACTTTTTGCTCTATATTCCCGTTTATAGGATTCTATCACATGTCAAAATAAAACAATGAAACTTATACGTAAATACAAAGGAATTTTCCAATTTATGTTTTCGTTTTAGAAACTGTATATATGAACAATACTTGTACCCATATCAACGCTCTTATAAAAAGTTACTCAGGGAAGATTATACAACCAAATGTGGACCTTGGAGATGGAAAAAAATGTGTTAACTAGGTAAGGTACGTACCCATATCAAAGATCTTATAAAAAGTTACTCAGGGAAGATTATACAACCAAATGTGGACCTTGGAGATGGAAAACATGTCTTAAAACTAGGTATGCTTTACATAAGCTATCGTATAAATCGCAGATACTAATGTATTAGAATTTTAAAAGCACAAGTAATTTGAAATGTCTTATACTATATTATGGACATTGGTTTATATCGTTACGATCATACAGTTTAAGGAGGGAGATATTTCACTTGTTGATAACATGACCCAAATAAAATTTATCATTTGTCTTTTGAATCCTTTAGTAAGGTTACATTAACATTCAAAAACAAACATACTAATCCATGTCCGAATCACAATCCAGAAGCAAAGTAAAAACTTTGGAACTGACAAGTTAGGTTAGCAATTTAGTTTAAATTATGTCAGACTCTGATGCTATGATTACTTTAATATAGTACTAGTTTTCGTCATTTTATTGATTAGGTTATTCGTCATTCTATCAATTTACTTTTTAGACCCTAGGTCTCGGATTAGCTGTGTATACTGAACGTAACGAAAGTATGAAAATAAAGCTATATATCGTGATAGTTCATACAAATCATAAAATATTTTATCTCATTTATATTTTTCAGACTTAAATATCTAACAGTGACAAAGATAATGTATAGGACAGCTTATAGATGTATATGATCTGATCAGAGACGATACATATAAATCAATGAAGGGAAATAGTTAATTTGAGTCTATAGCAACGACAGCAAATCACCTGTCATCCGAAAATTCATGCATTTAGGACCGACACCGAGTTACCCGAAAACTGGTGAATGTATTGCATCGCCCTATATTAGGGGCAATATAACTATTCTCAACAGCTCCATGAGAACGCAAAGATGAAGCATGAAGGCTTGGTAACATAAATGGCCAAGATCAGACAGAACTTTGTACGATACCAATTTTAACAAGCTATGTTTTGATTTTTGTTAATGTAAAAAGTTACATATTGGTTTTGAAGTTAGTAAAACAGTGTGAAAATGGATTTTAGCGACACAAAGTAACATTAAGTGGCCTATGTGCGACTTATAATAGAACAGAGCAACTAGCAGCTCATTCCACAAAGGAAAATCTTCCCTAATTTTCATAAAGAAACGTCACCCCTAATATACAAATAGTCAGAACAAACATATATATGCAAAAAAAACCATTTCAATAAGAAGTGGTTTTGTTAAAATCAGAGTTGCCTGGTATCAACACAACCTAATTTACAGAAGCGTGATGAGGTAGTGTGCAATACATTCGGATTTCTTGATTATATACCAATGTTCTTAACACACTGCCCGGGTTCTGTTAACTATTTATTACTATCTGTTGGGTGACGTGACGTGTTTGAACTGTTTAGCGTATATCTAAAGACCACATATTTGCTACATCAACGGCAATACAGGTTAAGGAATCTTGCTGTATCAGTACAAGTGATAATATACGACATGTTTTGTACTACTTGTACAACTGATAAATCAGTAACTAATCATAGTGATTAATGAATTAATAAAAAACCAGATAAAACACATCAAATAGGATCAAGAATTTGTTTTGATTATCGAGACGAGAATTTACATACTTAGTGTGCAAGTAATGGTATTGTATAACATATTATACCAATTTTAAATATACATCACTAGACAGTCATTTCGGAATACAATTCCTTATCAGTAGCGCGTGGAACAAAATTATGAAACCAAATTTTTTTTCAAGATGTTGAAAAGATACCCAAAGGACCATAATCATGATTTTGAAGGTTGTGAGTTTTTGGCTGGTTCAGGAAATCAACCACAATCTTCCACCCGCAAAATGACAAATTTCTGATATTTTCAATTGGAAAAGACCTAAATTGACTCATGCAAACGTAACATGAATGAAACTAGAACAAGAAACATGTACTGGGCATTGACATGCGTAAACGCAACCAATTACAAGAAAACTAAACAGTACATAGAAAGGATGCAGCGTCTATACATGTACAAGAGTAAACAGGAATACAAAAGAAACATAACAATCCATGTCCGAACCAAAATCCTAAAGTAAAGTTAAAAAAAAAAGACTTCGAAACTGGTTTAGAATAAATCTTAAAACAATTATTCCTTTGTTCCAAAAATATGTCAAGTCATTTCTTAATGAAGAAAAAAAAAAGAAATCAAATTTGAAAAAAGAATGTATATGACAACAGTCAATGCAAACACGAACCAATTAATGGTCATGAAAGACAAAGGTAAACAAAGAACAAAGCTAGCCATAGCGGATGTCCCTGATGGATAAGCACCCCATGTCTAGTTCGATCTGTTACCTTTCGTGTGTGTGTGTGTGTGTGTGTGTGTGTGTGTGTGTGTGTGTGTGTGTGTGTTTACGTCCAGATAAGAAGCAGAACTTGAAAAATGAATCTTATCTAGTAAATAAGTAGCTTTCTGTATGGTTTAAAGGCTGAGCGACACGGAGTATAATCCTTATTTTAACTTCATTGTTATGACGATCCAAAAACATAAAATCCAATTAATGCCCAAACCTTAATCCCAAAGCAAAGTAAAAACTTTGAAGCTGGCAAATTAGATGATCACATGAACTTTCAACAGGCTAAGGAAGTGAGACCGGGTGCTCCGGATAACTAGTATACTGATATGTTTATTTATTCTCATGGAAGAAAATTAATGCAGAACATTGATAAATTTGGAGCGAAGACTGTAGACGGCCGCTAAATCATTTCAATATGCAAATATATATACTAGATAACTCTTGATTATCCTATATTTGGGGTCGTCTGTGAAAGTTAGCCTGAAATAAAAGATATGACCGATGCCTCAAGTCATTGGTTCATATTTGGAATATATTTATATTTATATTTATATATTGAAAGTTATGGCACATACAAAAGACTAAATGACTTATTTTTTTCTATTGTCAACGTTCCTTTTCTAGCCAGCAATATACCTGCTTCTCCTGCTTATGGTATATTTGTTTCACAATAAGCTTTCATGTTTCCACTATGGAAACTTCATACAACGAAGCAAACTGGCTATAAATAAATTGTTTACTAAGCTTACGAAAGCCTTTAGACCGTTTCATGACTGTCATGAACATTTTGGTAAGTATATTGTGTATCTTTTCGTCCCATTGTTTCATGTTCCTTTTATTTTCAATATTGCATTCACATATAACCTGTCCTCACAACATTTGGCGTATATTACTTACTACATACAGCTTAGTGACTACATACATGTATAGGGGTTCGACATTTCACTTCCTTGGTGGAAGTTCGTCTGTTTAACTCAATTGTTTTTACTTTTTGGGTGGTGATTCATACATAGACCGGTATGATTTTATCTTTGGCTGCGCTAATTGACTTATTGACATTCATGGTAAAAATAGAAATTGGCATGTACATGCGACAGAGACGGGGATTAATTGATAGGGTCGTCCTTTAACGGAAACGTTAATTTGTAAGTAGAATAATAATAAATTAATTCCCACATTTTTGCGTTCTATAGCTGTATTTTGTCATTAAAATAAAAAGAGTTGTCTGCCTTTGGTCTTCGTTTTCTGCATTTTTAAATCTTGCCACATGACATGCACCTTATCTTTCTTGTGGATTATAGACTAACTGTCAATGCTCTTGTCTAAAAAAGACCACTACAGTAGCTCATGATCAGTTGGTAGAGTGCTCGCTCCGTAAGTTGGAGGTTGTGGGTTCGAACCCCGACTGTTCCGACTCAAGATTTTAAGGTGGGTAGTGACTGTTACTTCGCCAAGCATCGGCATTTAGAAATTGAAGTCGTGATTCTTTCGGATGGGAACTTAAACTGAACTAGTACCCATGTCACGGAACCCTGCTGTATAATGTCATCAGCGCAACGCACAGGGCAAAATTTCTGCATCGTCTTGCGACGTCAGGGTACATGTATGACTGGTCAGGCAGAGATTAGAAAACTGATTTCGTCCTAGAAAGCAGTTGTAGAACATGTTTAAGTTAACGTATAGCTGTTCAAATCTCTGGTCAATTGTCCTGGAACAGAGATCCTGACCAGAGATTCTGACTGCTTCAAGTTAACTTAATGTTATGTTGTGACTGGTCGGTACTGTATATACATATTATATACACATGTATGTACAACCCTCCGTATCAGGTCGAGTCATTTTTAGTAGGCGTATCGCTACGAGTCACGCTTGAGCGACTAGTAGTGATACGGCTACTAAAATAAGGACGAGACCTGATACGAAGGGTTGTACATACACACTGTGTATATAATATTTTTATCTAACATTTCTAACTAGGTAATTCAAACTAATAAAAAACAACACGTCATTATTTACATTTGACAAATCGGAGATTCCCAAATGACGTCATAATAAGAAAGTGCACGTGTACTTTACCCCCGATGTTGCTGTATCATGCGTGTTCGATTCGCCAAATCAGACAGTAAAACTAGTCTAATGTTAGATAAAAGTGAAATATTCCATGACGCTATAATCAGTTTATATAGTTTGTTATAGTTTGTGCCTCTATTAACGCATTAAGCTAAATCAGCAAAGTATGATTGAAACAAAATGTAATTTAACAATCGCTAAAATGGCGAATCTTGCACAAAGAATGGAAAATGAAGAATATATATATATAGAGAGAAAAATAGGGTTAATGAGAAAAAATGTATATTTTCGGTTAACATGCACAGAGATAGAGAAAGAGTGATTAATCTTTACAAGAAGTATACCGCAACTGTTAGGTATGTATTCCCGCTTTTGATCAAGTACTCATGAAGTTCTTTCACTAACGGGAAAAGCGGGTCGCTTTTTTGTCTCTTGTTATTACTTATGCGGTGTCACATGTGAAAAGTCACTACATGTTTATTACTCTGAGAGCTAAAACAATCCAGAAGTTGCAGTACACGCTTAAAATTTTGGTAATTTCGGAAAACTACTTTGTTACAGTTGTGTTGCAAACATACTTAAAAATACACCCAGAAATTCCTACAATCGCTTTTAAACGCTTTGTCGCACATTGTATTTGCATGTAGATTCGATTATTATTTATTCAGTTTTATATTTTTCGATCAATATTTTTATATAGTTAAATGTTATCTAATAGTAAAAAACTCTAATAATTTTCAGCAACTTGGAAAAAATTGTTATTTATCAAAAAATGTGATTTCTAACACAAAACTTGTTCCACTATTTTTCGGTATATACTAACTTCTTTTGAATCAAACTTAACCCCCCCCCCTCTCTCTCTCTCTCTCTGGTGAATTTGGTGTTTACTACATGCTATTTTGCTGAAAATCGCATACAGTCATATCTCTCTCTCTCTCTCTCTCTCTCTCTCTCTCTCTCTCTCTCTCTCTCTCTGTATGTGGTGTTTTTGCATGTGATTTTGATGATAAATTTGTCATACTCTCTCTCTCTCTCTCTCTCTCTCTCTCTCTCTCTCTGTATTCGTATGTATAGCCACGTGTGCATCTGAACGCGTACCGTATGTGGTATTTATGCAAATTCAAATTCAAATTCTTTATTAATCTCATAAACATATTTACAATGTATAGAGACAATGTATATATATACAAATAATAAATAAATAACATTATATAGTATAATGTAGTAGTGGACAGTTTACATACCTGGAGGATTGACCCTGTTTACAATTACAGATATAAATTTACAAAGTCTTGATAGTATCAAAGTATCTCTATGATTAAAAAGTTTTTGCATGGAGAAATGTTCGAAACTCTGAGATCTTTTGGAATGTATATTCGTCTTTCAGAAACAAATGCAGTGCAGTTAAATATATAATGAAACTCATCTCCTATTTTCTTTGAATCACATAAATAACATATTCTTTCATTTCTAGGAACATTTGTGTATCTACCAAAATTAATAGGAATTTTTACATTATTCAATCTATATCTACAAAACAGTTTTGCATTTTTACATGTTAAATTTAACAAATATGGCTCTAAATCTAAAGTACTCTTGTATAATCTATAATTAATACATAGTGGGGAGTTCTGTAAATCACTGTACCATTTTTGTAAAAATTGATCATATAAAATTTGTTTAACATGACATTTTAACCAATTTACACTGTAAAAATTATGTGTAAGCCAAATCTGATTTAATCCACATTCTTCTAAAATACTCTTAACATAGTTTAACCAAGGGAAATTACAGTTATTATAAACAGATTGATAGTAAATTAAATTATAAATATTGTTTGTTAGTTTACTGTTGTGTGCCTATACAATTTTAGCCCAAAAGTGATAACTCTAGTTTTAACATCAATAGAGAGTGGTGTTCTTCCAAGTTCACCATATACCATATTATTCGGTGTATATTTGTTAACACATATCACATGTTTACAAAATTTAAGATGCAATTGTTCAATAATGTCTAACTTGCTAAAACCCCATAACTCACAACCATATAATAGTGTTGGTTTAACAATTTTATCAAAAAGATCTAGTTGACAATCAATGGATAGATTATGTATTCTAATTTTTTTAAGTACACCAAACATAGCCTTTTGTGCTCTTTGAACAAGATCTGTCTTTGCTTTATTAAAAGTACCATAACGTGATAAAATTAGACCAAGATAAGGGAATTCATTAACTACATCTAGTTTGATACCTCTAAAAAATAAATTGAGTTTATTTGAAATTCTACCTTTAGAAAATACAAGTAGTTTTGTTTTACTGATGTTAACATTTAGTTTCCAGTTGTAACAGTATTGTGAGGAGGTATCTATCGTGAGTTGTAGATCTTTTTGCGATTCTGGTAGCAAAACAGTATCATCTGCATATAACAAACAAAGTAATTTAACATAGTTTAGAGCACTTTTTTCAAACTCTTGCGATACAGTACTTAAACCTTTCACTTCTTTTTCGGACAAAAATAATTCGAGATCATTTAAATATAGGGAAAATAAAAGTGGAGAAAGGCTATCTCCTTGACGGACACCGATATTACAATCAAAAATTGAGAACTTCAATTATTTAAGTCTATTCTTGACTTGATCCCTTGATAAAGATTGTGTATAACTCTTAAACATTTTCCATCAATATTATTTCTAATTAATTTAGACCATAATGCTGGGCGCCACACATTGTCAAAAGCCTTTTCAAAATCTATCAAAACACAAAATAATTTTTTCCTGACAAACGTAATATTTCAAAAAGATGGTGTAATACAAAGATATTATCAATAGTACAATAGCCCTTTCTAAAACCTGATTGGTTTTCGTTACCCAATGTTAATTGCGTCGTTAGCTATTTCACATGACATTACCTTTACGCTCTTTTAAACCGTAGCAACAGAACAATGTTCCTTGCAGGTGTCGTGTTACCAATAACCTATACAAACGCACGCCTTAATGGCTTAATCTTGTTTTAAGCTACATATGCACTTATCACAAACGGCATGAAACCACTTAAATCAAAATTTTATTAATTCGTTCTATAAAAACTTCAAAAAATTTGGTTTTATTAAGAACACTTCTTATAAAAAGTTACTTCGTTTTTAAACGGTCTTTAATAGTTTATACCTTCTAATTTAGACATAAAGACGTTTTCAATATGAATTTTAATTATTTATTTTCATTTTTACTATGTTGTTCAGTAATTCACATTTCCCAGTCATTTTTACCAAACCAGTTTTCACCCCTTGCTAAAGCAACCGATTACACGCATGCGGACATCACGGAAGCTGGGATTCTACAAGCAGTTGCTGCATTTCTCGAGACTGTCCCTGCCCCGGGGAAGGCGCGGGTGGCCCCGGACACACTGACGGGGATAACAGATTTGACAACGAGAAAACTGTACGATGCTTATTACAGCAGTAAGTATATAATATCTATTTTAATTTAATTTAATTTGTCTTACACTCTATGGGCCTATTAATCATGTTGAGTGGTACTGGTATATATTGTATGTGCCATGTACAAATTTGAGAGGCTTGATAAATATACTAGTTATGTTTTACAAAATTTTGAGATTTGAATATTATAAATTGAAGTAAACTATATTTATTTATTCAATATTTGTTAATTTTTAATTTTTATTTTTTATTTTTTAAATCCACATGAAATATAATTCAAAATTAATATTAACTACTGAAAATAAAATGTTATTTTATTTATTATCTAATTTAAAGTATTATTTATTTATTTATTTATTTATTTATTTTGTTTAAACAGTACTTATTTAATTATTTTTGAATTCGACTCGTTTGTTATAATTTTCGTTTGAAAAAAATCAATCGTTCAGTTCAGGGACGGTGGAGGAAAATGGAGTGCTAGAAAACCACGGGCCTCCGATAAGCGAACTTACAAACATTCTCGCACTAGTATCTGCCCCGAATGGGATTCGGACCTAGGCGATGGGAGCGCTGTTATCCGTAAGCGCGGCTTTATTTCACTCTACCATGGTTTACTTTATGCATGCCAGAACAATTAAGACGACAAGAAAGTATCACATAAACATTTTGCATTGGTTTCACAATTTTGGTCCAAGAACCACTAATTAGGAATTTCGAGACGGCCGTCTAGTGCTGTAAAATTAAAACTGGTATCATTTGTAACACGTGTTTAAATAGAGAGCGGTTAAAATATATGTTTGCCTTATTATTTATTTATTTATTTATTTATTTATTTATTTTTATTTATAAAGCGACAACGAATATAACGAGTAATAATGAGTGTAAGCCAAATAAAAATATTTATTTATTTATTTATTTATAAAGCTACAACATCAGACGTTCCATTCCAGGATGCCATTGATGACATCATCAGATACAACAACAAAGTAGACCAAGATCACCCAAACGAGGCTCTATGGCATTTCAATGGGGAACAAATAAACGAAGGTATAACAATTACACAATATCTGTTTAATAATGGCCGCAAATCTAACATTCTAACTCATCAAAGGGTACATAGTCCAACTGAGCCGATTACAAATAAGAAAACACATCGCTGTTCGAATCCCGGTCACGTCTGACCGACTTAAAAATTGAGTATATCACTGGTCTTTCACCAAGCACCCGACATTTTTAAATGAAACTAACAGTGTTCTTATACCAAAACCTTCGCGTCGTTGTAGGTGTGGCACGCTTAAGAACCATTCCTGCATATTGCACTTAGCACATTGTGACAAAAGTAAAAAACATTCTGCCACTACACCTATTACTGGTGACGTCTCAATATAAGTGGAGTATTCTTTGACTGTGGAGTAAAACGTCATTCAATTGATCATCAATCTGCTGTCTTTATGTATTTGAAAGAGTATAATATATGAGACTTTTGAAGTTCCAGACACTCCAATGGCAAATTTATTGAATTTTGTCAAGATATTTTTATTTCAAAACTGCGCAAGTATTTACTGATCCGAAATTTAAATTATAATTTCATATACTAGAATAATTTGCTATTATAGCCAATCAAAAGCTGATTCAGCTTAGAGACAACATCTTGAACGAACTGAAATCTGCATCACCAGTTTATGAAACAGCGCGGGAATACATCGGCCAATTTTTCCACATCATGCAAATGTTTTACAGCAACACAAACTGGATCAATCTCCACAAAAACGATATTTACCCAGATCTTGGTAAGTTTACATACTACCCGATGTCCAGCATGATCTCGTTGAAGTATTCACACAGCCCGGCTAGCTCAGTCGGTAGAGCACGAGACTCTTAATCTCGGGGTCGTGGGTTCGAGCCCCACGTTGGGCGTTTCTTTTTAATATAGACGGATTCCTTTCTAGTTGAAAGTACATACTGTATATTACTTTTTGCATAGAACTCAAAAAATGTTTTACCACTATACCCACCTAAGGTCAAGCGAGTACGCAGGGCGGACAGCAGTAATGAACTGTAAACGCTTTTGAACCATCTTTACAATTGCGCTTTAATATTGCTATTATGTAAATCCTGTGCTGTTCTGTTACGCCCCAATTTGCATTATAGCTCCTTTGCTTAAGCGAAAACATAATGGCAAAAGAACGAAGTTGTGTTGTGATAACGCGAAGAAACGAAAAAGAAAATACGATGACAGAGGAGCAAAGTTACAAATGCAAAGGAGTGATACTATCTTAGCTTTTTTGATATTGTATCTTCGTCTTTTGCCATCCAGTTTTTGCTCCTTCGCTTTTTCACGTTAAGGTCGAAGTGGCGAAGAAGAAATAATGAAGATTTGCCCCTTACTACATTGTTCTTTGGGCGAAATTTGCAGTATCGCTCCTTCGAACAGTAACACGATGGAAAAGGGGCAAAAGTACGATAACGCATGAGTAATATTGCTCCTTCGAAACTTCGTTTTTCTTTTTTTTCTTTTTTTTTTTGGCATGACATCTTCGCTATTTCGCATTTTAGGTTGAAGGAGCTAAGAAACGATAATGCCCTGTTTGCGCAAACAGAGCAGCACAAAATCCTTTAGGAAGACATTTTTTCAAAGCATAACAAGTTACCACTACAACCTGAGCTGCGACCAAAAGGAGTGAGATTATTGCTAAAGCTATTACCTGCTGTAGATAATTAACGATTGCATTCCCCGCATGTGATGACCAGAGGCATTACTTCTGTCTTTACGCGTTTGACCACATTTTTCATGCTACAATCTCTGGAATTTAGTTTCTATATTTAAAAATACACTACATTATATATATATATATATAGCCATTTTTTGATTATATAAATTAATTTGATTACACATGTGATGGATTTCTAGCTCAACAGGAAGTGCTTACTTGCAAGGACCCAATCCCGCAGAAACGCAAACTAAATTTGTCAGTTTTCATTTTTTTTTTTTTTTTTTTTTTACTTTTTTTTATTTTGAATTAAACACAACTTGCATGGTAGTTTTGTTATTTATAAATATACCGACTCCCCTTTTGCTATATTTACAGGTATTTCTGGAAAAACTCTGATACCAGTTGCTCCAAAAAGTCTTGATATGTGCAAAAGTTGTGGGTAAGTTTAAAGCATAACAACACAAAAGTGCTCAATTCATTCGCTTTTCTATTTCATAGACATCCTTATTAAGCCTTAGACTTATATGGGTGCAAGACATCAATCTTTGTATTGTTATGTGGTTATACCGTCAGCCAGATCACATTAGGCAATCATGATGTGACCATGAGTATTGGTGAGCATCTGCGTATGTCTGCTTTCAACGATGCTAGCACACAATCAGAGTAACTTTTAGGTGCTAGCTCAACATGACAGCAACTGGTCAATTATGCTGTCATCAGGTAAGTCAGCAGAAATGTGGGATGGAATAACTTTCTAAAGGTCACAACATACTACACGCATCCGTCAAAAGTCAAAACTACAAGACCCGTAGTACTAGAGTTCGATGATCTACCACATGAACTACGTGTTTATTAAACCAATTTAACCTCAAATTCAGTTTAAGTAAACCATTTTAACTTTATTGCGAACAGATTCTCCTAACAACAATAAATAAATAAATAAATAAATAAATAAATAAATAAAATAAATAAATAAATAATCAAATAATGATTATAAACAAACATAAAAATCTCCGATTGTTTTTTATCCTTACAGCCCAAAGGGACCAGGAATCAGCAGTTCCCTTCCATGTACCAGTGCGCATATCAAACACTCCACAGAGTACTTAACCAGCGGGTATAGATCCGGACAAGACATTCAAAAACCCTACAGTAAGTAATACAGTACCTTAGTTTTACTAAACACTATTTGATTTGGAATACTAGAACACCGTTTCGGAATAAAAAATCCCTAATGAGTTATAGTTGAAATTCGAAAATAGACGTGACATGAAAAATATGTTTTTAGCTTTATGCTTACGCAAACACTATTGTGTACATACTTGAAAGTTTTTACATGCATAGTCGATTATTATTTCGTGCTCAAGGAAAACTTAAATCCTTTGTAAACATGAACTTGCAATGGCTTTTACGTTAGCACGTAAAACCTAATGCACGAAACTATAACGCTAGTAAACGTGAGCAAACCAAATTCTTTAGCGTGATCACGCAATATATAAATATTTCCCATGTCACTTCTGTGCCGCCGTATTGTATATGTTATTCAGCTGTGGTTTCTATACTTTCATTTTAGAAGATCCTCTGTCTGTGAGTACAGGGAAGTGTAGCCATGGTGGCTCGAGTGACTCCAGTGGCAATACATCTGCGGCATTAGGCGGCATCAACAAAGAGACGTCGGATAAGAGCTATTCTCCGGAGTATTTGTATCACCAGTATGCTGCTAAACAGGCTATAAATCATACAAAACATTTCTTAATGGATTCAGGTACTAAAACTACTCTTTATACAAAATAAAACATACCAATCCAAAACAAACTGGACGCTTTGAAACTGAAAAGTTAAGATAAACACGTCAACTTTCAACGGGGTAGTGAGACCGGAGCTAGCCAGATATAAAACAGAAATTGAGGATAAAAGGAACATTAGACGTAACATATACATTTATTTAAAATATTTTAAAATAAAAATATTTCATAAAACGCAATCGCAAAGACCTTATATTCATGTATTTGGTTTTTAGAATTTCGGGCCAGCGGGTTTGTATACAGAATTGCAAGCTGGAACTGCGGGCTAGCTTTGCATCGATATCAGCCATGTGAATGTAATCCTTCATTGAACTGGCAAGTTGAAATTCACAAACAAACTGGTCTATATAGTTTCACGGTATTTAACAGGTTATTTGATTTCTTGACGACATTTTACAATTATCAAAATGTATTGTGAAATTTTGATGTGTAGATTATACTGAGAGAACTTTTAGATAAATGGCGTAAATAATTATGCCAATTTAAGTATGGAGAAAACAATTGCAAATTGCTGAAGTCATTTTAGAACGTCACAAAACCCAAAAATATGGGTTTCGCTTGACGCGTTACATATATAATACAAAACTTTAAAAATAGTTTACAAAATTGTCAAAAACATGTTTTTCTAGGATAAGGTCTGTGTAAAAAGTTATTGGATTTGCAAGTCAATTATTCATTTCCGACGAAAGCTTATTTGATGTCAGTTTGTTTGAACAAAACAAATCACGCAATTCAACGAATTACTTTCGCGAAAATAAGTGGAACCTTCGCGAAATAATGCCTTACGTTTGCGAATTAACGCGTAACGTCCGCAAAAGTTTACGCGTTATATTACCCGTATTTTTTCTACAGAACTCAGGCAATAGGATTTCGTAACTTTCTAGACCATCTATTTTAGCTACAAAATCTGGATCCGGTGTTCAGTGTAATCTCGTTGAAGACATCACACAGCCCGGCTAGCTCAGTCGGTAGAGCACGAGACTCTTAATCTCGGGGTCGTGGGTTCGAGCCCCACGTTGGGCGTTACATTTTGTTTCAATGCAGTATATTCTGATGTAGGAAGTGTAGATTATAATCATATATACATCAGGCATATATTTCTATTTCTGTTTTACATATTTTGTGTTTGGTTTCTATAGACTCCGCTAAAACATTATTTAATATGACATAAGCATTGCCCATTCAGAAAAATCAAATGAAATATGGCTACACTATCATTTGGTAAACAAATACTTTGAAAAAAAGAACTTGATGAGCCACAACTAATACTGTAAATAAAACATTTATAATCTCCGGTTTGATTAAATTATTCATCTAGTCGATAACGATTCAATATAGACAAATGTATTCCATAGATTCCAGAAGCCTTGCTTGAGCAGTGTTAAAATTAATTAATAATTAAAGTTATAACTGTGTTGAAGCATTCTGGAACACCTCAGTAAAATAAACTGCTGCAAAGACAGAAACCCTTTTCCTTATTAGGTGTTATTTTTTTTTCTATTTATTTGCTTGTGTTTTATTTTCAGTTGATGAGACATTACCACATATTGTACAATATCATTCGTTTTTATCATTATTGGTTGTATTTTTTTTACTGTAGTGCTTTATTATACCCCCTCAAACTAGTTTGAGAGCTAGTTTGAGAGGGCATATAGGAATCACCATGTCTGTCTGTGTAAAAATCGTGTCCGGGCCATATCTCGGGAAACCCTTGAATAGCTGTCATAAAACTTGACATGTCCAAAGGTGTGTCATGACCTTGAAACAAGGTAATATTAGAAATGTCTAGATCATGGAAGATGTTGGGGCGGGGGTATTTGGCTCTCAAGAGACTTCTAGTTTTTAATTGATGAAATATTGCAACAAATTGGGGAAATGTTAATTTCATTTTAATATTTTGTTCTTGCATGTATTCACTAGCGTTGTATTTATAGCTGATGGAATATTGCCACTGATTGGGTCAGACAAGACAATAGAGTTACTACAGTTACAACCGTCACCGTCTCTTGTGTTTGTTGTCGATACAACCACTAACATGAGCCAAGAAATCCAGGCCATTAAAGACAAAACTAAAGCCATCGTCCAGGCTACGAACGGGACAGTTAACCAACCTTATAACTATATACTAGTGACCTTTAATGATCCAGGTGGGATAACTCTCTCTCTCTCTCTCTCTCTTCAATAGTATTACACCGCATCTTCTCAAACGTGTCTTTATATATTAATATCTACCCGGTTTATAAAATCGTCAGGAAATCATTTTTTTATATATATTTAATGACACAATATCACAATAATCAAGTTTCTTCTAGGTTTTGAAATCAAGCATTTTCAATAATTTTAAATAAGTTTAAATCCACGAAATTCACCAGTCAACTATTATATAAAGAATATATTATTGCTCGCTTAAAAGCTGCTTGGTAAGACGAATACACGGTGGAAGAACAACAACATAATACCTTCGCGAAATTGTTTTAATCAAACACAAGAATACCGGCCAATGTCTAAATGGTATCCAAAAAGCAACGTAAAAGGGTTTGAAAACTTGCAAACCAAGAAAAACATGTGACCTTCCAACAAGGGTGGTGATGCCGGGTGTTCAGACTGATAAGCATAACTTTTCTAGCTAGCTACACCTGCCTTTTTTTAAATCCAAATTGAGAAAAGAAAGAACATAGACTGAATGACGTCAAATATATCCAGTACAGTAAGTCCTAATTGCTTCCATTAACAACCCTAGATACTTTTGCCTCTCCTTTATTGTCAAGTTTTTTAAGCCCCAAAGTCATTTTCCGTTATGTTCTTCATAATAAGCCTTACCCGTTATCATGCCAAATTCTTACTAAACAATGATGCATTCTATCGCTCTTTACTGTATTGTCGGATAGATACATCCTCTAATAAACTCATCCTATTCAAGTATTCCAGTTTGATAACGATGTATTATATCCCATTTCCGTTACATTATATTATACAGGTACTGTCACCAAGTTGCAGAAAACTAAAGACGCCTCACAAATGACAACATGGCTGAACAATATCAAGGCTAGTGACGCCAGCGCTGGAAATGATTGTCCTGAATTCTCACTTACCGGTCTTACTGAAGGTAAAACATGGAGTGGAGTGGAGTAAAGTTGCATACCCTGGTCAGAATTCTTTCACTTATATCGAGGCGGTTAGTTAAGCATGTTTAGGGATGAAATGGAAATGCTCAGAAGAAAAAATACGTTCGGTTAGTGAAGTAATGAATTTCTCACAGTACGATATGCCCGTGTATATACGGTGGGTTTTGAACCTAGGCTTAGAGAGGTGCAGTTATCCGGAATCCCGCGTTGGTGTAATAAAAATATGTAATTATTACTGATACATCTGTTAATGTTCCTAAATGGCACATAGGTCGCTAGTATTACAACGCGATTTGTAATTTGCAATTGAAGTCGCTTTTCGCCTTCTTAATGTGCAACTAAAATTAACCAAAAATTATCTTGGAATTAGAAGAGTTATCCGAATCGGCTTACTTTTCAATTTGCACTACGGGTTTTCGATATTGCTTAGATATTGCTAGGATAACTTTAATTTAACGTTTGTTGTGTAATTGTCTTTTGCTCTGTTTTGTTGTCTCTTTCATTGCCTTCTACTGTATTGTGTTTTCGAACCGTTGGTTGTTGCAAAGTATATATTTTCAATTCAACTTGTTTATGTTATATTTGTAAACTAGCTTCCGCTGTTGCAAGTTACAATTCCAGAATTTACCTATTCACGGACGCTCCTCCTAAAGATCCCAGCAAAGTTAATTTTATAACTAGCTTGATGACGGAACGAGGACTTAAGATATACTTTTTCGTGTCTGGACAATGTAATAGAAGAAGGAGGAGGTCCATTGGTCAGCAGAAGAGATATGCAGGTATGTCTATGTGTAATAGTACATTACATATATTACAGTTTGTAAGTCTAATGTCATATCTATTTAGTTGTTGTCATGTACCACTTTTAAGTGTATTTATTGATAAAATTTAAAAACAAAATGTTATATTTACATTTATAATATTTGATTGTATTAACTCTGTTTAAGACCAAACGAATTTATAGGACTATATTTGCATTTGCTAATTTGACGCCACTCATCTCTTACTTACGCCTATAACCATGCCGTCATTGATTGGTTGTTCCGACAATTGGAATTGCATGTCGTACAAGACAGTGTTTTAAGTGTATTAGCGCGTGCGTTATTCGCTTTGCTGTGCACAGCAATGGAAGTTTTAGCACTATAAACGCCTTTGCTGGACAGTTCAATGGTTAAATATATCACCATAATCGACTTTGCTATGCCAAGGTCATAAATACTTATTATAAATATATATTGGTAAGTAATGACGAAACATATTTGCGATGAATTTCTTTCGTGAATCTGCTGTCCTTGTGAGAAATGTGAATGTTGATAATACTGCCATTTGATATCTAGCATGAAAAAAGTATTCAGGAGTTTGCAAATCACAACATTGCTAAAAGTGGCTGATCTGTTTATCCATTACATTTCAGGTACATTTAGATATTTTGATGCAAAGGAATGGATAAGAAGATAGAGAGGGAATAAAGGTAAACTGTTTAGCTCTCGAAATAAATCACCCAAAATGACGTCGATTTTTCTATAATAGCGATGTATAATAACACCTATAGTGGTGTTCTTTGTTTTATACAGTCGAAAAAATAGCATTGACAAATATGAACACTTAGGACCTTTTGCCTGATGCGAGAATTACAGTACTACTGTAAACGTATTCATTTTCGCGGTGTACTAATTTTCGCTTATTTCGCGGTCGTTTGTTTTGCTCGGAAATTAATACCAAGCGAAAATTATATTATACTCATTATGTTATAAAAATATTTAAAAAATGTGAATATGTCTGAATTTTCTATACCGCGAAAATAAATACACGCGAAATTAAATAAGTTTACAGTGTATATACTATGTTTAATCAATGCCTTTGATTCATTTTCCAGACAAGTCAGACCATTTAAATACAGTAATTATCGTTGTTGTTTTTAATCGTTACAAATAACGTGAACGAATGCATTACGTCCATCACCATTACAAACAATACGATCATTGGCTGTAGCCAAAATGTCGATTAAATAAAAATTGGTACCAACAACTCTTTTCTAATTTCATCAGGTGAAATTTTATTTTGATAAAATTTATTTTGGTTCTTTTGGTTTCTTTTCAACATCTTGGAAAAAAGTTTTGGTTTCATAATTTTGGTCCAAGCACTACTAATGAGGTATTGCATTCCGAAACGGCCGTCTAGTGCTATAAAATTAAGACTGGTGTAATTATTAGTACAGATTTTCTCACTTTTCTTCCTTTGTTTCTTTTCAGACATAGTCAACTATAAGAGGAAGGATAACATCATTTTGAAAGCAGAGTTTAAATGATAAAATGCTAGTGGTTTTGAAAAAAATTGTGATTCTTTATTTTGTTATTGTGTTGATTTTGTATTTTATGAGAAGATGAATTCTAAAAGATTTCAATTTTGACTTTATTGGAATTGAATAATTTGTTGAACATCTCATGACATACTTGTTTTGAACAAAAGTGTGCTTTAATAATGAAATAAAATATTTTTTTTATCTAATAACGCGTATCTTATTTTATACACTAAATACAAAAGAAGGTTGATTGATTGAATCGTGTTTTACGTCCAAGTCAAGAATATTCCGCTTATATCGAGACGAGATGTCAAAAGCTACAGCCGAAGTGGCAAAACTACAACACTAGACATTTTGTCGTTGTGCCCCCAGTTACCGTTCATAGTCAGGCGTTCTATAATTAATGGTCCTGATATTTGTTTATCCAAAATAGCAAATAAGTTGGTTGATCGTTATTGAAGTATACTTTCTAACTGCATTCACACGTTTCATAATCTTTCTTTGATTTTAGGATTATGATTTAAGCAAGGTGTGGTTTTGATTTCGATTTTGCATACAGTTTATCAAGATTCTACACCTCACCTTCTTTTAAATACTTGGCCATTATGAAATGTCGGTGTCAAATGATGTACAACTAATGTTCAAATCGACAATATGCTCAAAAGTGTACGTATCTAAATGATAGAAAACCGAAATAAATATCATCTAAAAAAAAACTACAACAGTAAAGTCTATAAGGCCTCACTTCCCTGGTAGAAGTTCACATAGCGTATTGATTTTGAAACAAACACACCATGAGTAGGAGAGGCAGGTATATTGCTGCATAGAAAAGGAAATTTGACAAAAGAAAAATTGAAGACATCACTTTTGTCATGAGCTTCAAATGTAGCCTTTAATAATTATTCATTTCTTAAATGGATTGTGTGGATAAGTTATCTTGTTCCCAAGTGACACGCCGACCACATGTGAAAAAGTGAATTTTCCTTGCTGCTTGCCTTTACTGATTTACCTGGTGTCAGTCTGCGGCGAACGGACTCTGTAAGCTAGCACATTAAAGCCGCCCTGAGTGCGCGCTAGTACAAGGCAGACCATACAACACACTCGCACTTCACATGCATACACAAAATGGTTATAGATTAATCTATAGCGATTAATAAAATAGTTCTCGTCGCGAATAGCTGCAAAATTGCTGATGCGACGTTAAGGAACATTCAACCAACCAACCAAGTGACACACCGGACAAGTTATTTCAGCAACATCATTTGGACCCGATGTTGAGCATGATCTCGTTGAAGTGTTCACACAGCCCGGCTAGCTCAGTCGGTAGAGCACGAGACTCTTAATCTCGGGGTCGTGGGTTCGAGCCCCACGTTGGGCGTTTAATTTTGTTTCTAAGCAGCATAGTTATGTCTAGAAAGGGTATTGTTTTTCGTTTTGAAAGAAAAGACAATTGGCGGTAGTGAACGCCTACATGGCCAAAAAGATTTTTTAAATCTAAAAAATATAAGAGATATTACTGCTTTAAAAAGAAAATAATATTTCTTGATTTGTTTCCATTCCTTATATATGCTTAACCACGAGGCCCCAGTTTCACCATCATTTCTTAAATGGGATTTTCTAAACTTAAGTTTTGAAAATTTTGGCAATCTTTTTCTGAAATTGATGTCATCATGCTTGCAATACAGCTTTTAATATAGCTTTTCGTTTGAAGCAAGAAATAATAACGGGAAATGATTTTGTTTCGTATGGAAGTATGAAAGAATTGAACATTTCGCATTGTGCGTAATTTGTGTATTTTTATAAGGGTATGATATTTGAATTGTCAGATTTAGGCTCTTACATACGCCTTTTTGGTGTCGCTTTTACTTTTCATAAAGACCCTTTCTTACCATCTCTTATTCAAAATTATAAAAAGAGGACGTGTCTGTCGTTTTTGATGATACTTTGCATATTGTTCTCTTTGGAGCACAAACATTTACGCTTAATTTTCTCGAATAATCTAAATGCTAACTTTACGAATTTTAAAAAAGGTGGTCCTCCTCTCAGGCAAAAATAAGTAACAATCAAAAACAAACATACCGATCCCTGTCCAAACCATTAAACATCCTTAAGAAAAGTAAAAAACTTTGAAACTGAAAAATAAGGTTAAACTTCCACCAGGAAAGTGAGGCCGATGCTCAGGAAGAGTAACCTTTGAAATTCGGAGATCTGGAAGGATAAACACCTCTTGTTATGCTAGCTACACATATCACGTGTGTAATAGAATTTAATAATGAAACAAATGTTGAGCTCTAGAACGTCAAATATATATGTATTGAATTTTGGCACACAATAAAACTACACATATTACAATTATAATTTACCTCTCAAAAAATCTAACGTACTGAATCATAATACTTCGGTGCAACACGTTGCTAATTTGCTAATTAATTTCTCAAAAAGAAGTAATTAAAAATGAAAGTATCAATGGATTTGATCTGATATGAGATTTTAAACGAACAATTTAAGTTTTAAAAGGCCGTAAACGTAAATTTTTTGTCCACCAGGGGCTTAGCTTGAAGCCGGCAACTAACGGCTAAATTGTTTGGATAGCATAGTAGTCTCCCATTTGACGTACATTAAAGTGTAAAACGTTCTTGTGCTAGCTTTTTGTATCCAATCGACATTACCACAACAAACATACCGATCCATGCCTAAATCACCTTTCAAGAAACAAAATAATGCCAAATACTCCAGAAGGCATAAATGTCTATCTAACAACACCCGCCACGAGTAAAATCAAAATTGAAAATAAACACAACACTAGTATAGAACTAAGGACATCAAATAAATCCACGATCCACGATGTAGAATCATGATCAATGTGAAGAATATTGTAATGACGGTCATAAAACTTTGTCAGGGTCTTCATAAGACTAGGCTAGCAATATCCGTGTGTTTAAAAAAGGAGAGGAAGCAGGTAAAGAGCTAGAAAAGGAAATTTGTCAATAGAAACTTTGAAGTCATCATATAATATAGCTTCAAATATAGTTGTTTTGGGTACCTTAATTGAAGTAATGAAAAATTAAACAAACCTTGAAGAATACATCGAATCTTTTATTTCACTAGGATAGATGGCATTCACATATTCTCTAAAAAAAAACTAAAGTCATAATTCATTTCCCCCTACAAATATGCGTTATGTAGTTGTTTTAACGTTGATTCTTGTATCAACCAAGCCTAGTAAGCTCAACACTTTGAAACAGATACAGATGAATAAAAGGGACATGGAAATAGCCAAAACGGCAGCAGGACACAACAAACAGTCAAAGTAATAGAATACAGAATTGGACTAAGCTTTTGACGATTTATTAAGCATAATTTTCTAGCCAAAAAGAAGTTTACAATTTGTTTAAAATTTTTGGACCAAGAAGATATACAGTTAATAAGTCATCATTATCATCGTTCGAACTTCGTTGATATATAGAAAATGGTAACTGAATAGCTTCACAATTACCATGGTAACTGAAAACACGCAGCAACACAATAATGAAACACATTTTAAAATTTTAACTTTTTGAGAAATATGTTAAATGAAACTTTGCAAATGTTATGAATATTTTTGATTTCTCACTAAAACCCCCAGCACCAATAAACATGAGAAAAGTGACAAAACAAGACAGGTTGAAATCATTTGTATAAGCCATATTTATGTAAATAAGTGGATAAAATAAAACACAATCGGTGTAAAGGTTTTAAGATTTCATTTATATTCATTTTGCAAGTACGTAATATATTATTTGTTTTTGTATATACCTTTTAACATCAGATTAAGAAATCGTATGGGCGTGTGACTTGCTTCAAGTACATTTAATAAAACTAATTTCAAAACATTCTCCGACATTAAAAATCGTCATTATTTATCAAACTGCTCCTTTTGCGTTATCAAATTATATTTATTTGTTTGACATTTGAAAAAAATATTCATTCTTAATCTTTTTAATAGAATACAATGCATGCATGTCAAAGTCAAAACCACAAAACCACGTATTCCTACTTAGTTCTATGACTTAGATTTTGGACAATAAATTTCGATTCAAATTGAAGGTGCAGGTAAACGCACGTTAAGCCTGATTTATCATACCATAAGCTCATCTGGACATGCAAGATCAAGTAGGCGAAAATTGGAAACCAGCAAGTAAATATTATACTGAACTCGGCAATAGACAACTCAATGAAGAACGGACAAAAACAAACCAAAATGAAAGAATTAGAACTTGGCAGAATATACAATACTAAAATGAAATGGTTATTTGAATAAACCTGTCAAAACCCTCAGCACCAATAAACACGACCAAAAAAAACCAAGACAAATTGAGACCATTGCCGTGATTGGTATAAGCCATCATCATATAAACGAGTGGATAAAATAAAACAAAATCGGTGTTTAAGATTTAGCCATTCCGTTCAAACAGTTTAAAAGTACGTACTGATCCTGTTTGATTTTGTTTTTTCCTTTAAAACATCGGATTAACCCATTATGTGCACGTGCGGTTTTCTACAAGTACATTGAATTAAGCTTATTTCTAAACACTCTTCGACATTTTTAAATCGCCATTATACATTTACCTAATCCTTTTTTGCGCAATCAAATACTATTTTTTTGTTTGACAATTGAACAAAAATGTTCCATTAAAGCAATGCTTGTATACATTCTAAATCCATTTTGATTGAATGCGTGCATGTCAAAACCTCGTGTTCCTACTCACTCCTATGACCATCTTAGATTTTCAATTTGAATTGAAGATTTAAGTAAACGCATGTAAGCGCGTGGTTATCATACGATAAGCTCATCTGGCCAAGCAAGCTCACGTAGGCCAAAATTGGAAACCAGCAAGTCTGTAATCAGACTTAAATAAAATAATGAATGACAGGAACTTTTCAATAGGCAACACGATCATGACAGAGCAAAAAGAAACCAAAACTTGACAGAACATGACAGGATATATTTGTACAACACTGAAATGAAATAATTATTTGGTATATACCTCCCAAAAAACCCTCAGCACTAAAAAAACATGGAACAAATGACAAAACAAGACAAATTGAGACCATTGGTATGAGCCATGGTCCTATAAACGGGTGGATAAAATAAAACAAAATCGATGTATATATGATTTTACAATTCCTTTAAAATCATTTTGTTAGTACGTACTAATCCCCTTTGAGTATGTTTTTCATTAAAAGCATCAGATTAAGGAATTGTATGCTCGTGTGACTTTCTACATGTACATTGAATGAAACTTATTTCTAAACACTCTCCGATATTTAAAATCAAATCGTCATTGTTTATCAAATTAATCCTTTTTGCGTAATCAAAACAATATTGTTTGTTTGACATTTGAACAAAAATGGCCCATTAAAACGATGAATATATTCATTTTAAATTCATTTAATTGAATGCAATACATGCATGTCAAAACCATGTATCGCTACTCACTCATGACCATCTTGGATTTTGGACGATCAATTCAAATTTAAGAATATTAAAGTTTTATCTGTGATTCATAATATTTTATCACAGATAGAAAATTGCAACTGAAAAAATGTACTTGATAACAACCAAAGAAATCAAGACCAAGAAACGCTACAGGTTCACCATAAAACAACCAAGCAAGACAATGCACAGGTTGAGACAAATGATTATGAAATTCAGACCATAGACGACCAATGAATCTATACTGCAATAGTGTGATTTGATGTCCCTAAACCATCCAACTTATTTTACCAGTGATCCATTTACAAATTGAAGTTTTTTTTATAAACCATTGAACGAACGACACTTTCTATAATTCATAAAAATAGCATTTAAAATATGCTTACCCTTCCGGAGCAATGAATCTATACTGCAATAGTGTGATTTGATGTCCCTAAACCAACATACTTTTTTTTACCAGAGATCCATTTACAAATTGAAGTGTTTTTTTATAAACCAACGAACGACACTTTCTATCTATATATTGTAATTCATAAAAGTAGCATATAAAATATGCTTAGCCTTCCGGAGCATCCAGACGTAATTTTGTGATAGAAGGTCACTTGTTTAATTTAATTTGCCAGTTTTAAAGTTTATACAATGCTTTAAAAATGTGATTTAGAATAAGATGTCTGTTTTTTATATTTAGTTTTTAATTTAAATTTAAACTTTCTGAAAAATATGTAAAATGAAACTTTGAAAATGTTATGAATATGTCGGATTTATTACCAAAACCCTCAGCACCAATAAACATGAGAAAAGTGACAAAACTAGACAGGTTGAAAATATTTGTATAAGCCATATTTATGTAAATAAGTGGATAAAACAAAACACATCGGTGTAAAGGATTTAAGATTTCATTTTTAATCATTTTTAAGTACGTAATATATAATTTTTTTTGTATATTCCTTTCAACATCAAGTTAAGAAATCGTACGCGCGTGTGACTTTCTACAAGTACATTTATTCAAACTTATTTCAAAACACTCTCCGACATTTAAAATCGTCATTATTTATCAAACTGACCCTTTTGCATTTTCAAATTATATTTATTTGTTTGACATTTGAACAAAATGCTCCATTAAATGATGCATATATTCATTCTGAATCCATTTTGATTGCATGCATGTCAAAACCTCGTTCCAACTTACTCCTATGTCTATCTTAGACTTTGGGCGATCAATTCAATTCCAATTAAAGAAAAAAGATTACAAACGTAAAAGGCTTTGTTTATCATGCCATGAGCTCATCTGGACATGCAAGCTCAAGTAGGCCATAACTGGAAACCAGCAAGTCTATATTAAGACTTAAATAAAATGTTTAATGACAGGAACTTTGCAATAGGCAACACAATGAAGAACGGGCTAAAAAAACAAAATTAAAAATTAGAACTTGACAGAATATATTGGAACAATACTGAAATGAAATGATTATTTGATATATACCTACAAAACCCCTCAGCACCAATAAACATGAGAAAATGACAAAACAAGACAAATTAAGACATTTGTATAAGCCATCGTCGTATAAATGAGTGGAAAAAATAAAACAAAATCGATGTATAGGATTTAGCAATTATTTTAAAATCATTTTAAAAGTACGCACTAATCCTGTTTGATTTTTTTAAACATCAGATTAAGGAATTATTAACATATAATAACAGTTTATAAAAAAAGAAAGAAAATTGCAAATAAAAAACATGTAATAGAAAACAGTCAACGAAATCAAGAACAAGAATTGCTACAAGTTCATGATAAAACAAACCAGGCAAGACAACGCACAGATTCAGACCATTGATTATAAAATTCAGACTTTGGACGACCACTGAATCTATGTGATTCAATCTGTGTGATTGGAGGTCCCTTAACCATCCCACTTATTTTACCAGTGATCCATTTACAAATCATTAAACGAACGACACTTGTATTTTTCTATTATGTAATCCTTAATATATGCTTATCCTTCTGGAGCATCCGGACGTACCTCCATGATAAACATTCACTTGTTTCGTTTAATTTAGTTTTCACAGTGCTTTGGGATTGTAATTTGGACATGGGTTGTCTGTTTTTGATACTTTGATTTATTCAATTTTTAGGATAGACACCTTTACTGCCACCAGGGAAGTGAGGCCGGGTGTTCCAAAAGGGAAAGTACCTCCTGCTTAGCTAGCTACACCCGTCACGTGCGTAATCAAAATTGTGTGAAAAGAACATGAAACTATAGGACGTCAAATATATCCAGGGCATTCCTTGACACAGGGACATCAAACTTATCAACAACACTGTGATAACGGCATAAAACTTTTTGGGGGCCTTCATAAGCTTAGGCTTGCAATATCCCTGAATCAACAATTTATTGCAGCCTGCTTAGAATAAGTAGGGAGATGTACTGCATGGTAAGTAGTATGCTAGTTTAGGAACATTGTTTGAAAAAGTCTGACCGATAGACTAAGAGGACCTACTCAACTCCAAAGAGTATTAGGGAGAACCTGTCATCGAGTCAGTCGAAAAATTCTTTCTTCTATTTTATGGTATTCATCACACTATAATTGATACATTTTACGTCTTCTTATTCAAAATTACATGCACCATGGATATAGGATGTTCCATAGTTCCATTTTCTTTTCATTCTCAACTTTGGTTTCACACGTACCGGGTGTAGCTAAACAAGAGGTACGTACTCTACGGGAGCATACGGTCTTACTTTTCTCGTGGAATTCCACGTGTTACACTTGGTTTGTTAGTTTTTACTTTCCTTTGAATTTATGGTTTATCGACTGGTACGAGTACGTTTGCTTTTGATTCGTTTATATACTCCTGTAGAATGATTTTATAAAACGGTCTGCAATAATAATTATCCAACACAAAAAATGCACAATACAAATTGCACTCGGGTCATAAGAAAAGCACCACAAATCAGTCAAACACATCAGCAAGTCGAGATCGATTACAATTCCCAATGGTATATTAACAAATTGCTACTAAACATGGTTTAATTTTGCAGCGCTTAATAGTTTCAGAATAAAAACATTTGATCAGTAGTACTCGTACCAATTCCAAATGTTTTAACGATGATGGAAATGAGAAACATAGAATGACCAAATCCATCTAAGCAATTTATTGAGCAAAAAAAACCAAAGAATATTGCCAAGTCATTCTAAATTATATAAATGAAAATGGTTACTATTGATTATATCAATTAAAGTTTAATTAGACCTTCACACTTTTGACTATATGTGATTTTTACGTATAAGTCTAAATTGCAAGCCTTGGCTTATTAAGGCCGTCAAAACTTGTATAGCCGTTATCACAATATTATTGATAAATATGACGTCTCAGTATCCATTATTGCCCTTGATATTTTTGGCGTCCGATAGTTCCATGTTCCTTTCATTCTTAATATTGATTTTATACATGACTGGTGTAGCATGCCGAACAGGAGATGCTTTCCCTTACGGAGCACCCGGCCTCACTTCCCTGTTGTGTATTACTTATTTTGTAAGTTTCTAAGTTTTTACTTTGCTTTAAGAATAATCATTTGAACATGAATTGATAGGTTTGTTTGTTCTTTTCTTTGATTGCATGCTTTGTTCTTCCAGAAACTATGATTTTGTAAAATAATCTCTAATTAGTGTAAGACTGTAAGCACTCAAAAATTCACATTACAGATCGCACCAGTAGCATAAGAAAAGCATACGAATACATGTACAAGAAATCGGACAAACACATCAGCAGGACAAGAACGCATGGAGTTCTCTATGGTATGCTTACAACAGAATATCGTTAAGTCATTCTTAATGATATAGTATATATCGATTACATCAATTAGCGTTGAATGAGACCTTTAAACGTTTGACTCTGAAAGTGTTTTTTACCATGAACATCTAAGTACAACATAGTACCGGCATTTTATTTAAGTCCTAAAACTGTTTTAAAGTGTATTTTTATTATATCAATCGTAAATTCATAGTCAAAAAACTTATTGTTTGTTGATCTTGTGTCTTGAAAATTGTCATTACGTTTATTTTCATGTGTCAGGTTCTTAATTGTTAAGGCAATTGCCAAGTGTCAAATTTCATAAACAATTACAATTGTGCTGTACGTGACGTATCAACACACCCAAATAAAAAAGGATAATTCAAACTATTACTTTTTGTCACAACAAATCAAACTGATTTATTTATTATTGCCATTTGTGCCTTTCTATTTGTCCATCTTCGTCGGAAACGTCATAACACGATGTTAAAAATTGTGTGAAACAAACGTCTTTTTGATGAACAAAATTTTTACAGTTAATTTCAAACAATATGTCCAAAATGTTTTAAGAATAAATAGAATATTCACTCAAAACCATAAAATTTATTTCTGTTTATATGTATCTGACAGACTAATTTAATCTATGTTCCTTAACTATCTTACTTTAAGCATATTAATCCTGTAAAGTTTAATTATTATCTTGGTGAACAAGAGTTGCTTACCCTGCGGGAGCACATAACATTGTTTCCCTGGTGGAAGTCCATGTGTTTTTACTAAACTTGTCAGTTTCAAAGTTTTTACTTTTCTTTGGAATCTTGATTAGGTCACGTTTTAGTATGTTTGTGCTTGATCAATTCATGTGATGAAATAAAAATAATAATAATAAATTAGAAATAAAATAGTCAATGTTTCTTTTAATTTATGGATTGCATATGCATGCATTAGGTATTGGTAAATTGTTTAATATCTGTTTTTCTATATATGCATATTTTGGACCACTGATTGTAAAATAAGTTGGATTCCTGAGACTCTCCAATTACATTTACATTGGTCCAATGTCTGTCCAAGGTCTCATAGCCACAATTTGCAGTGTAGCTCCCATTGTGTAGTTTGTTGCCATGTACATGATTATCAGTTCGAAATTTCCTTTCTTCTACTTTATTAGTATTTGAAACAAATCATAAACTAAACTCGCGGATCGTGTTATAATGTTGAAGACATCAAAACACAACTATGTCTCGAGACACTACAAAAAAAGATTAAAACAATACGTTTTCTTAAATTTATTCTAAATATAAGTGGTAATTACTCAGGGCAACATGTTTATTTTTTTTAATTTAAAGGCAAATTGTCCCCGGCTATTAAAACTAAACTAGAAAATCGTGTTATAATTTTGAAAACATCAAACAATGTCCCGAAACACTACAAAAAGTAATAAAACAATAAGTTTTCTTAACGAATATCTTAATTACTCAGGGCAATATCTGACTTTTTTCTTTATTTGAAGGCACAAAATATCCCCTTTATGGAAACTAAACTGGAAAATTGTGTTATAATATTGACAACATCAAAACACAATAATGCCCCAAAAATTATAAAAAAATTACATTTTTCCTACGCAATTCATTTTCATTACAAAATTCGTTATTCGTTACTCAGGGCAATATCTATCATTTTTCTTCGTTTTTATTTGAAGGCTAAATGTCTCCCCTCCATGGAAACTAAACTAGAATATCGTGTTTAAATTGTAAAACAACAAAACATAACAATGCCCCGAGAAATTACAAAAATAAAATAGATAAATTTTACTTAACGTAATTGATAATGTAAGTCTTAATAACATCTTTCATTTTCATTCTTTTTCATTTGAAGGCCAAATGCCCCCTGCTATTAAAGCTAAACTAGAGAATCGTGTTATAATTTTGAAACATCAAAAAATGTCCCGAGACACTACAAAAAAGATTAAATTGATTCATTTTCCTAACGCGATTCGTAATGTAAGTTTTAATTACTCAGGACAACATCTATCATTTTTCTTCATTTTTCATTTGAATGCAAAATGTCCCCCGCTATGGAAACTCGGGGTTCGTGTAACGTCTGAAACATGAAGTACACTTAGTAGACATAATTCTAAGTATCATGTAACAATTGACCAATGAGTGTATAGTTACATAACATCAATCTTACCTATGTGGTAGCGGAGATGTCACTTCAACATTAATCATATCATAAAGGTAACGTAGATGTCACCTTATAGACGTACGGTATTGATCATTTTAACCGATTTCTGGTTTAAATCGCTAAATATTTAATTGGAAATGATGTAATTCGTTGGTTTAAAACCTTCAGACCTACTTTACTTAAGGAAATGGATTGACTACAAACGTTAATTGAATTCCAGTGTAACCGATGACTGTTTGAAATAGCTTTGCTGGAGTTAACTACACGTATGTGTAACCATTATTTGCGTGGTTGTTGTAATGACTGAATTAAATCCTTATGCCTGATGATGGCTCGAATGCATAAAATATACACTCACATTCATTGACTTCCTCAACAATTAGGCTATATTATTTGTTAAAAGCATTGTTTTAGGTGGAATTGGTAAAATAAAACTGGGTCCTTCTATTTTTCCCATTTTTCTCATTTAGAAAAAAACTATAAAATATTTCCACAATTTTGGCCCGAACACTACTGATGAGGAGTTTTATTCCGAAACGACCGTCTAGTGCTGTAAAATTAAAACTGGTATATTATGTAATTTACAGTCTCATTTGGGATTGTGATTTGATAGTGTACAGGCCCCGGTTTTACAAACAATACTTAAATTAGTAATACTTGTTTTTCTCAAATCTAAATTTGAACTTAACTTTTCTAAGACAAGTACCTGGCCCCGGGATTATGAACAAAACTTAACGTTTTGGACTTAACTTAATTCAGTCAAAACTTATATATTGAAAATACGTTTTTGCTTAAGTTAAATATTGTTCGTGATCCCCGAGCCAGATGTGTTTGTTTTTAGCTGAAAACGAGGTACGAATACTGCATTATCACACTCTATTGGTATTAACCGAAGATTATAATTTTTCGAAGTAATATAATCTATTCCACTTCATATTTCTTACCATATTCCACATTTATTTTGAGGAAATTTATTCATGGGTGTTTTGGCTTATTACCATGACCAATAGGGATATAATGGTAGTTTAAACGGTATTTTATTCACAAAAAATACAAAGATACAATAACATACATATACGTATACGAGAACAAGACCAAGGTCTTATATAGACTCGTCTCCGCAGTCTTTGCTGAAAATAAATTAAGTTGCAAGGTCATGAAATTTAGGAGAGAGAAAGAGAGTTACTGACAATTTCTTTTGAAAGACAATTGATATATGATTTTTAACAACATTGTAAACATGAACATTTTTATGAACAATGAGGTTTACAACATCACCATATGATAAAAATTGTAAAATTATAGGGTAGAGAGTATATTGTACAAGGTTTGAAAGATTATCTTATTGGTGCAAATATACTTTTAAGAAGGAAGCACTATTTTATTAATATTTCATATAACACTCCGTTACAGCGTTTTCCCTATTTTTCATACAGACCACAAATTCCAGATATTCTCTGCAGAATGACATGCAGATATTATTTAACTTCATCTTAATTGCAGAGTTGTGTCACGTTAATCCGATCCCGTAGATAAATTAATCCTTTATCTTAAAGGTGACGAAGAATCTCACTTGAACGGATTAGAGATTCGCTCAGATAATACCTACTTGAATTTGTAAAATACTAAGAGACAGCTGTTAACCCAGAAACGCCATAGCAAACATTTCACTTCAGACACGAAAGAAAAAAACACCTATCATTCAGACCATGAGCAAGTAGGAGAGTCATGTCCGGTTTTAAGTCCTTTATATACAGTAATAGTACTGGTATTCATTTTATAAAAAACTAAATTAAAAATCCTTGAATAATACAGCTACTTGTAGCCCTAAATTACGTGACTTCTGATGTTACTGTCAACAGGAACAAGAAGTCATTGGATTTAGCTCACTTATATTCAGTAAAAGATCTCAATCCTCGGGACGAAAATAAAAATTGTACAAAGCTCAAGCTTGTGATCTTAATGATTTCAATACAAAATTCGGCTTATGGTGTATTTGTACATATTAATACAACGTTGCGTACAAATAAAGTGTTGACACAGGGGTATTGCATAGGATTATCAGAAACCCCCAAAAATTTTTATGACCGTCATCACAATATTTGATAAGTATATAATATCTCTGTATCAAAACTTACCGTGCATAATTTGACGTCCACATAGTTTCATGTTCCTTTCATTCTCAATTTTGATTTTCTACGTGGCGGGAGGTGATTATCATTCCAGGGCACCCGGTCTCTTTAGTTTGGGATTGTGTTTTGGAAAAGTATCTGCACGTTTGGTTTTGGATACTTACTTTCAAATAAGTTCCAAACCGTTTTGCTTTGCTTTGTCATTTTTTTATATAGGGCTTGTATTTCCAATATTTTACAAACTCAATATTTTACAAACTCAATTATGAGACAGTTTGGCCAAGTTCACTCGTGTCCTTCTTGAAATATAATTGCAGAGCCTCACTTTGGAATTTCACGAGTTTTCTTTATTAGTCTGTTACTTTACTTTGCTTTGGGATTTGGACATGGATTAGGATGTTTATTTTTGATTAACTATAACAATCGATATGTCTGTCAAAAAAACCTTTTCATATTGCGAAGTTTGTAATGCATTTTGCTGTCGAGTGTAACGTCATCATTATCAGACGTGACGTAGGAAACGCTTGCCTATCAAAATTTTGCCATTTTTATCACAAACAGACTGGGTACAATATGTACTGTCAAGAATCTGTGAACTACCCGCCCTGCTTACAGAAAAATACTGGAAGAATATGTCACGAAAGTAATTTCATTGAGAAGTTGTAATACTGTATGCATTGGCTGCTGAAAGTAATTTCGTCATAATAAGACGCGACCTAGGAAACACTTACTTATCAAAATGGCAGTTTGTATTGCAACCAGAATAGTTACAATATATACTATAAAAATGTGTGACCTATGTACTACCTGAACTGGTTTCAAAACAAAAACTGGACGAATATGTCGCATTGAGAATTTTTTAATACGGTATGCATTGGCTGTTGAGTGTATTATTAAATATCATTATTAGACACACTTTCCTATCAAAATGGTGCAGTTTTTATCATAAGCAGAATAGGCGCAATATATAATATCAAAAATGCGTGGCATACCCAAGCTGGTTACAGAACATGTACTTGACGAATTTAATAAAAACGACGTTTCGTTGAGAAGTTTGTAAAACGGTATGCATTGGCTGTTGAGTGTAATGACGTCATTATTAGACGCGACGTAGGAATCACTTACCTATCAAAATGGCGCAGTTTTAACCGCAAACAGATACAATATGTACTATCAAAAATGACCTACCCGGTCTGTTTACAGAATAAAAACTAGACGAATATGTCATGAAATACATTTCATTGAAAAGTTTACAAAACGGTATGCATTGAATGTTAGTTATAATGACGTCACTATTAGACGCGACGTTGGAAACACCGTTATCACAAGCAGAATTGATACAATCAACCATAAAAATGTAAGACCTACGCAGTTACAGAATAAATACTTGAAAAAATTGTCACGAAACGCATTTCATTGTGTAGTTTATTATATGGTACGCATTGGGTGTTGCGTGTAATGACGTCATCATCAGACGCGACGTAGGAATCACTTACCTATCAAAATGGCGCAGTTTTTATCGCAAGCAGAAAAGTTGCAATATATTATATCAAAAACGAGTGGCCTACCCATTCTGTTTACAGAACTTGTACTGGAAGAATTTATAAAGAAAGGCATTTCATAGAGAAGTTTATAATAAGATATACATTGTCTGCTGAGTAACCACGTCACTATCAGATGTTACGTAGAAAACGCTTACATGTACCTATCAAAATGGCGCAATCTTTATTGCAAGCAGAATAGATACAATATATTCTATTAAGAATATGTGACCTACTACCCAGACTGGTTACAGAACAAGAACTTGAAGAAAATATGTCAGAAAAAACATTGTATAAAGTCGTAAAACGGCATGCATTGGCTGTTGAGTGAAATGACGTCATTTTCAAACTCGTCGCACGAAACACTTAATTATCAAAATGGCGCAGTTTTGTCACAAACAAAATAGAAACAATATATACTGTCAAAATATGTGACCCACCCGGGCTTGTTACAGGACAAATACTTGAAAAAAATTGTCACGAAAGAAATTTCAGTAAGAAGTTTGTAATACTGTATGTATTGGATGTTGAGTGAAATGACGTCATTATCAGACGAGACATATGAAACACTTACCTATCAAAATGGCGCAGTTTTTATCACAAGCAGATTAGATACAATGTATACTATCAAAAATGTGTGACCTGCGCGGACTGGTTACAAAATAAATACTTGACGAATTGTCGCGGGTTTAAAATTTAGTTTTGAACAAACATGGAATAAACCGGATATTCCGTTGTTTATGGTAATGCTAGCTAGAAAGTAAACATTCAAGTGACTTGTTTTTTTATTTGTAATAAAACTTAATAAACGACGACAAAGAAAATGAAAACATGAAATTTTAACCGAAACATTTTAGATTTCGGATATCTTTTATTTGAACGTAAAAATTATTTAGTTTTTTAAATATTATTATTATTTTAATTACTACTAAGATCACGAAGAATTAGTCACTAGCAATACAGCAATATTGACTGGATAGTGATTTTTTAAAATTTTTCTTCTATAATATAAATTCAAATATTCTGAGGATCAAATTCACCAAAGTCATAAGTTACAGTACTTGTCAGTCAATAATGTATCAGCAACCGTAACAATAATATTATATGTTTTTTATGTTTGTTTGCATATATCTTTGTCGTATTGAGTTGAAAAATCACAAATTCAGCTATATATTAGATTGCAAAAGACACTAGAAAGGATGTGATTACCCTTCCGGAGCACCCAGTCTCACTTGCCTAGTAGACGTAAAGGTAGAAGTAAACGTGTTTAACTTTATTTGGCAGTTGTTAAAGTTTTAACTTCTCTTCGTAAGTTTGATTTGAACCTGGACAGGTATGTTGAGCAAAAGAAATACAAGAACATGTTACCGATATAACAGTAGGAGTTACTTTGTTTTTTTCCCCCTTTTTTTCATTTTTGATAATAACTTATGAGAAAGTCAAACGATTTTAAATACAATTACTCAAAAGTGATGTTAAAGTGAAAAAGAATATTAAAAGGAGGCTCGAGTGAAATAAATTTTAGGAGTGAGTCGCTAGACTGGTCCCCGTCACCAAACATGATGACGTAAAACGTTTTTTGTTATCTACTATATTAATCAGTAAATAAAACACACACACGTGTTAATATTCTGATATACGTTCAAAAGCATACGTAAAAATGTAATTACAACTTTATTTGAAATAACGGTGATAACGTCACATACGTGTACGACATATGACGTTTTACGGCATTAATACATCAAAACAGCAGCCAACCTAAACACGAGAAAGAAAAATACAATTAAATACAAAACCAATATGCCGAAGATCACAAGGAATGGTACTTAAAATCTATTTAATCATACGTTTATGCTTCATCGGATTTATCTACCGCGATTTTCCTCGTAATGCCGACATCAGCGACATCAAAACACACCGACCGTCGAAGGTCACAACTCCGTCATCTTGCTCAGTATAGGCCGAGTGTTACGCTAGTCAGTCAGCTAACACTGAACGAGGTATGCAGACAAACACATTTAGTAAGACGTCGCATAAACCCGTTTTATTGGATATTTACTTGTGTCCGTGACGTCTAACATTTTTGGGTCACAGCCAGTTATGTTTGTGTCCGTTTTGTATGGGCTCGTAAGGCGTTTTCGATCACCAGGTATTTCCGATCACTTATGTAAATATCGAATGGCAAGCATGCGCGGTCGAATTTTTTAGGCCAAACGATCTATTTATAACGACGGAAGCACGTTTTTTCTACCAGTGTAAACAAATAGTCAAAAATGTTTTCTAGGAAGGTAGGATAACTTACATTCTATCCGCGTTGAAAAAAACGCCATTTTTGTTATTCCCGTTTTTCAGTTACCATCATATATCCAATTTCTTTTGATCTAATCATTTTCATGCAATTCGGTGTCGTCTGTTTACTCTCTGAGCGTTTTGACAAATATCAGTTCATGTGACGTCACCAGTTATAGTCTGTTTCAAGAAAACCGAGGCTGTAAAGTGGCACCACGTGTTATAGCATCATTGTTATATATCAGGAGCAAGATTATACAACACTTGGTTCTATAAATGCAATTCAACACCATAAACTGATAACCGCTACCTGTTCCATGCTTCACAACACATTCTCAACAGATTTTTTCAGTTAAAACTATTGATGTTGCATCATTATATATATTTATATATATATAGACATATGTCAATATAAAGTTTCTAATTGTTATGAAATCGATGGATGACACACAAATGGGTGAATGCTTGCTGGAATATTACTTACCTTAGGATTTACATGAGGTAAGATATAATGTTCATGTTTCATGTTAACACTGGCCCGTTTTGAGCCTCAAACACTTTTATTTTCTTGTGTAATACGTCACTACATCACGTGATCGGATTCACCTTCCGCCATTTTTGTTTACATAGAAATGGGGACCGGTAGGGATTTAGATAAAACATGCTGTGTAATGATTTGATTGAGCTTTTGTCAGTATAAAAGCATCCATATTAATTAGTATTAACTACGCTGATGTACATTTGATTCAGTTTTATTTAGCAAGCTAAAATATTATTTCAAAATCCACTAAGTGATCGAAATCCCCTAAGTCCTCCATACTGAACGGGTTACTATGAGATGTGCCCAGTTCCGCCTGCATCGTGTGTTTTATTTATTTAAATTTTTATTGCAACATCAATGGAAGTGGCTGACTTATGAGTCTGTGGATACGAGGATGGATTGGTTCATTCAAAATAATTCAATATAAATGGACCAAATTCATTAACACATTTTAAAAAACAATGTACTGAATCTAAACTTCTTTTATACATGTATATTAATTTATGGATATTTTGTTTTAAAATTTATAATAAATCTAGACCTTAACATTAATTAAAAAAATAGGAGAAATGTGGCTAGTGGTTACCTCACTACTAGTAGAGCAATGGGAGTATAGGAGGTCTCCAGATCAAATCCCTCTCTGACTCTCTTAATGTTCTTACTGTTGACATGCTTGCCAAATATAACTAGAAAATAAGGAACATCTGTGTTCTACTTCCCGTGAACAATGCATGGAATGAATGGTCCCCCCTACCACAGAACAGGATAAACTAGCTCCAGATATTATAGGGAAGTGATAAAAGTACAAGCCTTGAGCAAAATTAAATTTTTGATTTTGTCTTAATGATTTATTTCATATAAGTGAATGTTTTAAAAACTGATTTATTTTTTATAAACTACAAAAGTCTACAAAGATGATGACTACAAAAAGTGTGATTCCTTGACGAGGGAATTCAGGTTAAGCAAAGCAAAGTAACAAGATGCTGATTTCTGTATGAAAAAGAAATAATCTTGACTTCAAAACCAAATTACAGTGCAATACCTGTACTGGTAACTTAAAATTAACTATATAATCTAATTGTCACATGACAGCTCAGTTTTCTCTAAGCAATGTTAATATCACAATTCCCCACTCAATAAGCAATGGGGGGGGGTCTTGAAATGCTGACTAGGCATGATCAAAAACTGAATGAAGGTAGTGAATTGAACCAAGCAATCGGAAGATGAACACTGACTCACAGTGCCATTATATAGAACCCTCGGTCACTGCAACATGTATATTGCATGGGTTAAAAATCAACAACTTATTCAGCTGGCAACACCTCAATATAAGTGACATAACCTAACCCAAATGGCCAATTGGACCAATCTAAGCAATAACTGGTTAAACTCTCTTAATTACTTTGAATAAATAACAGCAAATTTACATATTTATTGCAAATCTGATATTTAATCACAACTGCAGTTTTTACATTTTAACAAATGATCTCTAACTATCCACACATGTGTAAAGTATAATGCTTTGAAACAAATATGTGTATCTCTTAGGCTTATTAACATGTATTGTTGTAATTCTAAAATATACACTTGTCATACCCCCTCAAATAAACACATACATTGTTTATACATTAATGAAAGTATGACAATTAAAAATTGTCATCAAACTCCTATAAACCAGATCAACTATCCCTGTATTGTAATATATTCGCAAATTAAAGTATCATATATATGTGACAAGTCCATTCATATGATGCCCAGTTATTACAGAAACTAGTTGGTCTGCTGCTTTGTTTATATCCATGAAATGGCAGATGAGATCCTGTTGTATCTAAAAAATAAAAGAAAATACTTTATAAGAATTGTGTCAATTTGTGACAAAATATAAGTAAAAAAATCACACACACCCAAATTAAAACATATATTGTACCCTAATTGAATTGTAAGTATACTATTATGTGTACTGGTAATTAACATTAGAAATATCAGTATTGTAGTCATTACTAGTGGGTTAGGTCATCTTGGTCCAGACCTTGAAAAAAGGGCCCATGTTTTCAATTATTTCAAATATATAAACAAGAGAGAGTTGAAACTGGATTTATTCAAAACTTAACTTAGGCTAAAATATGGGTCAGTGTTGGTCAACAGACAGCATTATTATGAGACAAAAATATTATTTTGGGGTCAATCCACAAAACTGAACACTGAATATACTGGTACATATAAAACATATCATAATTGTCACCAAAATAAACTAGTACTGGGAGAAAAAAATGTACTTTATGCTGTCTTGAATGCACATAGGTTGTTTAAAACATATACAATATTATATAAATTCACACATTTAGCAGAGCTCTGTTTACATATTAAGTATTACATATTGAGTATTTACACTTTGTATGATAGCACTTACCCATGCATCTCAAAAAGTCAAAATCTTGTTCTTGGACCTTACTTATTTTTTAGTTACATACCACAGGAGGGAGGACACACCTGAAAAACCACTTCCTCACCAAGTGCCTTGACTGAGTATTGTAAGTAAGTAAGTAAGTAAGTAAGTAAGTAATTTATTATAGTGACATGTGCATCAAATACAATAGTAAAGTATAATAAATAACATAAAGTAGCACCCGGCCCAAAGGACCTGTAAGTCACTCAAAAATATAAATCCATAGAGCAATATTAACATATTATTAATGACTATTTACATATAATATGGACTTTCGAATATCGAAAGCTTTCAAAATGAATTTTGACGTTTGTCTGGGGAAATTAGTTAAGATTGTGTGTAACATTTGTATCTGAGTCGTTATTTGTGTATCCAAGATGTATTGATTGTAGAAAAGTTTTTCTAATGTCATCATATGCTGGACAGTGAAGTAAGAAATGGTATTCACTTTCGATTTCATTCTTATCACAACACACACATAATCGCTCATCTATAGACTCATTTCTGTACCGCCCAGTTTCAATTCGGAGTGGCAAAATACCGCAACGCAACTGCGCCATCATAGAACGTTCCCGTTTATCCAGTTTTTGTAATATATATTGTTCAGTGGTATAATTTGTTTTGTACGTTATATATGTTCGTAGCTTTGGTACTGTTGTACATTTTTGGCGCCATTCAGTTTCAATATAATTATATAAATTATCACTAACGGTATCAAGATTACATACTTCGAAGTTTTCAAATGTCCGAGTTAATCCAATTTTATTAAATACGTCCTTCATTTCACTACACCATCCATTTGAACAATAATTGTAGTCATATAAGAAAACGTTTTTAGTGAGTCTTTCTTCATTCATATTAATCAATCTATTCCATAATCTAGCCATATTTAACCATCGTCTTTGTGTCGACATTATCCATCCTACATCTCCATTAATAGCTAGGAGTGGGGCAAATCTATGTACACCGATAAAATAGCGCAGCGCCCTATTTTGTATCATATCAATACAATGAAATGTCTTGTATCCCCATACCCCAGAACAGTAATCTAATACAGGAACAACACATGCGTTATATAATTGTTCATAAGTGCTAAATCCAATATCTTTGAAAGTATGTATTTTTGAAATTACTGAGCCAAGTGCTCTTCCCCCGGCATTTGCTAATGTGTCCGCAGTAACGTTATAATCAAGTTTTTCGTGAAAAATCACGCCAAGATATTTATAACTGTCTAATAGGCTAAAGTATCTGGTCCAAGGTAAAATCTGTGTTTAGTCCTAGCAAGTCTTGCTTTTCTGAAATGCACAACGTTTGATTTTTCACAATTCACAATTAACCTCCATTTATTACACCAGTCATATAGATAATCTATCATTGACTGCATATCAAATTAATTTTCGGACAGCAATACAATATCATCTGCATATAACAGTATACTTATCTCCTGGTCACCTAAGTGTACACCCTTATGTAAGCCTTTGATTCGAACTGCTAAGTCATTTATGTACAATGAAAAAGCGTAGGTGATAAGTTATCTCCTTGTCTAACGCCTTTCACACACCAGTCAGTTTTATAGTCATTGACGCGCACACAAGAAAGAGTGTCACTATATAAACATTTCAATGTGTTATACATGTTTCCATCTATACCATTTCTTTGTAGTTTATAGAGTAACATGTCGCGATCAACACAATCAAACGCCTTTTTTAAGTCAATAAATGTTGCAAATGTAGACTTGCGATTCTTAAGAACTGAGTTAAGTGTAAATACGTGATCGATGCATGCTCTATCTCTTCGAAATCCATTTTGTTCGTCGACAATTATATTACCGTCTTCTAAGAATGACTGGATTCTTTCATTCAAAACCGCGCTGTACAATTTCGCTACAACAGAAATCAAGCTAATACCACGATAATTTAACGGGATTATTGGATCAAGAGTTCGACTTTTTGGTATTGGGCATATTATTGCCATTTTCCATTGAGATGGGACTTTTCCCGATTCGAAACACAATTGGAACAGTTTATGAATAGCGCGTATCGCCGTTTCGTTTTTCAACACTTCGTAATATATATCGTCAATTCCGGAAGCCTTACCTAATTTTGAGTTCAACACAGCTTTCTTTACTTCTTCTATAGAGATATTTGAATTTAATGTCTGATTACTATTATACAACGGTTCAGACATAATGTCCTCGAAATGATGTTTGTAATCTTTAATCTGGGAATAAAACACATCATCAGTATTGGTAATTGTATCACTATTGTATAAATTAGAAAATTCAGTCTTCCAATGATCTAATACAACATTTTCGTCACGTGAAACGCTACCATCACCGACATAACATTCCATCGGTATAGAATGTTTTCGTTCTGGCCCAAGTCGCTTTAGCTCGTTCCAAAACTGTTTTGGATTTTCCGTTGACAATCTTTCTATATTCAGTGCTAAATCAGATTTATATTTCCGTTCATGGAATCGCAGTTTCTTGTCAAATAACCTTTGCGCATTACGATAGAGCTCATGTTCTTTGCGTCTTTGGTTTCCATCTTTACATTTCACAAAAATTCGTTCTTTAGCGTGCATGTCTTTCCACAATTTGGATAATTCGTCATTCCAGTATGGTTTATAGTTTTTTAATCGTCGCCGACATTTTTTACCTATACTAGAAGGTATTTTGTCAATCATTTCCTTAGACACTATTGAACAAAATTCTGTATATATCGAATCAATATCATTTTGTTGTTCTCTACACAACTCAATTTGTCGAATAATTTTATTAATGGCGATTACAACTAATTCGGAACACATAAAATTATCCGACATTTCATTAAACCGAAATTTCCGTTTACCAAAACATTTTGAATCCATTCCATCTCCAACAGCTGCAACATCGCGTTAAGTGAATCAGGAATGCTTGGTACACATATAACGATACTCAAATAACAGAAATGCATGATCTGGGGATTTACATCTGTTACCTAATAAACCTTGTATATTCAGTTTACCTATTAAATCCTTACACTGTAATATTTCAAAATTTATACAATTATCTAAAACATCATGTGGAACACAAACATAATCAACCACTGCTTACCTTTGCAGATACTGAAGTGAACATATTTGATTTTTCATCAAATCTACCATTTAATACACAAAACTTGCTGTCATTCAAAAACTCAATAAATGTTTGGCCATGTTGGTTACGGCATTTGTCTGTACAAAGTCTTGACCTAATGTCATCAAATATCGGATTGTAGTCTTTTAAATCACCAATTCTGGAGTTAAAATCACCAAGCAAAAATATGGCATCTACATCTTGATTAATGTAAATTTGTGACAATAAATGAGAGTAAAATGAAAATGTATCCCTACCCCAGGGCGAATTTTCGGGTGGAAGATAACAGGCAAACACTATAATAGATAACTCAGTATATTTACATTTAAACTGTAACCCTAAAATACCGTCAACTGTTTTATCACATCTGTGTATATCAAAATTATCAAAAACATGTTTTTTAACTAAAATGCCAACACCACCGTAAGTTTTTGGAGCCTTTTTATGCACCAGTTGCCGGTTAAACCCGAACCATTCATACCCATCTGATTTCATGTCAATTTCATTTTTACCAGATAAGTGTGTTTCACAAATTCCGATTATGTCCGCATCTACGCTCTTTATCAACTGTTTTCTTAATTGTTTATTACTGACCGTCCATCCCCAACGTTTATATGAGCAAATTTTAGTTTGCTCTCAGAGGGCCGGGCGCGGTCCTAGATGTTCTCGGTTTGCAATGCATGTTGTTGTTCTCGATCCTTTTTCACGATACGACCATTTGCTGTAATACGATACTGTTTTCCTTGCGGAAGTTCGCCAAGAAGAGTTCGTCGTTCAATCCAATAGACGTTCAACATGGGATTTACTGCTACGCAAATACACATTCCGATATTCAACAGTATCCTTTAATTTCCGTTTGTCTTTTAAAACAGTTTTCTTAATGTTCATTTCGGAAACTTATCTTTACTAAACCTGGTTTCCAGACGTCTTTGTTTTAATCGAGCTGCGGCAATAATATCATTTTCTGCCACCGTTTCATTTATTTTAGCGATCAGGCTTTTTGCTTTTTCCATAATATCTTCGTTGGTGTTAAATGGAATGTTTGTAGCTATAACGGTACGTTCAATGTCAGACAAAGGGTCGCTTGGAGTAGTGAATACATGTCACTGTTACCTAATGCTTGACCTGCTTGATCCGTTATACCGCCGTTCTCGATGACTGACTCAATGTTATTTAACCTGTTAGTAAGACTCTGAACACTACTCGACAAAGTTTCGATTCTTGTTAATTGTTGTCCAAGTTCTAGGTCAAAATCTGATTTTAACGCTTTCATCTTTGCATCAATATTAGCCATTATATCTGTCCGTATTTTGTCCAACTTTTTTTCAAACATTTTTTGCATTGCATCCTGTCCGGTTTTAAGATCTTATTGCTGAGACAACTAATTTTAGTTGACTATTTATGTCATCCTGGTTTGATTGACCACTAGAATGACCACCAGACGCCATTTTCTTTGTTTTCAAATCAGGTTTAGGGGTTTCACCATCAGAGTTTCTCGGTCTCTTTTCACTCATTCTTCATGAAAGTCTATGCATTTTAAGTCATTTTCAAGAAACACTTTCAGAATATCTGTTTTTAAGTTCATTTGACTCACCTAAAACACAGTTTTCCACAGAAATTCGCTACCGATATAAATCGAAAGTCCACTACTTGACGCATGCGTAGCTATTGAACCCTACCCTCCCCTGTGAAAAGCGGGCACTTTTTCACAAGGCTAAAAGGTCCGAACCGCAAAGCCTGGCAGTAAATCACTCGATTATATCTACTATATACAACACAACAACAACAAGACTTGCTCAGTCCTGCTACATAATACATGCACATGTAAATTTCCTAAAATAATATACAATGACTAACATGGTTAACTGCTGACCATTATCTTTCTATACCTATTAACAGTTTATTTAGTATTGTGGCAGACCAGACTCTATGTGTAGCCAGGTAGCTCAATAGGTGGAGCGTTCCGATAGTACTGGGAAGATTGAGGTTGATTCTAGGTTCCAGTCTCGGTTTGGCTGCTACATTTTCCCCTTTCCTCTTACATTTGGGGGCTCGTCCGACCCTGGGAAGTGACAGACAAACAGGTTGGAACCTGGTGCATGGTTTCGATTCAATGGAGTTGAATCCCAAAAGGGAAGGTAGGAATGTGGCAGACAGGATTTGATCATTTGCCGGGTAACTTAGTGGGTAGACGCTACCGCTAGCATTTGGAAGGTACCAGGTTTGAGTCCTGGTTTGGCTGTTGCATTTTTTCCATTTCCTTTTACAGTATTTTAACCCAACTAACCCCCTCACCCATGGACACATTTTAACATCCCAACTGCCTAGACCTGAAATTCATGGCTCCGAACGGTTTTTTATGATATTGATGTTGCCGTTCAACATCAATATCATAAAAAGCCGTTCGGAGCCATAAATTTCAGGTCCACCCAACTGCCTGGACAAACATTTATTTTGAACACTCCAGCACTGAACATGTTCTAAGTTGAAATGTCTAAATAACATACCGTGTATTCACGTGATGTTCAAAACAAAACTATATGCTTTTTAATAAACATATTAAAAATAATATACCTACTGTATTCGATCTTTTAACATCTTTGTTTCTGTTGTAAAATTCTGTGCATAGTTTCTCGTGTCTTCAATGCAAAAATGTGACACGGAATAAAGTTAAAGGTTATAAAAAACAAATTGGACACGTAACGGAATCCCGGAAGTTAAAGCCGGATCATTCATGGTTTCATCAAGATTTTACTTTTGATAGCATTAGCATTGAATTAAGAAGATCTAAATACGCAATAATATTATTAAATGTACAAGTTAAAAAGTAATGAACAAAATTTTATTGATATCTTTTAAAACTTGCAACACAAATGTGATAAACCGTTTGAGCAGTTGAGTAACTGTTAGCAACACATACAATATTACAAATATATGTCGCCGGTTTTGCTAAAATATTGATAATTTACCGTAGATTTTCATTCATCTTGGGCTAAAATGTTAATTTATAATGTAAATAATCGTTTTTATTACCGTTTGCACCAAAAGTATCACTTATTTTAAAAATCAACTAAATAAATCCCCCAAAATACTAAATAAAAATAGGGGTAGGGTTGTTACCATAGCGACTGTACAGTAAACGAACCCGGTGACCCATATTTTTTAATATCTTATTTTATCAAATATATGTCAAGCTATATTTATGGAGATTTTGAAACTCTTGGTAATTTGTTTCTTAAAAATATTCCATTTTTTGTTCATACTTTTATCTGAAAATAGTGCTAAATATTATCCTGATAAATCTCTAATGCCCACACAATTGTTATTAAATTTTGTACTTGTTTTAGTTTGTTACTGTTCAAATCTCCTTAAATCAAAAGAGTAGATTTATGTCTTTTAACTGTCTTGGAAAATAAATAAATTTATCACCATTTAAGAGTTTAAACACTGCAACATATTGTTCACTCTTAAACTTATGAGGACCACTAAAAATCCTTTAAAAGGCAGAAAACTGTGTAATTTCCACTACTTTTAAAGCCAGATACAGAAAAAGGGAGTCCGGTGACCTATACTAATTTTTTTATTTTTCAAATCTTCACATTTTGCTCTACAAAATATATAAAATTCACAATGATGGTAATTAAACTTTTTTTCACTCGAACCTCCTTAAGAGAAAATTATCTTACTAGAATTGAAAACCTAAAAAACGGAAATAAACATATATGCGTGTGTCCTTATATGTTTATTATGACTTGTCTTCTTTCCCCGATTTAACCGTTTGTTTTTCTTGTTCTTGATTACATTTGCTACAACATGTATTTCTATCCACTTTGATTTGATTCGCCAAAATACGCAAACAGTTAAACAGTCAGACCTGTCTATAAAGGCCACCCAAGGGAACCAGTAAAAGTGGCCTATTTATACAGGTTCAAATAATATAAATAAAGAACAATTGGGATACAATTATACTGGTCTTAGAAGCAGGCGGCCCTTTTATAGAGGTGGCAGGTTGGACTGTAACTTTAATTATATTATTTGTGGATTGAAAAACTCAAACTTTTCACTTGGTATTTAATGATAATAGAATTTTTAAAAATTGCAAAATCGTTTTTAAAAAAATGGTACGGGATTATTTACGTTTATTTTAACTAGGAACGTGTTAAAAACACAAAGACATGTTTCCGTAACAGACTATATTTACTGTTTTCTGTATTTCTATTGAATTATTCTAAGGGGTCTTTTCGCTTACGGAACGTCATATTTGTAAAAGGAAGTAATGATTAAAATGTCAAAACCACATTTACTGCCAAAACACGCCATATGATAAATTAAAGATTTCAAAAATTGTATTTTAACAAAATAAAAATATTTACTAATTTTTTAAAAATATATTTAAAACATAGCACAATTTTTACACATAATCAAGTCAGAATGAAAGATTATGGGAGATTAAGCATATCACATTTTTAAGAGTAGAATGTTTGAAATAAATTTTCTATTTATCTCAAAATTTTGTAGAAAAAATTTACTTTATGAAAAAATTTTTCTAAACAGCAAAGTTCAATTTATAATTTTTGAAAATATACAAAATTTTGCAAAACATTCGGTGTCAGAATTATACAGATGGATTATTACCGTTCAAACATGAATATTCAAACTGAATTCCATGAGAGGTCTGTTTGTAAACCTTTGAAAAAGTTTTTGAAACTTTTTTAAGTCCAAAAATTAAAAACGGAAAAAACTGTCAATAATAAACATGATTAAAGTGCAAAAGATAATTTTTTTAAGACTTGTAAGTAAAAAATTTCAAAAATTAAAAACGTTAAAAAAATGCCAGCAACTAAGTTATTTAAGTGTAAAAGTTAAAACAAGATAAATTTAGCTTTGATAAAGTTTTTGAAACTTTGAAGAAATTTCAAAAATTAAAAACGCAAAAAAATCTCAACAACTACATGATTAAAGTCCAAATGTTTTAAACAGATCAGGCCAGCTTTGAAGAAGTTTTGAAACTAGTATAAAGTCCAAAAATTCAAACAGATTTCTTTGTCAAAAATTAAACGATAAGAGTGCAAATGTTTAAAAAGGTATTCTAAAGAGATAAATTGGTCTCTGGTATGTGGAGTGGACAGGCACTTTTATCTCAATAATTTTAATTCGTGTTCAGACTCTTAAAGGCAATTATCTATGCAAATAGGGATTATCCTTAATCCATCATACAGGATAAATAAATCAAGTATATTTATTACAAAATAAACATTTTTGTTTTAAAAATCCTGTTACGTAACTGTGTGTTAGATCCCCGTGTTGATGTGCCACACATACAACAAATGGGGAACACTTGACTTTGCAATAGAAATGAACCATATGTACCCCGTTGTCATGACGTAGGCCAGTATCAAAGTGCTTTAAAATCTGCTATTAATGCTATGTATGACGTAAGCATTTTTATATTAATGTATCACTGTTAGTGACTTGGATTTTGCGATTTGGACAACTAATGACTTTAAATGTAAATTTCCACTACCGACGACTTCAGATCTATGGAATTAAATGGAATAAATTATTAATTCCTTTAGTGATTGATTGGGTTACTGATCCAGTCGAAAATATTTCACTTATATCGGGACGTCACAAGCTGTAGATGAAATAGTAGAAATTTGATAAGAACAATGGGGAAGCATGGTTTTTAGTGTACCACGCTTACCGTTACATGGGGTATCGAATTCTAAGATCTCATCAAAATAAACTTTTAACTTTCATTTTTTTTTAATTTCTTCTATTTTTTGTTCTTACTTACTAAGTCCTCTTCGTACCTTAGGCACATAAGGCCTTTACCGAGGACCTCCATCTCTGTCTGTTGGCAGACCACTGCGGTAGCTCAGTTGGTAGAGTGCTCGCTCCGTATGTGGGAGGTCGTGGGTTCGATCCCCGGCCGGGTCTGACCCAAGACTTTAAAGTGGGTAGTGACTGTTCTTTCGCCAAGCACTCGGCGTTACGAAATGAAAGTCACGGTTCTTTCGGATGGGGACTTAAAATAAACGAGGTCCCGTGTCACGGTGGGCTTGGCACGATAAAGAACCTTGTTGTATAATGCCATAAGCGCAACGCACAGGCAAAATTTCTACACTTTCGCCTATAGCTGGCGACGTCTCGATATAAGTGAAATATTCTTGACTGGGACGTTAAACCCCATTACTCACTCACTCACTCTGTCTGTTGGCTGCCATTTGCTGTATTATGCCTCAAGTCCATCCCTGTTCCTTCATCTCTTTCTCAACTGATTTCTTGTTCTTGGTGGGGTTTTAAAAGTAAAGATTAGTCTGCTTAATAGTTAAAAAAAACTATGTGGTGAATTATAACAAATGAAAATAAATTGTCTTTATGAAAAAATGAAAGAATTGATATTTTGGAGACGTAATATCATTCACTTATCGAATTTATTTCATTTCTATAGTAAAATAAAAAAATTCCCGCGTTGCAAATACTCAAATCATTCAGCTTGCAAAACGCAAAATTCTTATATTTTTCCAAAACTGGAAAAAAACATGATTTCAATTCAGTAAACTGAAAATACCATCTAGCGTTGCAAATACGCGAAGTTTGCATTGTGCCAAATGTCAGATCTTTTATCAATCATAAAATGAAAAAAAAGTCATTTCAATAGTAAACTGAAAATAACATCTAGCATAGCAAAAACGCGAATTATTCTTTGTGCAAAATGTAAAATTCTTTATTTTTTCTGTAACAAAAGGAAAAATCGTTTCATTACTAAACAGAAAATATTATGATGAACGTTTTTAATAACGTTTAACACCGAGTAATCATAACATTAATTAACCAATGATGTAGATTGTTTGTAAATAAAAATATTTTATATTAATAATAATTATGAATGCGGACTTCCTTGTGATTTAACACTGCTGATAAAGCTTTACTCATCGATTGTGTGTACACAGTATAGGCCTGTTGAAAGTTTAACATTGAGCTAACGAAAAGAAGTCAAGCAAGGCTGTCGGGTTGAGGAAATATGTATAACTAAATTTAACGGCCAATAAACTGCAGACAAGTATTCAACAGCTACCGAAAAAGCTGTCGATTTATAGACTAGCTAAAGAGGGGCGGAGATGAGATGCCGATTTGACACCAATCCTTAAGATCAGTGTTAAACTTGCGACAGAATGGTACTTTCAATTGTTATATTATTATATATTGAAAAGCTTCCTCAATAGTAAAATTAATTAATTTGAAGGTCGAGTTCGCACCGGAAACAAGAAAAACTTTCTGTTTTAAATTTATGGTTTTAATATGTGGATTACATATTATCCGACTATGCATTATGTAAGTTTTTTTAGCAGGAAGGATATTTTCGAAAGTAGCAGGTAGGGGCTTGGTGCCCGGATGTTCTAAAACGCGAACTTACGGACCACAGTGTCTCTCATTGCTTAGGTTCTAAACCGACTCGTACAGACCAGTGTGAATATATAATTCGCTTGTTAGCTTGACGAGGGTCAACAGTTTCCTCCTATAAGTCCTTTTTTCTCAACATCCTAGAACTAAATGCATTGACAAAAATGAAAATCTCTACCATTACTCTACACTCAACTCCATTCTGTAAGTAGCAGACCATACAATATATAATGGAACGGTCTGGGTAGCTCATTGAGTAAAGTACTCGCCTAGAGTTTAGAAGGTATCGCGTTCTATCCAGGTCAGGTCCGACCCTAAATCAGGTCAATGTGCAGAAAAGTTATGTCTACCGTGACACAGTAAATCGACTCTGGGGTCTTTTTTGTTCTATTCAGATCCGGTAAGTGTTCGAGCCACAACTATCATATACATGTACGCAGTGAGCACTCTAAAATCTGAGCTACCGTAGTAGTCCAGAACCATTTGACATTTAACCACCCCATATAACTTACAATAATATAGACATGCAAATGAAAGAAAAGTTTTGTCAAAAATCCTGAAAATATATGCTATTTATGATATTTTCTGTTTAAATCAAAATTATATTCATTGAAAAAATAACACCTGTATAATATGTATTATACCACAAATAATTGATATTTGTCACCATGACAACGCTGAAAGTGATAAAAGTCAACAGGTCTATTCCATCTGAAACTGTACATTTATAAGTTTCAAATTTGTAGCTCTTGGCGTCTTTGAGAAAATTCAAAAAAAATTACGGAAGAAAAAAATTAGAAACTACAATAACAATAAGTCTCTCAAAACTTTGTTAAGGGGCGACTTAATCAATGACTTCAACCAAAACCACAAAACTAGTTTAACTAACCATTCAAGATGGAGTGGAGTAATGGTGTTTTACGCTCCAGTTAAGTTTTTTTCACTTATATCGAGGCGTTCAGTCTATAGATGGTAGCGTAAACCAGCGTACCCCGCAGAAAACCACCGACATTTGGCAAGCGAATTGACAAGCGTTCTCACACTATAAGATTGGACCCTCGCTGAATTGAAACCAAAGTGGTGAGAGTTACTGCGATCCGTAAGCCGGCGTTTTAAACCAATCGGTGTATTCAAGGTGAAAATGTACAAATCATTTAAAAAAAATTAAAAATTTACATCGTAAGTAATACTTTTAAAAGATGTGACCACAAGCATCTTCAGTTCATCGATATTACACGGAAGTACCATTAAATTAATTCTACAGATTATCAGAAATATTTTAATTTTATCGCAAAGACTCATGACACATTAAGACACAATTTAGAATATTATTTACTTTTTAAAATGATTTTAAATGGTTTTAAATTATGTATTAGGTGAAGAAAAATAACTTTATTTTCAATGTTTTCCTCATTTATTCACACTTAAATGCCAACTTCAAATATGGGAATCTTGTTAAACAATGTCGACATGAAAATGCAATTACACGATACTTGCCACACGTATCGTACCAATCAATTTTCAGACCACGTGATCACCAAGTCAACCGCCCGGGTCCACTTGAAATATAGATAAGAAATCAAACTACTCTTCTACTTGTTTGTTTTTACATATTAATGGTCACGTGGTCCCTACAATATATGATTATGAAATAGTTGGCTTAACATTTGACATCTTCGTTGTGGAACCTTACAACACGTGTAAGCTGTTTATTAACGATTTTTAACTTGTTTTATATATATTCGACGTTAAGACTACATTTTACAACACTACAGTTTCAATTACACGATTTTAAACTTTCATTACAAGGTTTTCAATTTTAATTGTGTACTTTTAACAATTAAAAAAGGAAAATAACATATTAGAGGTGAAAAAGAAAAAAAGAACCGTCATCTTTACAACAACGGAAGGAGAAAAAACTTATTATTTTCCAAAATGAACATGATTTTGAACTTAAACCAATTCCGGACATGTTTTATGATTACTTTGTTTTTTAGATTAACTTATTCGTTTCTGCCAAATCATTATGTTAATTTTTTGAGTGGAAACGATTACACACATGCTGACATAACAGAAATTGGAATTTTAGACGCAGTTGCAGAGTATTTTGAACACCATCCACCGCCAGGAAAAGCAGCAATCAGTACGGGAACTTTAATCACTGCAAGGAAATTATACGACCACTATTATGGAGGTAAGCGCGAAACGAAGTTTTACTTTTTTATGGTTGAGGACCAGATCTCAGGCTAACAATCATCCCTTAGCTAATATTCTCTTTAATTTAAATTTAGCAATTTTAAATTTTAATACTTTTGTTGATATTAAAGATATACTGGAATTTAAGGTGCCATTTTGTAGGCTTATAACATTTATATGTTTAAGCTTTTTAATTGTAGTACCCTAAAATGTTGTCAAAATTTGACAGATTTAAATTAGGGGAAAATCATAGGAAGGATTGTGAAACCGGGACCAGTTTCCCAAAAAGAAGTTTTTATAGTTGCAATATGTAAATTTAGGAACCCAGTCTCATATGTAGCGACCATAGACTATTGGGTCCATGCGGTAAGCATTTGATGGATGTTTTTATTATGAATATATCTAGCATAAATTAAAAATCGAAACGACTTTTTCTATAAAAAATAAAGAAAACCGACTCATTGGCGTTTGTGGAATGTGTTTGGTGTGATACAAATACGAAACTGTAGTATGTATGTAAAAGCATGCACTTTGGCATCTTTATCTTTTAGTCTAAATCGGTTGTCTAATGCTGTAAAATTAATACTGGTGTAATATGTAATTTAAACCACTGGGCCGGTATCTCTGCTGGTGGCTGGTAGAATCCCCGAGGTTATCATTAACTCAGTTGCCAATACTTTTGTATTGTCAGAAAAAAATATTTTTTTCTACATTTTCTAAATTTGCTGATAGTTAACATTAAAAATTCCACAAAAACTAAGGTATACGCTGTTGCAAAGTATTTCTGTAGCTAAATTTGGTTAAATACATATTAGTCTTTTGGATATTTTTCAAACCCTTTACAAAATTTGGTTTTGCGATTTTGGTTAAAGCACTTATGATAAGAAATTGTATTCCGAAACGGTCATCTAGTGCTGTAAAATTAACACTGGTATAATATGTAATTAAGTGAATTAATCAAACACGAACACAGCGGTCCATTTTCAAATCACAATCCTAAAAACTTTTTAAACTTGTAAAAAAGTTGAAGACGTGATCTTCTACAAGGGACGCAAGGCTGGGTGCGATTTGCAGCTAAAATGTGAAAGTAGAACTGAATAAATGATAGCTTGAAATTTATAAAATGTTTGATGTAATGGAAGTTTAGATAACACATATTGAGTAAATCGCTGCTTATAAAATCACCCACTTTGGACCAGCGTTGAATTTAATGTATCGACCACAAATATACTCAATTCATGATTTACATTTCCAGATACAAATTTAAAAATTTGAAAACATGACAAATGATGTGAAACACATGGATTCCACCAGAGAAATAAATTTAATTTGGCAAATCATTTTCGGAACTAAAAATTAAGATTTTAGACAAAACTTAAATAAAAATGTTTTACAATTGTAAAGATCTTTAAAATGACATTTATCTTAAATACTAATAAATTTATAAGGCTTTTAAATATACCAAACTTAGGTTAATGAAAATATTAGTTAGGAAGTGATTGTGAAAAATGGTATACGACACATCCATATTCTTATTTTGAAGCAATTTATTTGTATTACAATAAAATATTGACGAATGTCGGATTTTAGATAAGGAAAATACTTCTCGTGATTGTGAAACCGAGGGGCAAATCTGCTAAGTAATACTAGTACTGCGCGTTTATCTCCACCTTTAAGTTGCTAGAACAATTCTACACATGTTGCACATAACCTTTAACATGACAGATTTTGACAAGGGAAACCACTCTTCTCTTGACTTCGACAGGGGTCTAACCCATAGCGGTTTGGATTTTGACAACTTAACCACTCGGTCATTGCATTCCTAGTATTTCCTTTAATGTTTTAGTTAACACCAAGAACACATACACGACGGTCATTGACAGGAGCTTTCGTAAAAACAAGTTTGTCAATATTTTTATTGAAATTATTAATGTTATCATAAAACATTTTGAATATGGGACGTCAGGCGAAAATAATACTTATTGATTTTGTGACGCTTTTTGGAAATTTTCGTCAGAAAGTTAGGACGTTCTTTTTATGTATTGGAACACATGATTCCATAGTTATGTGCGACTAGTAAAACTTTTTTTGGATTTTGCAATGATTCAAAAATTCGCTTCTAAAATACGCCATAAAATATATTTTACCGAATGAGTTGTCAATATCATTAAAAATGTTGCCAAACATATAACTATAGATATTCTGCAAAAAAAAATTCCATTTGTTTATAAGGATTTGACCCGGTTTAAAAGTCTACCTTCGGCCATCATTAGCTAGGTTAAGTGCTAATTTTGAGTTTTTCTTATCGGGATTACGACGAAATTTATAGCAACACCCAAACATGGACAAACTATCAACTCCTAGGTCCTCGGAGAAATAATTACGCTTATCTGAACATATTAGACCTTTGGCTAACTTATTTTCGTCAGTAAAGGCCTGTCAAAAATTTAACACTGAGATAAGTGGTTCCGAATAGACAGCTCATCGTAGCCGCTCGTTAGTTTTTTCTCGACAGGCATTTGGCAGATGTTACCTATTTCTCGTCAGTTCTTTTTGTAATAGCTATCCACACCTCGCTCACTCGGCAGCCGAACTTCGCCTCCGTTTTGTTAGCTCATGGTCGGTACTGTAGGTCCTAGAGAAAATATAAGCTTATCTTAATTAATAGAATCAGAACTTCAGTTAAATTATTTCCGTTATAGATTATTTTGTTCCATGTTCCTTCATATATATCCATGTCCCTGTCAAGCATAATTGCGATCTTGAATTTTTAGTGTACATTACGGACCTGTCGAAGGTTTAACACTGAACACAACGAAAATGAGTCGAAGCTAGGCTGCCTTGTGGCTCACATATGGATAACTAGTGACAGAAAAGCTGTCAAGAGATAGAAAACAGCTGTCGAAAAGCTGTCGAGATTTAGCCAAGATGAGCTGCCGATTCGGTATTAATTCGAAAGCATGGTTTTAATCTTTCGATAGGTCCGTACTGTAGCTCGCCAGAAAGGATATGCGTCTCTGTCCCACTTCCTGGTGGACGTTCAATTGTTTAACTTAATTTGTCTATTTTCAATTTTTTTCTGTTCTCAGAATTTAGATTTGGACATTGATGATTTCAAAATCACAGGAACTGGTGAAAGTTTTTCTTACAAATTTGAAATTCGATATAATTTCAATTAACATGAATTGTTAATCACGCAAGTCTTTGCATTGAACCATTCAAATGAAATAGGGCAAAAAGAGAATGAAGGAAAAATTCCATTTAACATGAATTATTTTAACTAGGCAATTCTGTTCATTGGATCATTCAAATGAAATATGACAAAAAGAGAATAAAGCTTAGTCTAAATTGATAAGTTATTACTAAAACTAAACATATCGGTCCGTATTCAAATGGCAATCTCGAAAGCAAAATAAAAACTTTACAAACGGGCAAAAATTAAGTTAAACACGTGAACTTCAGCCAAGATAAGTGAAATTGGGTGTTCTGGAAACTCTAGCTAACTACAAAAATGTATATAAAAACTATATAAAACACAAAGTATATCCAGGACGAAGACAACACATTTATCAACAATATTGTTATGATAAGTAATAAATAATATTCTAAGGATCTGAAAAATGCTTGATGTACCACAAAAACATATAATACGTGTACTGACACAAATCAAATAGATCACCATCTCCAGTTTGATTGGAGATGTTGCTCTAGTATTAGATCACTATTGAAAGTTCAAAACATCTTTGGAGTAATTCATAGCAAGCGAACAGTTCGATGCTTACTAGTTGTGCAACATTGCAAGCGAGAACATGGCTTACCTTTTTAATATATATATGTATAGTAAAATGAAATGCAGACAAGACAGAAAAAAATCAAACGGGGAAAGGGGTAAAATATACAACATTATTAGGCGAATCATTTCATAAAGCGCCGTAATACTAAAACGGATTTTTTTTTATTTCAATTAATGTTTATAATCGATCTGGTTATAACGCACCAAAAGCTGTTTGAAATATACGCAAAGCAGACAATTTCCGACGGACCCCCATCGTTGTAAATCTCTAGTTTTGCAAAATAAAAACGTTTATCATTGGTATTTTCATGGAAAGACATGTTTTTTCTTCATTTATTTTTTTCTTTCCGCAATCCTTTCTAGTGGATGTTCAATCGTTCAACTTAATTTGCAAATTTTGGTACTATTACTATTACTTATTATATTACTCATGTAAAGTAAATTTGGTAAAATATATTTTGGTCCTTTGGGTTTCCATCCAACATCTTGACAAACGTTTTGGTTTCATACTTTTGATCCAAGTCACTACTGGTGAGGATATTTATTTCGAAACTGCCGTCTAGTGTTGTAAATTTAAAACTGGTATAATATGTAATAATATGATTAGTTCCTCACATATTGCAAAATATGTTTAAAGATTTTTGAAAACTTCATCTATCGCGATAAATGGAATGTTCTAGAATAAATTTTGTTTTTGTACCCCTCCCTTGGTCTACAACCTTAAGTGCAAATCACTTATATGTCGTTTATACGAAACTAAGTCTTCTCATCCTTACAATACAGGCCTGTCGAAAGTTTAACACAAAGCTATCGAGTTAATTTGTGTCGAATCGGCAGCTCATTTCGGCCCTTTGTTAGCTACTTTATTTATCTCGACAGCTGCTAATATTTCTCGGAAGCTATATCAATATATTGTCAATTCGGAAGCCAAGCTTCGACTCCTTTTTCGTGAGTTCGGTGTTAAAGTTTCGACAGGTGTTGACAGTCCCTTACACGCGTTGTTTCAAACAATCATTAATCAATGCGTACAAATGTTAAGTAAGCTGTATATAAAATTATATACACTTTGTCAGGCTGTTATCTACCTCTATTTGACAAATATTCTTATATCACCCTCTTAGTTCATATACGTCACGTTATTAAAGACAATATTAAATGTTTTGTTTAGCTTTTATTTATGCAATAACTGATTATGAACAATAAGAGGGAAAACATTGGTTGAATGTTTAGGGTTCAATTTAGAACATTATGTCTTGTGTATATACGATACATTAGAAAGCTCACAATCTTTAAAACTACACAATCTTAATTATTTATTAAAATTAATTAATTAATTATTATTTATTTATTTATTTATTTATTTATTATTTATTTATTTATTTATTATTTTTAAAATGTACATATAAATATCTTTTGCACATTTAATTGTCATCGTTTTAGCGGTTTTTCGGGTAATCCGTTTTCCTCCACAGAAGTGGCAGCCTTTATATGAATGAAAAATACTGACTGGAACGTTAACTATAGCTTTACTTCATACCACTCTGTTGTATTAATTTCTGAATGTTGCGTCATAAAACTCCATAGATATATGTTCCTTTTACCGTGAACAATACCGTGTACCGAAGTGATAATATTGGAAGTTTTACCAATCCTGTAATTGACCTTAAATTGTAGGCAATGAACGACAAATCCTAGTGAAAGATACTTCGAGTCAATTAGCTTGTCTTATGTGAATTGTTCTTCTCAAAACTTAACGCTTCGACTTAAACTTAAAGAATGCTGTTTACGGCAAAACATACACACCACACCAATCCACTCCACTCTTTCAAAATCCGTAGTAATTGATACGGAAGTCAAAACAATAAAATAAAACCAAGCCAATCAAAATCTCAGTCACGCTCTTAATTACATTTTTGTAGTATTTTTCATAATAAAGATATTCTAATAAAACTATATTTTACCCATGTTTACTTATTGGAAACAGATACTTATGACATATTTTAGGGAAAGTAATTAATTCTTACTTTCCATGTGTGCATAGTCTGAGTGCATTTCCTGTATTTGATATTAATTTAATTTACAATTATGTGGATAGATAAAAAAAAAACATGCGATAAATTAAGTTTAACGATGTTCAGGAAATCACATACGGAAGTAAGTACCCAGTAACCAATAATGAATATTTAATATAGATAAAAATTTAAATCACTTTCCTTGCAGAAACTTTCATCTATTCGCAAACTAAAATGTATAGACCTGTCGAAAGTTTACCACTAAGCTTGCGCAATACTGCCGAATCGGAAGTGCATCTCGGTTCCAGTTAGCTATATCTGGACAGATTTTAGTATAAATCCATCTACCTTTTCGCCAGCTTTTTCGGCCTGGTTAGCGAGAAGTTTAAACTGAAAACATCACACACAATATAGGTTTGAATGTTAATCGGGTAAATCTTTGTGTGAGACAGTTTGTAAGTTTAGTAAGGTCGGTGGTGTTCCCCGAATACCCCGATTTCCTCCTTATCCTAAAATTAACCCCCTATGTATAAGTGAAAAAATATTGAAACGCCGTTTCTTCTCTTCCTTACTGTTCGCATTTGTTGTTTAGTTATCATATGGGATGATTTTGCAAAATTAATCTGTTGATTTTGCGTTGTCCCTATGTAATTCTAGATATATGTTTATAATAAATGTACATATTATGGATTTCAGCGTTTCAAAGAAAAAGTCAAGATGTCATTTTATTTGAGCACGAATTGTTTAGATTTTCGACAATGCACTAATTTTAATAACTTAAAACGCATTTTTGATAACTTAACTATTGCCAAGAACAACGGCTTTTAAATCTTCCGCCTTCAGAAAGGCTTGTTTGATATAACAATACATGCAGGCATTTTGTATATCCATGAAACCATCAATTAAAACACTGAAATGATCCTTAATACCTTACATATAGAATTCGTGTGTTGATCTCAAAATTATTTCTCGCATGTCATTGCGTAGACTACAGTCCTGTCGAAAGTTTAACAGTGAGCTAACAAAAAGAATTCAAAATTCATCTGTCGAGTAGCCGAGATATTAATGACTTATGGTCGAAAAACTGCCAAGAGATTAAAAACACCTGTTGAGATAAAGCCAACGTATGGGCCCGATGAGCTGCCCATTCGGTAGTAATTCGTTAGCTTAGTGTTAAACTTTTGACAGGTCTGTACTGTATATAGAATTCGTGTGCTTGTCTTGTAAAGAGATAAAGAGCAGCATGACGTCGATAATTTGTATATTTGTTTGTACAAAGTAAATATAACACTATATATACAGAGCTTAGGAGCTGATATTCCAATTAAACTCCCACAACGTTTTGAAATTGAGACGTTTATCTTAAATATATGTTTTACTGGAATTTAAACTTCTTTTCGATTGTTACGAGCATCGGTGGTGGAGTTTTCTAAAACATATTTGGCGTATTAGAGATCCAGTGGTCTAAAGTTAAGGTTTAAGGACCACAGCATTAGGAAGCTTAAAATTGATATTCCAATAAATCTCCCACAACGTTTTGAAATTGAGACGTTTATCTTAAATATATAGTTAACTGGAATTTTCTTTGGTTTTTTACGGACCTCGGTGGCCGAGTGCTCTAAAGCGCGGGTTCACAGATCAAAGCGCCTTGGATCGAATGCAACTCTTAACAGATCTAGTATGAGAATTTTGAGTATGAGGAAGGTACTAATTCCTTTGCCGAACAGAATGTGTTTTTTGGGCACTCACGTTTCCTTAGCCATCTACCTTTCCAGAAATAATCAATATCATAAGTTAAGAATCTTGACTTGTCCATTTCTTCACTATAGTCTGCTTTCACTGTTTACTGCTTGCTATTAAAACGTTTTGAAACGGTTGATCCCTTATAGATTTTTTACAAGGATATAAAAATAAAAAGAATTGTATTGAGATTTCATATTGAAATACTTTGCATATTTTTATTATATCACATAACCCTCCTGTTTATTGATGGAATAAAACGGTGTAATATTTTTCGTATTACACAGGTACCCATGTAATATCACTTGATTGTGACGTAATCAGTTATCACGCTTCTGATTTACGTAGTGGTTGTGCCTAATGACGTCATATGAAAACTGTGTCAGTCTGTTGTTTATTTTTAGACTTTTGAAGACTTTCCGATTCTTTGAAAAATAATTTTGATGCATTCGGAAAAATATTATGATTTAAACTTAGATACTGATTATGTCTTTTTTTCTAGGTAAAATTTACTTTTACTATAACTAAATAGAACTATATTCTTACTTGCGCAGTTAATTTGGAGGTGATTTGTCTGACCTAGATAGAAATCGTCTGTTTCTATATGGCATCAAATAATATGTACATGTCATTATGCCTCGGTATTTTGAGTTATGTGATATATAGAATCTTAGACTCGTGAGGGTTTAATATGAAATTTATTAAACTCGTTCAATAATTAAATATGCCACTCGCCAAGGCTCGTGGCATATTTAATCATTAAACTCGTTTAATAAATTTCATATTAAACCCCCACTCGTCTAAGATCCTCTATATATAGCACATGTTGGAACCTCTGATTATAAAACCATACTTACTTACATGTAGTTCAGGTTCAAATTACAGTTCTTCTGAAGGGCTCCCGTCATAATATGAACATTGGAAAATTAAAATTAAGCCTTATTTCAATAACAAAACTGGATTAGAAGTCCACTCGTTAGGTAATCGTACTTTTGGAGACATTCAATCACTCAAACAGGCAACTTATTGTACAACCTGTGGTCCATAAAATATGTACTCTTAAAAATAAAAAGGCGTTTTTAGCCGTTTGTTTGAACATTAGACCAACAACAAATTTGCGTGTATGTGTAATGTATAAAAATTAGAGGGCATATATAAATTTTTGTTGGTTATTATTATTATTATTATTATTATTATTTGGTCTTTTATTTTATAACGGATATCGCTAAAATACACAAGAAACTCATATAAATGTTTAGGAGTGAATGTGAATTAACGGTTTTTGCACACTTCATTAAAAATGACAGACACAAATCCTTTCAAGTTTTCAAGAATGCGTTTTAAAACAATTTAGAATAATCTTTTGATATATATATATATATATATATATATATATATGTGTGTGTGTGTGTGTGTGTGTGTGTGTATGTATATATATGAGTATATATAATAGTTGTTTGCTTATAATAATGCAAATATACATTAAAAGTCAAAATCTTAATCCACCATAATATATATATACACTACCTATATAAAGTGTTTCAATTTGAAATTACTTTGAACTGTCCTGGTGATTACATTGGAATTACTTAATGTGATTTTCATTTTCATCGAGTTGTTTGGACTTGGTGGTACATTAAAAGATATTAAAATGACAAAGGCCAATGTCTATTGCAAAAAATAACAAGTGTATTTCACTTTAGATTTTATCTCGTGTCTTCTTTAGTGCATGCCTTGTCGAAAATATAACGTCGGGCAAATGAAAAGGAGTCTTACCGCGGCTGTCAAGTTGCCAAGATATGGATAGCTAGAAGCCGAAAAGCTCATGAGAGATAAGTTACAGCTGCCGAAATGCAATCGAAATGTTGCTAACGAGGGGCCGAGCTGAGCCGCGAATTCGGCACCAATCCATAAGCTGAATGTTTAACTTTCGACAGGTCTGTACTGTACATTATGTGAATTCAAAACAACATTTGACACACTATATTCGAAAAAAAGTTCATTACATAAACATATTCATTAAAACCTAGTTATCACCGTGTCCGGGTCCATATAAAAACCTAAGAAATGGCTATCAAAAGTTTTTTGCGTGCCTTTGTGAATACGACTTCAAAACACAGGTCAATTTCAGTTTTAAGGAAAATATAAATATATACATTAAAACCTAGTTATCACCAGGTTCGGGTCCATATAAAAACCGAAGAAATGGCTATCAAAGTTTTTTTTTCGTGCTTTTACGAATGCGACTTAAAAACACAGGTCAATTTCAATTTTAAGAAAATATAAATATATACATTAAATTGTGATAAATATTCTTCAATAATATAGATACATTAAGTGTTTTATTTACGAAAAGTACATAATAAATGAGTTAATATGTATGTTTGAAGCCCAATGGGTACATTTAAATTGATCTAAAATGTGGTAAATATTGACAAGGTATTGAAGGCGTTGATTAACTAAGGCATGGTCCGGCCGAAACCTGTTTAAAAATAGTGATTTTTCGTCAGGGTCATTTTATTTATTTTGTTTTTGTCAGAAAGCCACCTTCTACTAACCCACCCCACCCCCACCCCCCAAAAAAAACAAACAAACAAAAAAAACAAAACAAAAAACAAAAAAAAAACAATGCCAACATTTAAAATGAAAAAGCCATGTTAACCAAACAGTTACATATATGGCATAACAAATTACAAATTACCATGGTTTAAAAAGTATACACCATATCAGAATTGATAGAACCGATACATTTATTTTGAGATTTCAAGAGAAAACTGTAAACTTATAACTAGCGGCGTACACATTTTTTAGCAATTTTGGCGATGACATTGTACCTAGCACTACTTTGAAACCATCGCAAATTTAAAAAAAATGGATCAATGAAAAGTGATTTACAAATTTTGCGCTACTTCACGTTTTTTAAGTTATAATATGCGCTAAATCTGTACACTTTTGATTAAATAAATCTACAGTTTGCGTTGGGTCTTGTCCTTGTTTTGATTTAATGTTTTTAGTTACTATTTTGTGTTTTTTTATTATTCGTTTTATACACTAAACCCATACATAAACACTAAAGTATGGTTCTTTTCAAAATTATTTTGTTGTTTTAATACTTACATTTATCAATTATTTTATTCCAGGGTCGGTGTCCGAGAGGAGATTTCAGATGGCCATTGACGATATAATAAAACACAACAACATGGTAGACAAAGATCATTACGATGAAGCATACTGGCACTGCAATGGAGAACAGATAACAGAGGGTAAGTAGGTGATACAAGAGTATCAAACACAAACATAACAATCCTTGTCCTAATAACAATCCCTCCCCCCCCCCAAAAAAAAAACAAAAAAACAAAAACAAACAAACAAAATAAAAACTGTAAAAACTGGCAAGTTAAGTTAAACACTTGAACTTCCACCGTTTTGAAATGCCAATGCATATATATATATATATATATATATATATATATAGATATATAACACATACAACTTCATGTCAAAATCACTATCGAAAAGGCCAAGTAAAGCATTTTGAAAACTGGAAAATTAAGTTTAACACGCGATTTTCCACCATGGGAGTGATGTCGGGTGTTCCGAAATATACGCTTGAATATATTTCATATTCTTAAGTTCCCTGCCTGTTCCATTTATTTTCACTTTTTATTTGGCACGTGGTTGGTGTAGCAAGCGAGACAGGCGACCTTACTTGTGTGCACATAAAATAGTGATGTCTGAAAACAAAAACGCGTTTGTATTCTTTCGTAAAGTTTGCACTCTTAAAAATGTTAGCGCTAAAAATGGTTTAGGCGATTCAATTGTCAATACCAGACGGAAAAGAACAAGTCCTTGTATAATGGATTTCAAAATTCAAAAATGAATTGATAGACGTTTTATCTTTATATGGTGTAGTAAAATCTAATTATTCATATTCTAATGGTAATGTTTTCCTTTTTCCAGGTCATTCAAAAATGCAGACACTGCGGGATAGATTATTATTTATTTTAAATTCCTCGTCTCCGGATTACCAAACTGCGCGTGAGGTCATAGGTCAATATTTGCACATTTTACAAATGTTTTACAGCAATACAAACTGGATTGAGCTTTATGGCGGGAAAATTTATAACGACTTAGGTACGTAACAAGTTTAATCGTAATTTTATTTCTAAAATACGATCATTTTTAAGAAATAATGAATGTTGCTTCACAATATAAAGAAACCTTGAAGCATGGTAATACAGGAATTTTAACCCGCTCGATGGCAAAATTTACATCGGATCAGATCGACACTTACACGGTCCATATGCTCAAAGCCCACTCCAGCTAGATGTTTTTGTGGGAAAGTTTGTCCATTCCCTTAAAGTTTGATTATTTTCTATGTGTTATATAGTGTTCCTCACCGTTGCATAACTGACTGGTAAAAGCTCTTGACTGGGGAATAACATGAGAATGTTTTCTATCCGATATTTACATGTAAATTCGCAGTATATTTTATTGCGAAGTAAAAGCGAAAATTAATAACAGGTGGAATTAATATATTTCTCATCAAAACCTGTTAGAAATCCCTTATGTATTTTTCTCATCTCTGAAAATTTAATCAAAATTAACATCATTGACTTAATTCAATCTGCTTTGCTTTGTGATTTTGCAGTATATTTTTAATAATTTATCGACTTCTCTAGGTATATCAGGGAAATCAATAATGGAGACATCCGAAGATATCCCGATCACGTGTAAAAGCTGCAGGTAGGTAAACTGATTATGTTCAAAATTATATGTGTTTGGTTAACCTTTGTAATAGCCAAAGCAAAAAACATAATTGACAAACTCAACTTATTGTTCATAAGGTAATGAAAACAACAGTAACAGCGGGAAAACTTGTAGTCGGAAGTATGGCTCGGATACACATTGACTTATTAAAAAGAGTGACTGTCTGCGTTTTTATTTTTAGAGAAACCGAGAGTATCTTCGACTAGCAAACGGACACATTTTCTAAAACTAGAACCTGGCCGAAATGGGTAGGAACCTAAGTATCCAGAGGCGTTGTCGTCCATAAGACCACGTTTTATGCCATCGGTGTCCAGTGAACTGAATAAGAGTTCCATTAATCTTGTAATAGTCAGAGAAATAATAACAAAAAAAATTAACCCCACATTCAGAAGTAATTTCAATATGTTACATCTACTTATTTAACACGATGAATCTCGTTAGCCAGCAGTAGGTGTTTGTATGTCCCAGTATTCTATTTCGCATACTGGTCCAAGTTCAAACATTATACCTTTTAATATATTTAAACAAACGTTTTTGTTTTGTGCCATTATTGAATGCGACCACAAAAAGGTTACAGTTTAAGTAATAATAAATATAACATTACTTCAAAATTATACAAATTTCATGTTTTTATTTTCACAGCTCAAAAATCGGTACGAACTGTTTGAATAATTTGGAACCCATTGGAGAAATATTAACCAGTGGATATAAAACCGGACAAGATATACCAAATTCAGGTAAGTATTTCGTTAGTGCCAATAAATTCAACATCTTTCTCTATTTGTATAGAGCTGATGTTTCTTCTAGAATATTACAAATAGCCTCAGAAATGCCCCAGTGATGCGTTTATTTAACAGTTGAAATATTAAATGATATGATGCGGTGGCTGAATTTGGAAATGCAGAAAAAATATTTTCCCCCACACCCGAACGTAAAAGTTCCACGTACCCACGTAAAAGCCACCTTAAAATGAATTTCATTTTGAATGGAATGTTTTGACTTGTTGCTAAAAGATTAAATATTTTTAATGTTATATATTCCGCATTGATAATGTAAACTCACGGCGATTTTCAGTGCAAATCAAAATTAATTAAATAATAAATTGATAAAAAGTATATTTATTATTATTATTATTTGACATTGAATAATTATTTTTTATTGTCTTATATTTAAACAGGAAATGACATAAAAATAGTGGATAATCACGGTATGTATTGTATATCTATCTATATCCATCCATTCATCCACCCACCTACCAATACATTCATCTATCTATCTATCTATCTATCTATCTATCTGTTTCTGACTGTTTTTTATAATCTTATTTTTTGCATTCCAAGATAACACTTATAGTACTTTAGTCAGGTTTATACTTTAACGAGTTCAGTATGACCATATTTTCTATGTACACAGATATGGATTTGCGCAAGGTTCAATTTTACAATGTAATGACGGCATGCAAATGTTGATTGCTTGTTATACTTTCTTTTGTACCTTGTAAACACCTTGTCTAATTGTTGTGAATTTGTGAAATATATAAAGACAGTTTAACAATGCATAAAGATAAATCGCAGGAACTAAGTGATATCGACAAATGGTCTTTATATACACATTCATGGTAGGCATTATTATACCCCCCCCCCGCTTAAAAAGTGGGGGGTATATAGTGGTAGGGATGTCCGTCCGTGTGTCCGTCAGTCCTTCCGTCCTTCTGTTACACCTTAGGGTACCTATCTCTTATCCGCAACTCCTCCTAAACCCTTCAATGGATTTTCATGAAACTTTCACACAATTTTTGTGATATAATGTAGATGTGCACATCCTATTTAAAAATTTGATCCGATGGATTTTTGGGAGCGGGGGTATTTTTTGTGAGCTTGTGGCTCTCAGTTTTTCTAGTTTGGTTTAAATATGAGATAGTTGCTTTAGCAAGCTTTTACATTATTTCCCGATATATTTTAATCTACGGGTTTTCATAATTATTAATTTTGCAATAAAATTTACCTTTTCGCAGAAGATAGAGAAACACGTTCATCTAAAAGTCCGTCATTAATTTTATGGGTGTTCAAAATTAAGTTTTTAATTTGACGTGTAAGTTTAAATGAATTGCAATATTTATTCTCAATTTTTTGGTTTTTTTTATAGATTATTAAACTAAACGATAAACCTTAGACGACTTGTTTGATATGTAATAAATGGTCTAAAACACATATGTCGTAAATTATGTCATTTAATTTATCAATGCTAAAAATCATGAACTAAAGTTCAAGATAATTTCTTAAATAATTCCATTTTTATCTGCAGTGTTTTATTATAATATTGACATTTCAATTCAAACTGAAAATTTATTTGACATGATGGACAGCTATAACTCTTGACGAGTTCAAAGAATGTACATGCACCGTTTTTGCATACCTTGATATCAGAGTTTTATAGACCACCATAAAGTATTCATATGCACAACATGCACATGTTGCATAACCATTAATAAATTCTCACCCGCGATACAAAAACTCGTACGTTTTAAGGTATTGGTCGGTTGGTTGGTTGAATATCTTTACGTCACGACAGCAATATCAGGTATTCGTGACAAATCTTTTCTTTTTTCTTATCAAAAACTTATGTTGTAAGTTTGTGCTAGTATTTCTGATAAGCTATGTGCAATTGTACATTAAGACGTCCTTTATAGTGCTTGTACATTCACCCATTGGGTTGCAGGTAAACATCACATACCACTCGGTCCATCATTTGGGTACATGTATCTATCTAATTAAAGACTTACCAGAAGGGGAAAAACTTGCATTTTATTAGGTTAGCTAATATCACAAATTTAATGTTACCTATTTTGTTTTTTTTTCTTACCAAAGCCAAAAGTTATATTATTTATTACATACATTCTCCGAACGAATTTCTATTTTAAAGTATCTTTCAAATTCAAGTCAACGCAATTTTTACCTTGCGATTTTAAATAGATCTACAGTATTGTAAATGAACATTTGTTGTAATATACAATGAAAATGTTTAAATAAACACTTAAAATGCAATGAATATTAATTTCAGCTTACACTGAAATACGATTGATTTTTCAGAAAATTCAGAAGCAGAAAATCGCGGGAAATGCAGTCATGGCGGACCACAAGGAACTTTCGGTACATCGTCAACAGCAACAGGCGGCATCAACAAGGATTCGCTTAACCCAACATATTCTCCACATTTTACATTACATAAAACAGCGGCAAAAGCCGCCATAGAACACACCAAATATTTCTTCGTTGATCCTAGTAAGTAATATTTTGTCTTTAAATATAAATCAGCTGAAAAAGATCCCCTTTAAAAAAATTCAGTAGTAAAATTTTATTTCATATAACATATCAAATAACAAATTATCTTTATCACAGTAAGTAAATACAGCCCAACCTGCCTTAAAGACCGTCTCTTTATAAAGTCCACCTGCTTATAAAGGAGAGTAGAATTGTATCCCAATTGTTCTTTATTTAAGTTATTTGAAACTGTATATAAAGGTCAATTTTACTGGTTCTCTTGGTTGGTCTTTATAGACAGGTTTGACTGTAAAACATCTTCTTGAAAACTTGTAGCAAAAGACGTTATAAAACGTCGAATTAATCAATCACGTCATATCTTTCTTAAATTTGTTCAGTAATTGCTCATTATACAGTTTGGAATGATTTATGTTGTCAATATTATAAAATAATTGATTGGATTTGGTATTCATTGAGGGAAACTCTACATTTTCTTGATTTGCGGATTCGCTTCGCGATCGTTAAATGTGTACACCTTTATCATGAAAGGTTTATGCTCATACAACATAGGAATTTATGCCACGTGAAATACACGTTTCTCGCACCTGTAATATGGAAACTCTTTGTGGATTTTCCCTGTCTCGCCCTAATTATTTTTTATCTTAAATAACTGACTTAGTATGCCGTTTACTAGTACCACGTAAATAATATATATATATATCACATATTGTAATATATATTTCATGTCAATTCCAGCAACTGGTATTAGAGCACTAATTGGTGATAAAAGTTTAAGAAATTATTACAACTACTTCCAGCAGTTCTCTTGTTTTTGAGTCCATACGTTTACTTAAGTAAATGGGGCGATATATTGTACATTAATATTCATATCATGTCAATTCCAGCAAATGGTTTGAAAGCACTCATTGGTGATGAAAAGTTTCAGAACTTGTTACAACTACGCCCTAGCAAATCATTTGTGTTTGTGATAGATACCACACGTTCTGTAAGTGACAATGTCATGTCTATCATCAACAAAACAAAAGATAGAACCGGAGACTCACACCAGCCTTATAATTATGTCCTTGTGTCTTCTAATGACCAAGGTAAGTAAGAGTTAAGGTTAAAACCTTTAAAGATTCAATCTATCCTCTCGATTTTATTACAGTTGTACGTTAAGCTACTGTTATTCGCATCAAACACAAATATGTCAATCAATGCCTAAAACATAATCTAAAAAGAAAAGTAAAGGTTTTCGTCAAATTGAGCAAACGCGTGAGCTTCGACCAGGAAAGTGAGACCGGCTTCTCCTTAAATGTAAGCACCTGTTAACAGTGATAAATGTTGCTGCATTTGAAAGTTGACATTACTCTTTCAGTAATGTAAACACACCAACGGATGTTTACAGCTATTTATATTCAAAGTTGGGAATTAATGTCTTTCTTATTTCTTTATCTGTAACACTGTGACAATCATAGAAATTTACTTCTGTTTGTTACTGCTCGTCTAAATGTAGACATTTTTAATTACGAGGTCTCAGTTTGTAATTTCTTTTATCATTTAGCTGTCTCTATCATTTACTTGTATTGTGTCGTTTCCTGTTTGTGTTAGATATTAGCAAGTACTTGTTTTCCGGTCATAATTTCTACTATCTTAATACATTTTACTGAACATGTATATTCAATGATTGTCTTTCTTAATGACTTATACACACATACATCAATAATACTATTTTGTTATTGAAGATACCATGCCAAATGTACAAGAGACACAACACATCAAGGAGATTATTGAATGGTTGAATGACAAACAGATTCAAGATGGACAGAAATGTTCTCAATTCTCTTTGGCAGGAATACAAACAGGTAAGACCAATAAGTATATACTACTTATATTACGAATAAGTTATAACGGAAATGGAATGTCATTTCGAAAGTTTCCGTACAAACGCGCCACAGCCTTTCTAAACCCTACCAGGTACATGATAAAAAACAGTAACCAATGACGCATATATTCCACCAAAGATTTATTCTGTCAAATAGTTTTCGAGACAAATGGCAGGAGGAAATGAAGCAATCACTTGTGTGCTGGACATAATTAATCAACTCTGTGAAATACAAAGTTGGAGAATGTTGTTCCCTAGTTAAGCTCGAAGATGAAATTCGTGACTAAAACGATGACAACAAATTGAAAATACAATCAATAGGCAAAATTTTCATTATTAGGATTTGTTTCATCACTATTTCTAACGTCCTTTTTTGTTGTGATATTTGTTATAAAAATCCAACTACAAAACATTAAAAAGATAATCTTATATTAACATAGTTTGAATAAATTCTTTAAAATTCAAAACATTATGCATAAATCTATTAACAATTATTACTATTGTTATTAGTAGTAGTATTAAAATGTATATGAAATTAAATCTTTTCCTTGTGTTTGCGTGCTTGGCAGTTTACAAAACCCCTGAAAATGTCTTTTTAACTTTTGAACACACTTTCCTAAAATTGCACATAAATTTGACAATGTTTTTACGGATTGAGAAATTATTGGAATTAATACGATCAGTACACCCATGTAAATAAGTGATTTCATTCCCAATAGTAATGAATTTGTATTCAATTCTCTTAATAGTGGCGGAGTTAGCAGGCCAAACAAATAAAATATATGTATTTACCATAATTTGGTCTGTATTTAATCTTATTTTATATAGCGGTGGCTTTGGCAGATCCAACAACGAAAATATATGTATTTACTGATTCTCCACCGAAAGATCTAGATAGAATGGATACTATCACAAGTTTAATTACCGAGAAACGATTACAGGTAGAATTTGTAATAACTGATCAGTGTGTGTCACGGAGTAAAAGAGCAATAACAGGTACTTGACAAACAAATGTTTTTATTTTCCCACTGTAAATTAGATATTCGTTTGTGATTTCATTCATGTATCTCATTTTATTAAGAAATTAATTGCTGATAATACCTGCTCATGATTGTTTTACAATTAACTGTTACATAATAAGTTGTTTGATGAATGGATAAATATTCACAATAAAAGATACTTCTGTGTGGCTATACGAAATGTACTTTGGAATAGATGGTTTGTGTGAACATGTCCGTAATGTAAAGCAACTGGTTATAAAACTAATAATGGACAATTTAACGACAAAATTTTGTGGTGGTAAAACTATTTGTGAGTCCCATTCAAGGGTACGTATATTAAAAATCGACTCCAAAATATCTTTTAAATTTTCAAGTATTTTAGCATTTCAATTGAACTACACAATCTTGCTACAACCTTATTATAATAAACAATTAACGCACGGATTTAAAACTTTCATGATATATTTGCATTTAGAAAAATTATTTAAGATATTTTTTGTTTCAGATTCTCTCCAAAGAGCTCCAGTTATTTCTTCACAAAAAACAATGATAACGGTAAGTTGTTTACAGTACAAAATTTATCACCATCGATAATCGAATTTAAAGAACATTCGTCTCATATAGGATAGTTGTGAAAAACTCCAAAAAATACAGATGACAAATGCAGATTTTATATTTACTTTTTCCTTTGACAATTAATGTTGTCATTTGATTATTCATCATACACAACAGTCCATTAAAATTCGATGCTTCAGTGGTTTAAATATACGTTTTTACCTATTTTGCTATGAGTATACGCATTTATACAGTTACAAATACATATTATACCAGTGTTAATTTTACAGCACTAGACGGCTGTTTCGGAATACAATTTCTCATCAGTAGTGCTTGGACCAAAATTATGAAACAAAAATTATTTTGAAAGATGTTGAAAAGCTACCCAAAGGACCAAAATATATTTTACCGAATTCAGCTAAGGAAATACTTTGCATGAGGGAGTATTCCTTAGTTTTTGAAAAAATTCAAATTTTAACTTGCAGGAAATTTAGACAATTACAGTATATTTCTGACAATAAATAGAACTTAACTAATTAGATTTTCAGATTTCTATCTTTATATTTGAAATTTTATTTTCAATTTTTTTGTCGAACAGCCCGGTTCCAATCTAGTTTTGAAGAAGAGAATAGAAAACGAAGAAACTAACTTGGTACAAATTCCTGTTGATGCAACCATAACTGAATTATATATCGGAATCCATGGTGATCAGTCGATGCCATATCCACTTTTACAAGGACCGGAAGGTAACTATACATTTTGTATAACAAATAAACGTGTTTTGATTTTTGCAGCACTGCATTTAATACAATTTCTCATCTGAAGTGTTGGGACCAAATTTATGGAAATACAAATGTGATTGTATCAAGTAGAAATTGGTTAAAATCTCAAATTGTCACAAAAACATTTTTTGTCTTTAAAATATATAAAAATTCATTGTCTATCTTTCTGCAAAATTTCAGTTAAAGATTCTAACAAATACCAAAGCTATGATTTCATTTATGACGTAGCTATTTACATATCACTCAATTGTAAATGCACGCAAAACTACTTGCATTTACAAAAATTATCGGAAGTTCTAACAATATAAAGGGCCTTATGTCAAGTCCATTTTTTCAGTCACATGTAGAATAAATGTAGTATTCATTTGCTTGTTGTATAAAAATATCTTTCTCCATGTTGCTGTGTTGTTGATAAATTTGCACATGTACCTGTTTTTTAACAGCAATGATCGCGGTATAATGATAACGTCGCTCTTCAAACTGTTACGTCACAATACTGAAAATGTTGACGTGGAGATTTTGACCGATTTCTACTTGATACAATCACAAATATTGTTTAGATGTTGATTAGAGAAAAATAGATGGATCAAAATTGATTTTATCAATAAATGTTCAGACACATCTACAATAAAGGTAGATGGCATGGAGTTCCGCATAACATAACAACAAACAGCGTATAATATAAGAACATGGCAATAATTAAAAGTGGTGCGTATGTCTGAAAGATACATTTAATGGTTTCTCTAACGCCGTTGCATTAAAATACAAAGAACATAATTGTTAATGAAAACATTGGTTTATCAACCTTAATTAAACCAAAATCCTGAAATACTACTAATACTAATAATAGTTAACGAGGAAAGACATCAAAATCAAATCAAGGAAAGTCTGATGATCTATTTAGACCAAATTGGACGGGCACTGCAATTATAGAATTAATACGTAACAAATACGAATTGAAATCGGTATATCATATCACTACAACTTTTACGAATTTGTTTCATTACAAAATTAAAAACAAAAATAAATCCTCATTTTAAGGTGATCCTGTATATTCAAATGGCAAGACGGTACTTCAGCATCTGTATTATGGAAACGACATGACATATACTATAAAGGTAAAATAATAACCTTTTACCATTTCTTTGGAAAATGTCATACCAATATTATTTTAAGTAGTGGGATCTATTGCTTCAGAGAAAGAATTTGCCACTTTTAATGAATTTTCGTTTCCTTGTCAAAGTTCAGATTTTGTTATTATATTTAATATATTTTTACATATAAAATGTTTTTATAGTAGCAATATAAAACCCTCTCATCCTTTCCATCGAGTTTTTTAACTATAATTCTGGTTGAAGTGTTGGGTATATTTTTATATCGGATACGACATGAATTTAAGTTTCAGTTCATTATTACTCGTATGGCATTATACAAGGAATTATAAATCTGATTTGAAACATACATAGAGGCAAATGGAATATGGCTTGATGACATATCAAGCACAGAAATACGTTGCTTGAATAATGATTCTTATGTTCAGAAAATATTACCACAAATAATGCCCAATGTCTAAGAAACACCAATTGACAAATAGTACTGTTATTTCAGAATCCGGAAGCAGGTATTTGGACAATATACAGACTCGATAAAAATAATTGGAATATTGAAGTCTCATGTCGAAGTAGTATTGATTACACTTATGAACTTGTAGAAAATGATGACACAGACGAACTGTCTCAAGGTATACTGAATTATTTATTATATTTAATGTAATTATATTATTATTTCGAAGAAGAGGGAAATATTCTAGTTTACCTCCTTCCGTCCGAAACAAAAAAATCGTAACAGTTCTCTCAGCAACTACTTAACACTGCCACTTGAAATTATGTATGCGAGTTCAGTATCGGGCCCAATGCCGTACCAATTTAAAGTCTGCCATATATCTACTTACTGTTTAAAATCGTGGGTATACTAATTGAGCTCACAAATTTCGTTTTTAAAGATACAAGATACATTACCGTAAAACACACCTTCAGATTTTTGCAATAGGCTTAATTAGAACATTAGTGCAGTAATAAGGTAAGCACTTCCTGTTCGGCAATGTGTGTAATCAAAATTGAGAATGAAAGGAACATAAAACCATGGAGAGTCAAATATATCCAAATACCAAGATATCGTTCTTATCAACAATATTTATGATAATGGCTCTAACACTTTTTGAAGGCTCGCAAAATTCCTCAGTAAAAAGCAGCTTATCTCGTCGTATAAAGTTCCCGTTGTGGGAACAAGTTGTACCATAAAAGATTACTTGTGAAACAAATGAACCACAAGCAAAATTTCGAATACATTGTTAATCAAAATAAAAAAGGAAATATTCTCTTTAGTTTGTTGTTTAGCTGATGTAAAGCATTAAAATTTGACGTTAAATAATTTTATTTTTGTTTCAAGTAAAACATGTTTTACAATAGGCTTTCCTTCAAACTACAATTTCAGAACTCTTTCTTTCATTTTCTTGTATATTGTGTAAGTTCTGAAATCATCATAGAGAACCGACACTTCTGTATCGTCTTCATTGAGCGTTTGTAGCCAAGGGTTCAGTTTAAAAAAATCTTAATTTTTTTTAAAATAAATTTATTCTTCAGAACAAATAGTGATAATTCAGTTGAAAAACGTTAGCCATGTTGATGTTGTTGAGCGGATCGTACTTACTGATGACCAAGGAAATGACATCGTGCAATCTTCCTTGAAATCTGAGTCGAACGGAGTCTTCAAATCTCGTTTACAGATACAAAACCAGGTAAAAGTAGATAATTATCTCTTGATTTTTCGTATTTCAGTACACGAACAAAAACAAGATTACAACTCCTGTATTTGTGATCATGGGGAAACTTCCGACATGTTCGTTGGTGTCTTACTGGAACTTTCAAGCAGAAATTAAATAAAACAAGAATAGTTGTTTTCAAGTACATGTATTTCAGATGTTCTAATTTCAATGTTCAAAAATTTGGTTTAGAAAAAAAAAATAAAGAAAAATATTTTTCACGATGCTTTTGTTTTAATAATACATGAGACGCAGTGTATCTTTTATCATAGATAAAATAGATTCAACATAGGGCTGACATCTATTATTTATGTTAATGCGTAACTTTGATTTAAGAATTCAAACTACATAACGCAAGCTTGTGGGCATTTTACAATAATAATTTTAAATATAATCCCGGTAAAATTTATGCAATAATTTCATCTTCTTTATAACCAATTTTATTTCATTATGTTTTGTTTTATCATAAAACAGTATTTCAAGGTTTCAGAATCGCTATTTATTCTTGTAGACAAAACATCGATGAATTCATTCGAAACTGGTTTTTTTTGTTTAAATGTGGGCACTTTCCTCTTTATACCCAATCGTTAATTTTTGTTTTAAACAGGTTTTCAGAGTCGCTATTTATGGTAGAGATGTGTTTGGAAACAATTTCAAAAGAACAAAGGAAGTAATGAATAAACATGTCCAAAGACGTGCTGCCAAGAGTATGTATTTTCTAACATGTTTTGTATTTACTATATTATATTTCAGTTTCAATTTCACAGCAATAGACGTTCGTTTGAAATACAATTACTCATTAATATTGCTTGGACCATAATTGTGAAACCAAAATTTTTCAATGCGTTTCAAATATCAAAAGGCCAACATTTAGCAAAGGAAATACTATGCAAGAGGAAGTATACTTTGGTGTTGAAGATTTTCAGATCTTAAAACTAGCGCCAAATTTAGGGAAGAGTATATTTAAGAATGATCATTTTATATTGTTATGATTTTTTAAGTTAAATATTAAATAATTATATAATTTCGTGATAAATGTTCAACTTGGCTTAGTTGAAGAAAACTGGTACTCATTTTGTTTCTTGTTTAATTTTCACAAGTGGCGTCGTGTGTAGGTAGCTAAACAGGAGTTGTTTACCCTGCCTGATCATCCGGCCTTGCATCGCTTGTGGAAATATGCGCGTTTAACTAAATTTGCAGTTTTGCTCCGAGGATATAACAAACTCAGTAGGCGATAATTGTGTGATATTGTCAGAAATACTATTGACTGTCTAAATTTGCTGCTAGTTCAAATTTAAAAATCATCAAAAACTAAGGTATACTCCCCCATGCAAAGTATTTCCTTAACTAAATTTGGTAAAATATATTTTGGTCCTTTGGGTATCTTTTCAACATGTTATAAAATTTTGGTTTCATAATTTTGGTCCAAGCACTACTGATGAGGAATTGTATTCCGGAACGACCGTCTAGTGCTGTAAAATTAAAATCGGTTTTGGAATACAATTCCTCATTTGATTCTTTGGATTTCTTTTCAAAATTTGGGAAAAAAGAGTTTTATGATTTCATAATTTTGAGCAAAGCATTACTGATGAGGAATTGTATTCCGAAACCGATTTTATTTTACAGCTCTAGACGGTCAAAATTTTTACCAAAATCAGCTAAGGAAATGCATTGCATGAGGGAGTATACCTTAGTTTTTGAGGAAGTTCAAATTTTAACTGGCAGCAAATTTAGACAACAGTATATTTCGGACAATAATACACACTTATTACCTACTGAGTGATAGCCTCGGGACACCAGTCTCAAGCATAGATACCGGCTCAGGAGTTTATATTACATATTATACCAGTTTTAATTTTACAGCACTAGACGGCAGTTTCGGAATATAATTCGTCATCAGTAGTATTTGTAAGAAATATTGATTCATGACTTTTCAAGTTTATAAGAGACTTTTCCGTTCGACGATAATAGTATTATTGGAATGCACACAAGCATTCTGCTTATTTTAAGACCAATGCTTCATTAATTGGAACATTTAAACAATACACCTTAAAATCAACCAATTTATAGACAAACAACATTGACTTGTGCTCTTAACCTTTGATTTAAATATTCATTATGAACGAGTAATAGCAAGTAATAGGAATTGCTCGTGAATATTCAGTCTATTTGATGTGAACACTTACCATAAGCAATGTATACATGTATTAGCTGAAAATTCTATTACTACCTATGTATTAGGTGGACCCTTCTATATGAATATTCCTAATGAAAGGTCAAGCGGACAGGTCAATGTTTTTAACCTATACAAATAAAACAAACTTGGAATATGTGTTTACATATTTTCAGAACTTATGTATCTATGTTATACTCATCCAGTTTAATACCATTAGAATAAAGGATGTGTTTTTAATATCATTTTAGGTTTGAGAGCAGCAAGAGCCACGCCAGTATTTTGGAACGGGATAAACGTTTACCAACAAATCGCCCAAACGTCTGGAGGAAACGTTTATTCTGTGCAAAAACGAAATATAGGAACAGCGATAAATGTGATTGGGGTATGTTTTTCATGATGAGACTAGTTTTAATAAGTTTCAAATATATTTTTAGAAACGCTTATACGAATGTATAACATTATAGCTTACTAAGCTTTGTGAAAGCAACCAGCTACGCCGTATTGCGTATAAATTTCTTGAAAAACTTCGATTTATCACCTCTATTGTTCAATAAGTCATACAAAATTTGTTGATAGATTTAGAAAGGCTTAAAAATATTATGTGGACCTGAAAACAGTGTGGTTGTAATCAAGGTGATAAATGTATCCTGAAAATTATTAACGAGGACTTACTATTAATGATCTTTTTCATATTATGCTGTCTATCTATATATTCATATAGAGTTCATTAAGTAATGATGTTTAACGTACCAGTTAAGATTAAAGATTCTTTCACTCAAATATACACGTTCAGTTCATGGATTGAGAAATCTTGATTGCCCATTGAAAACCACAGACGTTCGTCAAATGAACTGACAAGCTTCCTCACACTACATTCTGTCCCTCGTGGAATTCGAAGACAGTTGGGGCGTTGGGATCCGTAACTGCGCTTATTACACAACTCGATCACCAATGTCCTATTATTATAGGAAAATGACAACAACCATTGCTATCAATATCTTGAAACAGTGAACAGAAAAAACCTAGAAGACAGGACGAGTACAAGAAAAACAAACACATATCAGGACCACTGATAGTAAAACATGGCCATTTCTTAAATGCCAAAATGATATCCAGTAATTTCGTTCTGGTATTTTTCCAGGCTATCTTACTTTTTCCCATTTTTCCAATCTGGTTGATCAATAAGTTAAAAAGAAACAAACCAATCTATGTCCAAATCACGATCCAAAAATGTAAAAAAAATTGAAACTAGCAAATTAGCTTAAAAGCATGATCTTCCACCAGAGAAGTAAAGCCGGTTGCACCGGAAAAATAAGTACCTCCTGTTTAGTTAGATACACCCTTCACTTGTAAAGTAAGCATGTTTGAACAAAATTAAACATACATATTTTTATAAAAAAAATTAAAAAGACATATCTAAATGCAAAAACCAGATTTATGTACATCTGAGATTTGTAAAGTCATAAAACAGTTTTGACACTGCAAGGAACTTTCTACTGTATGTAATGTTTATGTGTTCTGTAAGTTGAACTTTCTTTAGATGTTCATTAATATAATAGTATTCTTTAATTATTTTCAGAATTCCTTGATATCATCAGAAGTCACTATTCTTAGACAAGTGATAAATTATAAAGTAGGAACCTGCGACATATTTTCGTTTTATATAGATGACACAGTTACTGAATTTACACTTAGATTAAATGGAGAAGAGGGACTGCCTGTCCCTCTCATAACAGACCCAAATAGTAAGTAAAATGCGATGAAGTCTACATGTGTTCCCAAAATACAATTTAAACTGCCCTTCAACAAACTTTGATTAAATTTTAATGTGGTAGAAATAAACAAGGGTGGAATATTTAATTTTGTTAACAACAAACAGGTTGCTTAGATTACTTGGACTACAAATGTTCCAATATCATATGTTCATAACAAGGTGGATAGTTATACAATTCCAATATAAGTCAGGAAATAGCAAATTTACCTTTATTTCAATTACAATTATTCAGCTTAACAACGATAATCCTTGTCACTGCAGGCGTGGTACATTGCCGAATTCTTTTGACATTTCCCCGAACTCACTACAAAGGTCAGATTTCCGCTACTTCTCCTATAGCTTGTAGGATATCGATATAAGCAAAATATTCTTGAATTTGACATTAATCTTTTATTGTTTATAGAACTATTAAAACAAGACTAACCTTCCGCTTTTTGCAGACGGACATCGGATCTAGAAAAAAAACAACCTTACTCAATCAATCAATACAAAAATGCAAAAAGAAGTCTTACCAAACATATGGTTTTGTTAACATGGCTGTGATCTTCATATTTGTGTTATTTTTTACATAATTTTTCTGATATTTTTCAGCAAAATTAACTTTTCTTGGAAGAACAGCCAATACAACAAGACAACTTATTGGAGGAAGATTAGTAGTGGCTACAATCAAGGTATGTCAATTACATTTCACAATAGTTTCGTTTAAGTAGACAATTAGCTATTTAAAGTATACTCACTCATGAGAAAAACGAAGTAGATTGCTTGCAAATAATTTGTTGACTCCGGGATATTGCAAGTCTAGGCTTATCAAAACGTTTATGGCCATCATCACAGTATTGTTGATAAGTTTGATGTCTCTGTGTGCAGGATTGCTCTGAATATATTTGACGTCTCATAGTTCACACAATTTTAATTACACGTGTGGCAGGTGTAGCTAGCTAAACAGGAGGTGTTTATCCTTCCAGAGCACCCGGCCTCACTTCCCTGGTGGAAGTTCACATGTCTAACCTAACTTGTCAGTTCCAAAGTTTTTACTTTGCTTCTGGATTGTGATTCGGACATGGATAAGTATGTTTGTTTTTTGGGTATCTTTTCAGCATCTTGATAACAATTTTGGTTTTTATAATTTTAGTTAAAGCACTATTAATGAGGAATTGTATTCCGAAACGGCCGTCTAGTGCTGTAAAATTAAGACTATCAAAAATTAAAATAATATGTGAATTAAATTTGTACGTTTCACATAATGCACAATTTCAGCTTATTGTTTTGGAGAAGCTATGGAATTTCGTTTCTGCATTTTTCTGAAATCTGTCAATATGTATGTATGATTGTTATCTCTCGCAATACTCCTTATCATGCAAGGCTATTGACATACAGTAGGCATTGAAGGGTTATACTTGATAAATTGCATTATTTAATGTTGTTTGCATTATATTTTTCTTAAACATAATTTTTTTTCCTTCGTTTTATGTATCTCAACATCATTGCTTTACACATTTGTAATCTCTTTTTGTTTCTAAATTTAAAAGCTTTTTACCTCCTATTTATCAATGACCTACAAGACGAACATCTAAAATTCATGATGGGAAGCCATTTGGCTTATATTATTAACTATAGTTCTTGTCCATCATTTTTTATCAAATTTAAATTTTTATGATCGCCATCACAATATTGCTGATGATTATGATGTTCTGCATTCCAAAGTCTTCTGGAAATATTTGGCCTCCTATAGTTCCTTTAATTCTCTAGTTTGATTATTTATGTGGCGGGGGTCGCTAGCTAAGCCGTAGGTGCTTATCCTTAAGTAGCACCAGATCTCACTTCCCTGGTAGAATTTCGGGCGTTTAACCTAATTTGTTAGTTATCGAACTTTTTCTTTGCTTTTGGATTGTGATTTGGAAATGATTTGTTTTTGATTAGCTATCATTCGAACTATATGGACTGTGACACTTACAATTTCAGCAAGCGGTATTATTACTTTATTTACATTGATCATTGATAATATTTGTACAAAATACATTAGCTGGTATTTTAAAAACATTATAGAGTCCAGTTGTTGGTAAATGGACGTTTAAAAAATTAGATAGATACGACTGGGATATGGAACTTACTGCACAAAGTCCGGTCGATTTTACATATAAATTTTTGGAAACCGGTCCAGGTGGTGTTAATCAATTTGAAATAACTGGCAGACCAGTTGCAGGTACGTACTCGAGTATGAAAAACATTCCATACATATATATATATATATATATATATACTGAAATAAACGTGACCTACATGATGAAAATCTAAACATTTAACGTTTTATTTATGTATGTATATTATATGTTAAATATTCAAATATTATTTTCAGTTCTTAACTTGTTTTATTAATATGACATTTGTAGTATTTAATTCATTTATAAAAGTATTAAAGAGAGAACAATTAAAGGGTTTTTTATAATTGCTTAGTATTTCTAATTGAATTTGAAAACTGGTCAATTTTTGCTAAACTGTAGTATTTGAGTATTTATTTATTTTTATTTCCTGTGGTTCATGAGACCATCCAGACATACATACTTATCTAATTTCCATCTTTTTCAACAGGGCGAAATACATCGGTAGCTGTACGAGTTAAAGAATACGCCAAAGTAAAATCCATCGACGAGCTTTTTCTCATGGACAAATATGGTCAAATTATTGCCAACGCAACATTGACACAGAAACAGGGCAGTCGTACACAGGGACTTTACACCGGATCCCTTATCATGCCAGATAATGTAAGTGATATAGTTTTTCCAATGGTCATTCTCAACGGGACCATGGGGGTCATAGGCCCTTTATTTTGCAAAATGACTCAACGTTTAAGGCTTAAGCGCGCCGTATTTAACAATACATAAATGAAAAATATGATTTTTATGGTGATTTAAACAATGGACCCCTCTAAATAATTCTAGATTTTACACGTTATTTATCCCGAATCTCAATGCCATTTGTAATATCTATATGACTAAAAAACAAAATCTAAATTTGTTGGAAAATAAATAAAAAGCCGATAGATTTTTGCAGCCGCAAATTGCTTTTTGATCTTTATTTAGCTTGGCGCATAATACAGTTGTGTTTGGTAAAATTCAAAATAAATGAATGGATTGTTTCAAAATCAGTGCATCAAACTTTTTAAATTTTACTGCTTTTAGGAATTTCAAGTTGCAATTATGGGAATAGACAAGAATAGTAACCCATTTCAAAGACTGCACACGACTCTTATTTCCACAGTTGGAATAACACTGGAGAAACTTCCCATTAACGGTAATAGTGCATGTATTTCTTTAATGTGACAGTAACTACTGTTTGAAGGTGTCATTTAACAAATCACATAGAAAAACATTAGACACTTCTCTTCGTTAATCGCATTTTTTATTATGCAATTATATTTTGCAAAGACACGTTTAGTAATAATTGATATTTCCGAAAAAATATCTTTTCGTAACCAGACATTAAGCCACACATTCCATTTGATTTTTTGCATTATTGGCCATACGGTGTATAATTGAAGGAAATATCAATTAAATTTTTTATTTTTTATTTTGTTTTAAATTTTACCGAATGATACTTTCTTCCTAAGCAAAGAAATTTTTAAATTTAACTTTTGAACATAGAAGTTTAGTACACTGGAGGACATTCAAAATGTAAGAAGATGACATATTTTGCGATTATTATCTTTTTCACTAACAACATGATAAAACTGTTTCAATTGTAGTTTTTGCTCTTGTATTGCTAGATTCCAAGGAGGAAATTTAAAAGTTGTAATAATTATAATGTATTAATCACAATAATTTCTTTCTTTCTCTAATCAAGATGGAAATCCTAAATTCCAGATAAGAAAACAACACTATTTAGTTCTGCTTTTATTTATCATAATCAGTTGAAAATGTTTATTTTATAATACAGGGCCATTTTACACAAATGAGCGGTTTATCATTCCATTTCGTGTTACCAATATTGGAAGTGGCTATAAAACGGTTGATGTTGATATCGCTGATGACCAAGGATTTGCACAATCACCAACAAATTTAACTTTCGATATTCCTGGAGGAGCCAATGCCACAGGAAGTTTTGTTTTAAACGCAAACACAGCCGGAAAAACGACGTAAGAATCCTATATCTTAATATTTACGTTAATCACCTTGAAATTGCATTACATTGCGCCTGTATATTTGTTAAAGGCAAGTGTTCCAAAACTTGCAAGAAGTTAAAACAATCTCTAGCTTTTTTCAACTTTGCTGCTTACTAGATGAACATCTCCAATCAAAATGATAAGCTATGTGATACATTTAATAAATTCATTTACGGTTCTTCAAACAGTTTTGTTAGAGATATTCTGACATGTTTTGTGATAATGAGGTATTGAATTCATTTACAGCTTTTTGGTTCACAAGCCACATATTAGTAAAATTTTCTCGTAGCATGCGTTCGTGTATTTTAATGAGTAATTGCAAATTTTTTCAGAACAATTACAATATCTGCCAGAACACGTGGTGCAAAGGGAACCAAATTCCAGTATGAGATTGTACGGGAAACAACACAGACAAGGGCAACAAAGGTGCTTAATTAATTCATTTCTTTCCTTTCTACTTTTTTTCTTTTTTTATATATTTATTTATATATATATTATAATTATCAATGTTTAAAGGTTTATGTTCATTAAACTTTTCGTTTCTGTTTCGTTTTGTTTTAGTATACAATGTCTTAATAAAAAAATCTTTTGTTCGAACAATTAATCAATTATAGTGGTTGACTTGCAAATAATAGTACCTTTATGTCCTAATAAGTATTTGCGTATTGATTACCCTTAACAGCTTCTATCTTCCCGGCCGTTTGTAATATTTTTGTGTACAGAAAAGATTCCAGACTTATTTATGTTTATCCTGTTTATTGTCTCATACAATACATATAATCTGGGGGGACTAATCTAGTCACATGACAAATGAATAACATTTTGTGTCATATTAAAGTTCTTTTAATAGCTGACTAGATTTACGTCTCGATTGAAACCAGGAATAATAAAGACTATTATCCTATTTTGTGTCAAACTGTGTTAAGCTCATTTTTCGACACCTTTTCAAGTTTACATCATATTAAAAAATCATTTATTAAAAATGGACTGTTTTTCAGGAGGTTTGTTTTACCTAAAAATTAGGGAGTATTTTTTGCTTCTTTTTTCAGAAAGTTGATAACTTTTCACCAGTTTGCAATGTTATCAAAACAACAGGATCTTGTAGCTGGGATGTTTGTAAATGTAATTACACACAACTTGAAACTGAAGCAGAGGTTTGGGACTATGGGTTTGGTCTGAAAACTATCACGACATCAGGAGCAGGAAGCAATGCAAAGTTTACACATGACCAGTTTTCTGTTGGTGACATCAGAAATATCTCGGGAATAGTAAACATTCGTTTAATGTAAGTCATCAACTAAAACATATTGATGTTTAACAAATGTTTAGCGATTTTTCCACTTGTTTTTCCTTCTTACGTTTGTTTCAAACGTTGGCGCTTGTGAAATAGTCCCACATATTATGGTAAATGACTAAGAATAGAAGGGTTCAATCTATTGAAGTTAAAATGTAATAAATCGTCAGGGGTTTTTAAAAAGTCAGTTTGCATAAAAAAGGTAGTGTTGAATAATTTCGTTTAAAATGGTTGTTTAGTGCTGCAAAATTAAAACGTGTGAAATGTTCTTGCTGCCTAGGTGCAACTTTACCGTAGTATGATTGTCACTAAAAAATCAAGTCGTTCTTTATGTTCAGGAGATTTTTTTCTGATAACATACCTGAATGGATATATAAACACAACTTGTTCGTTTTTAAATGGAATACCTTTTTCGAATATGTCTATACTGATTTTAAGAATTAATTCAATAATCCTGTTTTGGTTTCAGTGTAAATTGTTGTCGTAAGGATGCTACCATTACAGTCACTGATGTAAGTGGGAACCAAGGAGAGTGTAAGATACAAGTAAATAAAGACTATAAAAAGGACGGATGTAAAGAGGTAAGCAGATTCTAAACGGTCTTTGAAGACGCTCATATTGGTCAATTTTCATTTCACACATGGCGGCTGTAGCTAGCTAGACATGAGGTGCTTTCCCTTCCGGATCACTCGGTCTCACTTCTCTGGTGAAAGGTTCAGTATATAACTTAATTTACCAGTTTTCAAAGATTTTACTTTGCTTTTGAATATCAATAGAGACTGCATAATAAAATATTATCATGGAAATTTCAATTGTTTTTAAATTAGAGTCATTTTATAATTGTGCAGTAGTTGAAGAAAGAGAGCAACTATTAACTATATATACACGATAAAACATTGTGTAATTTTAGTCATTTGAACAACAAATATTTAATATCACAACCAATTTCTATCGCATACAACAAATCACCTTGTGAGGACAGATCACTCGGTCTCACTTCCCTGGTTGAAGTCACGTGTTTTTTTTCTTCTGGATTCTGATTCGGACATGGATTAGTACGTTTGGTTTTGATTATATATTTATATTAATTTCACGTTAAATTGCAGGAAAAATCTGCTGACACCGGAAATTCTAATACAGCAGTAATTGCGGGAATGGGAGCCGGTGCAGGTGCAGTTGTGATCGCATCCGTAGTTACAAGTGTGGTTATCGTGAAGAAAAAACTTGCAGCTGATGCCTCAACAGCTGTGACGCCATTAACGTAGCTTTAAAACAAACGACAAGACATTGATATGATTTTACACCAAATAGTTTAACCAAATGATCAGTGACACTTCAAAATACAAGTTGTCATTTTAAAAAAGATCTGCTTTTTAAAAGATGCAGGCATCAGTTTTACGTAGTGTCTTTACTGAGATTTTTCATTTATAAACGTTTGCAAATTTTACCTATCTTTTTCGGAGTTATGTATCAACATTTTTGTCAAAACTAAATACAGATATAATAAGCTTAAAGTGTTCTTCAAAATGACACCTTAAATTTCTTAATAGAGTGACTTTTTTTTCAATTTGCCAGATGCTTATTAAGAAAAATCTTAGTTAAGGAATGATTGTAAAACTGGTACCAAGCCATGTTATATAAATGGTGTGACATATGCAATTTTACATCTACCAACTGTTTAAGGTTACAAATATGTAAAGTATGATCATAAGGTTTCAAATCAATATTTTATGATTTCTTTATCTCGGGCTTCCAAATTGTAATATTTCTATGTTTGAATTTACAATATCATTTCTTGCGATATCTGTTATGAGATATATTTATTATATTATTCTATATGTATCTGTGCTGGACTAATGGGATTCTAACATTAGTATGGTTAAGATTGCACAATTTAAAGACTTTCACCGTATTAAACAAATTAGAAGGTCTCTTCATACTATGTTTTTTTATTTGTCATATTTTTTCAAAAGACCAACTGGAGATATGTGTCATGTGCTAATATTTTTTATTTTATGTATCAAAAATTAGCACCTGACAGGCATTGATGAAATATAAGTCTTAATTTTCTTAATCTGCTGAATTGAGGGTTTTTACGTATGTTGATTTCTGCGTCATTTACTCCAAATTTACTCCAAATAATGAAAAGATTCATGTTTGTTGATCTGTTGGGTTTGTTTTGGGAAATATACTGTTTTAACAACCATACCAACATCAGAGCACGCCGGTTAAAAATTACAATGTTGGTAATTTATTTGTTATCCTGCTGAATTGAGGGTATTTGCGTATGTCAATTTCTGCGTCATTTACTCCAAATAATTAAAAGATTCATGTTTGTTGATCTGTTAGTTTTGTATTGGGAAATAGCCTGTTTCACCAACCACACCAACATCAGAGCACCCCGGTTAAAAAAATTCACGATGTTGGTAATTCACAAAAAATTCGAAAGTTGATTATTACCTTTGTGTATTTACAAGCTTGAATGTATTCTATATTTTTTTTCCTTAAAAAACGTTTCCAATATAGTTTTGCGCCAAATGTCATAAATGATGGTACTTACCAAATGGTAGGCTTAAAAACCTTGATAAGTATAATGATCAGATTTCAAACTTCCATCTTACAATTTCTTCAGTTTACGATATCGTTTTGCGGCAGTTGGTGCAAAAATTGTAATTTATACAAAAAACATGAACTATTTGTGATATACATGTTCTATTACCTGTGATATACAGTACAGACAAGTCGAAATTTTAACTCTAAACTAACGAATTATAGCTACTCGGCACCTCTTCTCTGTCTATACGAATTTTCGAGTATACTGATTTGTCCGTCCGTCCGTAATAAAACAAATCGTAATTTTAACAGCAACTACTAAACACAGCGACTTGAGTGTGATGTCCATACCGGAAGTACGGGTTTCAAGTCTGCCAGACATCTACGTCCTGTTTGCCTACATTTATTTTTCAATATTTATGGTCTATGGACGGGGGTATACTGAGAGAGAAGTAGCTCCGAATTTCATTTTTTACCGGTCTATGGACGGGGGTATACTGAGAGAGAAGTAGCTCCGAATTTCATTTTTACCGGTCTATGGACGGGGGTATACTGAGAGAGAAGTAGCTCCGAATTTCATTTTTTACCGGTCTATGGACGGGGGTATACTGAGAGAGAAGTAGCTCCGAATTTTATTTTTTACCCAAGTGTTAAACTTTGTACGTGTCTGTACTGGATGTTTTGTTGTCTGTGATAATGTTATTATTTATTGAGTTAATTTGTATCTGATTTATTTGTTATTTTTAAAATGTTCAATGCAAAAACATTATATTGATCCATTCTTAACCTAATTCAAAACTTTAGAATTTAATATTATTTGAAATGTGTGTACACAACATAATTTAAAATTTTAAAAAATAAGTTAATTTAAAATGTGTTTATATTCTGAACTAAAAGTACTGTAAACCGATAAATTACAGCGGCATATTTATTTGAGGACGTTTCACGGTCTGACTTTTTCGCTAAAATTAAACTGCGTTAAAATTCAGAATTCAGAATTGACGGATTGCCGGCCTCGCCCACAATGTTCCGACAAAAGGGTCCACATGCTTGAATTACACGCAAAAAGAATGAAAACTCGGCCTAAATTGTGTGGTTTTGTGATGTCGTTGACACTAAAACGTCATTAGTTGTCGCGACGCTGCTTTGGTACTGTGATGGCGGCCAGTGTCGGAACATTGTGGGCGTGGCCGGCGATACGTCAATTATTCAGTCGCTCTGCACAGACTAAAATATGACTGCGCTTCCGCAATTTTGTTTAGTAATATCTCTAAAATAACTAAGCTGCAACTTAAAGCGGTTTACAGTACTGTATACATGGATGAGAAGAAACATTAGCGGTAGAAAACTTTCGCTGTTTTGATCTTCTAAACTAATTCGCGGCAAGATATTTTTACGGTTCCGACGACAGGCAAAGTGTCTAAGGAAAATAATACATTTCTCCCGAGACGATATATTCACGTTTAAAGAAGTCACCGTGAAAATCGTGAATATTTTGTCTATTGTTTCATCTAATACAGTATATTAATTTGTATTAGATTTCGCAACGGGATTCGCCAGTCTACCACATGATTGATACATTTTGACGGGGCGGGGCGGGGCGGGGCGGGGCGGGGCGGGGCGTTTTGGATATGGTTTGCGTCACAAAATCCCGGGATAACTTGGAGATTGATACGTATTAATGTTTGTGCGTGACGTTTTGGTGATAGCTTACGCCGCGAAATCCAAAATAACGTCGACATTATACGGGAAAAAGTAAACTGATGATGTTAACATATGCAATGGAATTAATTTATCCGAACAGGAGGTTAGGTGTATCATGTGGTACGCTTGCGAACCCCATTGATTTTGTGGTATAGTATGTACATTGTCATCAGTGCATTATTGATCAAAATATTACAACGAACATTATTGACCATTTAAAGTGCTAGCTGTTTGCTCCACAATTGACACATTTAAGTCTTTCTTTTTAGTTTTTGCACTCAAAATATAAGTTAACATCTTGTGTTTATTCTTTCCATTTTTTTAAATTATTTTTTTTAATTATCTATTCTTTGCATTTAGGCATTGACACATAAGCCTTCCTTTTAGTTTTTGCATTCAAAATTTAAGCGTAAATGTTTCATTTTTATTTAATTTTTATTTTATTAATATTTATTAAGTTGGACTATGTATCAGCCTTCTTTTCAGCCTTTGCATTCAACATTTAAGGGTACATATTTTATTTTATTATTTATTTATTAATTTGACACATAGTCATTCTTCGTTGTCTTTATAATCGAAATTTCAAAAAGAAATATTTTTTACTGGGAAATTGTTTATTTCCGTTGTGTTCCAATTTTCTTTTTTTCAAGAACACCCTGATCCATGGATTTAAAAAACAACGAAATATTACAATCATATTCTGAACGCACATTGTACAAATAACGAATTAACCACTCCATGCATTTTTCTCAGAACAATGAAAATTGGACACCGCGAATTTAATTAATTCGCAGTAATTATTTTATTTATTTATTTATTCTTATGGTATTTTTATAGCTATCTCTCTCTCTATCAATTTTATCTTGTTTTTCGTCTTTCTTCATGCAATAAAAATGTAGATTTTTTCATGACGAGATTTTTCTTATTTTCTATAGACATAAGAAGATGAATATTACAATTAATTTTGCATGGCATTAGTTGTTGAGATTTGTTTTAAGTCGCACTAGCAATTTGTCAGCTGTTTGCGGTGGTTGTTTGTTGGTTGAATGTTGCTTAACGCCGCATTAGCAATTTTTCAGCTATTCGCGACGAGAACTATTTTATTAATCTCTATGTATTAATCTAAGAACAAGTTCGTTTATTCATGTGAATTGCGAGTGTGTTTTATGGTCTGCTTATACCAGCGTACACTCAAGGCGACTTTAACGTGCTAGCTCACAGAGTCAGTACGCTGTAGACAAGTAAACCACTCTCCTAGACCATTATACTGATACCTGTTAAGGCCAACGACAAGGAAAAGTCGCACATGTGGTCTGAGCGGGACTCGAACTAACAGCAGTGAGAGACTCTGGATTTGTAGACTAACGTCTTATCCATTAATCCACCGCGGCCTTGTTTCCGATGGGAGAATTTTTCATTTAAAACATAAATCTAAGCGCAAGTTCATGCGGTACTTAATATTAGTTCAAGTAATTATAATCTGGTGATCTTTCATTTTCTCTAATATTATTGTAACTACACAATTGAATTTTTACCCCAGTGTCCGTGCAAAGGCGATAATATAATAATCAGAGGTTCTAGCCCATCAAACATATTTTCAGAACCATTTTATTATGAAAATTTCATATCTGGTAATGTCAAGCAATGTCATTGGAATAATATTAATTCCATCAGGATGTACTTTATACTGACAAGGGGCAACAAGAAAATATCAAACAACAAAAAGATATATGCTAAAAAATCAATCAAAGGATCAAACTGAACATACAGGTTTGTATCCAAATTATTATCCCTATAGCAAAGTAAAAACTTTGAAAACTGGCAAATTAAGTTAAGCATGTACAATTGTGTAAAAGAAGTGAGGCCGGATGCTTTTGGAGAGTAAACACTTCCTGTTTAGAAATTTTTCTAACTCGAAAAATGCATTTGTAACAAATTACATGAATCATTACAATTGGCATTATCCTTGTCCATTGGATGTTTATATAACTTTTCTAGCCCTATAAGAAATGTGATTTTCAAAACAAGAAAGGCATAAGCACTAATTTCAAACTGGAATAAAATGCATACATGTACAGTAAATAAAAAAAACCAATTTTTACCTATTTATTTATTTATTTATTTACTTATTTATTTATTTATTTATTTATTTCAATTTGTTATTTTAGGCCTACTTACAAAACAAGTCAGTAAGTTAACAGCGTCGTATCTTATTTGACCTTACCCACTGTTTCTTACAATCAAGGTCAAGTAATCTTATTTTAAGTAGATCACCTACTGCTGTTGCACTTGTTCTACTTATTGTCCTAGATATTAGTATTGATACCCAGTTATCACCCTTGGTTTATTGTCAATTGTAACGTTTATTACGTATCTATTAATGTCTGAACATAATTCGAGTAATATTAATTTTGTCACACACAGACCACCTGTCAATCAGAGATCTTTATACTTGGCAACTGATAATAGAAGTGTTTGTTCAAGTTATCTCCCCTTAAATGATTCAAGCTTTTTCATTTATTACCGTTCTTGATTTCTTTAAATTCCCATGTCTATTACGTATTAGGTATACTGTGCATGTATTCGAGTTAACCTGGTCATACACATACCCCCTGCCTTCCCTGTAATACCACGTAAGAGGTCTATACACTTAAGTTCAGATAACGTAAGAGTTTGTACAAGTTATCTCCCTTTATAAGATGATCGATTGTCGTTCTTGGTTTCTTTAAAACGCTATGTCCAATATGTATTCGGTATACGGAGTGTGTTTTCGAATTAGCCTGATCATACACATACCCCCTGTCTTCATGTAAGATCACGTAAGAGGTCTTTACACTTAAGAACTGATAACAGAAGTGTCTGTACAAGTTATCTCCCTTTATAAAATGAATGATTATCGTCCTTGGTTTCTTTAAATCCTTATTATCATTCCGTATTAGACACATGCAGCATATATTCGGATTACCCTGGTCATACACATACCCCCTGCTTTCCTGTAATATCACGTAAGAGGTCTATACACTTAAGTTCAGATAACTGAAGTGTTTGGAATTTCAGACATATAGATACTGTATCTTATGTTAACACTTGTAAATATCATTCAGATAAAGAAAATATGTATATGTCCTCAGTATAGCCAATGTTATTATTTTGACTCGTACAATAACGTATAAAACGCTTATTTTGAAATTATATGCGTATCGGCATTAATGCACCCATAGGGTTTGTTATTTAGAGGGTGTGATTAACAAGCAAGGTTTATGACATGCGTGAATTTAAACATAGAAATGTTTTGTTATTTCAATTTACAACAAATGATATCTGAAAGCAGAAAAGAAAAGAAAGGAAAATATGATATAAAATAAAATGAATGAATGAATGAATGAATGAATGAATGAATGAATGAATGAATGAATGAATGAATGAACGAACGAATAGAAGAACGAACTAACGAATGAATGAATGAATGAAAATATAACATACACCAAACAGCCAAACAAACAATGAGACCACTGTCTCCCTCCCAAATTGAGCCGGCACTGGATATGGTATTTTGGAAAAAATGGTATCCGTTGATGAGTTGTAAGTACTAACGACGCCTTAATCGGCTTTCTCAAGAGTAGACTATTTAATTACTTATAACATATATTACAAATATAGCTGGGTTCTGCGAGTAGTATGTTTAATATTTGGTTCAGAGCTTTATAATGATTCATTGAAATACTGTTTAAATCAGCATCGGCATAATTAGTTATCCGCGGCTAGCAATGATAATGGCTTAACAATGATACATAACTATACGATGGTATTCCAGTCACAATAAGTAACATTTCAGCCTCGTGATCGACAGACTAGTGCAATTTACGGGTGTTAGAACAATGCTGGCGTGAAATGATGCCCAAGTAAATGTCAACTGTATGTGACTGAAATTCCTGGGTGCAATTCAGTGAAATCGAAATTTTTTTAAAAGACTATAACGTTTGAAATCAAATTCCGTTGGTTCAAAATATCCTGTTTGCTGTCGCGCTTATCTTTTTTTTTCTTACATAACTTTTACTCTTCTTCATATGGAAGAAGAACAAAATGGAGCATATTGAATTTTGCAGAATCCTGTCCTACAATTTAATACCGAACCTCTTTGCTTTGTGGCAGCTACAAAAACCATGCAGATCCAAAATAGTGTTAATATGTCCTGTTAAATTTACCAAATTTGCCCGAACTGCAAAATGTTAGGTAGCACTTCATTTTGTTTTAGCGCCAGTGGAAGTTGTAACACGACTTGTAACATTTCTATAGAGCTCAATGGTAACCTTTACATTTCGCGATTTTTTGGGGGTTTATTTTAAAATTATTATTTGTCGCGGTGATTTATTTATTTATTTAGTTATTTATGTGTTTATTTATTTGTTTAGTATAAGCAGTATTTTATTCTGTAATAAAAAAGTATTACAGATTACAAAGTTAACATAATTTTAGTTTCTTAAACATGAATTAAACTCTTATATCAACCAGGTCTCCTAATAAATAATTTACAAAATTGGGAAGATACTATTTCATCAAGATAATAATAATAAGAAGAAGAAGAAAAATTGTTTCAAATTGAATTAATATTTTTTTCTATTACACAACATGCAATTTTATAAGTACATTTCGACATACTGTCTTGAACAATTGCCAATTTAAATAAATCATGATCACTTCAACCCTCTAGTTCAATAAATAAAAAAAATAAGACCATTAAATGAAACGGTATTAAAATTATTTATTTAAACCTTCGAAGGAACATAATCAACAATCATAAAAAACTTTACACATGTTATAATAAAATTATTTAAATGTATATTTTTATTATAATGCAAAAACAACGCTCTGTGTCTTTTTTGTCTTTTTTTATAATTTTTAAAAAAAATGCAAATTATATTTTATCAAAAATGATAGAGAATTATCATTTGTCTAAATATTATATAAAAATGTTCGTATGTTTACTATTTTACCGGGCCTAGAAATTAAATCTTAACATTCCAATTATTATAGATTTTCACAAAACAAATTAGATTGTTTCAAAACTTAATTAAAAGCGTGTTTTAAAATGAGCGTATTAAGTTACTATTACGCTGAAGAATATTTCACTTCAAATTGCTGAAACCAAAAGTAAAGTTTTTTTATTTTTTAAGACATTTTAATTATTTTATTATTTTTTTAACGATGCCAATAAGTAAATAAAATCATGATTAAAAATTTTAAGACTTTTTGCCTTGCCTCCTCAGAGTTTTAATCTCACATTAATCTCAGTTTATCTCCAATTATCTCGAAATCATTTACATATTTGTCCCCACGTGAGAGTTATCAATAAACCTCCTCATTCCATCATGATAACGTCGGAATTCATGGTCATCGGTGGGGGTATGTAAATGAACCCATCCTCTAACCCGAAATAGTGGTCGTTAATTACATAAGATAGATTTCCAATCACGATTTTATGAGAAGGAAGGGTTATAATTTGTTATGTCAACATCCATGGGTATATATAGATGCAGCGGCAGATTTTTGTCAAAATTTTGTATACCCAGCTTTATAAGCACACACATCTGATCTTGAGTACTAGTCATTCAGAAAATTGCAACATAAGATTGATATTTTTCTAAAATGATTTTGCCAAGGTAAGTGAAAAAAAGAAAGTAATTTTGATAATTTATTCATTTCAATAATATTAAAGTGTAAAATTATGTTACAAAAATGAATTCGAACTTTTTAAAATTTTAATTTTTTCTGAAATACCTTTGATAAATAAATTTATAGTTTGTTATTAAATCAGTATTAAACAATAACTCGAAATTAAAAACAATTTTATATTTTAAATTCGAATTTTACTAGCATACTTTAGTTTTTATTGATTGTTTCGATAATCATGCTAGTTCTTAATTGTTTTCTAAACTAAAAAATTTCTTTATAATAAACTTAAATTTTTAAGCTAGTTTATTTAAGCAGTTATTCATTCAATTTAACTTTGAAAATATAAACGTTGGACAACAAAAATGTATATTTTAATGATTCAATTTGCGAAAGGTGAAATTAAGAATTATGCATTATTATTATTATTATTATTATTATTATTATTATATATTTTGTTTTAAAATTTAAATTTATGTTGATTTCATACCAATATTAAACAATTTATTCTTAAAAAGCGCTTTTAAGGGTTACTTATGCGTGTCTATTCATGTGTTGTTATTCTTTTTTGCAGATTTGCCTTTTGCTGCTGCATTTTGTCAACTGCTGTGAAAATGACAGAGTCATCGCCAATTCCTCTCGAGGATGATAGCGGAAGCATTTTGCCAGTAAAACTCTCCATTGAAGAAGTTAGTGAAATTCCAATTCCGGCAAATATCCCGGATGATCTCAATGACGAAAGCGATTTACAGTCTCAGGATCAGGAAAATGACCAAGTGAATCCGTATTTTTCTCCGCTAGATGAAAAACACAGATATTGACAATTCCGATGTGCCTTCTTGGTTTAAAAAGATAGTTAAATCAAAATCGAGTCCCAAAAAGAACAAGGGTAAACGGACCTCAAGACCCACACTCGATTTCTCGGATCCTGCTAACCAGGATGTATTAAACTCGTTCTTCAATTGGTACAACCAAAACGGATCCGGAACGGCACAGACTCGTTTCGGTAGATCAATTGGTGGTCATACTAGGAATCATCACAAATCCGGCTTGAGGAAATCGAATGAAAATAGATCGCATACAGGACCTAAAGTATCGTTCATGCGAAGTGAGGCCGCTCAACGAGTTTTAAGATATTTCTTGCGATATTTCAGAAAGGGTGGTAGAATGCAGTTTAGATTTGGATAACATTGAAAGATGAACTTATTGACAAATTGCACAAAATGTTGAGATTTAACTTTTAATGCGTAAAACGCATATCAATATTTTAATTGTTCGTGAGACGAACTTTGATTCGCCGTTTTTTATTGCTCAAATATAGTTCTGTTTAATAAGTTTTAAGATAAAATGTGAACTATTACGGAAAAAACTCTGATTTGTTTCATTAAAGGACTTCAAACTAGGGCGAGATGGTGATTTTGAACAATAGATATCTGTTGACTGTTGTAAATTATTTAGTGCTAAAACTATTCTACAATGTGAAATATTCGCGACGCTATAGCATATTTTCGTGTTCTACAAAAGTACTCGAATGAATCACAAAAAAAGTGATTTCGTGTTAAGTTTGATTTTTACAATAGGAGGATTTTTGTGATGGGCATAATTTTTAAAACAAAAGTGCGATAGTACCATTATAATTATGACAATATTATTTGACAGTATCAAATGATAGTATCATTATCATGACTGTATCATTGATATTTTATCAAATATTATTATATTTTGTTTACTGTAAGTATTACACGTTCGAAACGAACACTTTATTGAATCTCAATTGTTTATTGTATCTCAGTGTGAATTGTAATGTGCAATGTGGAGACGTGAGTGGATGATAATCCGGACATTTGTATGCGGTCTATAAAGGCGTGAATGGGTCGTGAATTTTATGTGTATATTGTATTTATCAAAAGAAAATGTTAGAAATAAGTGTTGTGTCTGTGTGTTTGCTGTTAATGAATGTTATTTAACTTTAATGTTTATTATAAATATATATTTAAAAATACTCATTATATCCAATTCTGTATCGAATACACAGTACAAACCTGTCGAAAGTTTAATACTGCACGAACGAAATGGAGTTGGAAGATTGGATGCCAACATTAACTGGTCGAAATATGGGAAGGTAGTTGGGGAATTTTACCGAGATCCATAGCAGCTGTCAAAAAGCTCTCAAGACATAACAAACGATGGGCCGAGATGAGCTGCCTTTTCAATTTGTGTTAAACTTTCGACAGGTCTGTAATGTAAGTATCGGGAAATATATAACCAGTGTCATTTTTCTAAAAAAAAATTTAACTATGGAGCGCCAAATATTTACAGGGTAATGTTGACACAGAGACGTTATACTTATCAATATTGTCACTCAGAAAAAGAGTCAACAATAAACAATGAAAATATAATTAATGTAGCGAGAACTAATGTCTTGGTATTATGAAAAATCACACTTTGTGATATTTGATGCTATTTAAATTTTTGGAGAACTGGGGACCAAGTGGGCTTAAGCGCGCATCTACGCATCACGGCGTCTCTCATCGCCTAGGTTCGAATCCCACGCGGTCTGATCGAATTATAATCGTTAGACAATTTAACAGTTCACTTGCCACGGTTGGGCGGTTTTCTTTGAACAATCCAGTTTCCTCACACATTGTACTTACACGGTATCATAGATATTTTATCATGTATGGTTATTATTTTTGTAATAAATTATATTTCAATGTATCTTTGAACACTCTGGTTTCCTACACCCGTAGAACTTACCCAGTATAAGTAAAAGAATCTTGACTGAGACGTTAAACACCATCACTAAACTTTAGAATCATTTAATATTGGACCTACTTTCTATTATCTAAAATAATATCAATAAATATATCATTTCCTGGTCAAAGTTCATATAATATTTAGCGAAAATATGGGTAAATAATTGAGATTCAATTTTCATAAAAACCATATTTGTATACTGAAATTACAACAGGCATCCTTCCGAAGCACGTGGTCTCACTTCCTTGGCGGAAGTTGACACCAGTTTTTGAAGTTTTCACTTTGCTTTTGAAATTGTGGTTTGGGTATGGACCGGTATGATTTTGTTTGATTTGTTAACTTACGGAATACTTAAGAAATGACGGCTAAATGACCATTGGACAAACGTCTGTTAAATGCAATATTTAAGGAGAAACCGATATAAATGACGGATCAGATATCAAAAGCAGAAAATAAATGGAATCATTACACTTACAAAACATTGTAACTTAACATGGCTTAATGAAGTAGATACTACAGACACAAATATATTCGCTTCAACATCTCAGGATAGTCAGTCATATCGACATCTGTCACTAGTACTCGATTCTTCGTTGTCAACGTCGATGAAGGAGTACAATACACATTGGCGTGAATATGAAGAAAGATAAAACACGGGGGTAATCCTGATACACCGTATTTCATTTACGTCGGAGTATTCCGTCGGTTTTTATTTACGTCCGAGTAAAATCATACATTTTTTGTCGTTACGCTTTACGTTAAAGAGCAAAGAAGACGGTTTTTCATATAACTTCACAAAAACGAAACTTTAACAGAAAGCAAAAGGTTATTCGCGTTATATTTAATGGTATTTAACTGCCTCATATAAAATATTGCAACAATTATTGATATTTTCTACGTACCTGTAACATTTCTATTTTTGGCAGGTCCTTTTGTTTAGCAGCTGATTTTAATAAAGCGGTTTTGAATTCAAATGATGTTTCTACTCAAAATTCTCAAGAAATGTCTATACTTTCATAAACTTGCGAAGACAGAAGCTTTACTCTGCTTTTAAGCGAAATTTCATGTTTTGTTTAAGCGAAGTGGCATAAATGTTACGCTTTCCGACTAGCTTTGTTATGTTTTACGTGAAGACATGTTACGCTTTCCGTTTAATATGATTCGCAATTGACAGAGCACACTCTTCGTTATAACTTTAGATCGAACGTCTTTCTCGATTAAATCTTCACTGGTTGTTTTAGATATGATTCAGAAACCATTGCAGAACAGGATTCAATTTTTGAAAGACAACAAACCACACACAGTTTGTAACATGAACCAATAAAAAACAAAACAACATGTACATGTTTATTTAGCAATACATTTCCCCCAAGAGGAAACACTTGCGAAATTGTAAACCTACTTATAGATAGTTATGCCAATTACACAAATAAATAAAACTATACGTGAGAAATACCATTTTGAAAACAATCAATGTGATTTTTTTTATTTTTACCTTTTTCTTTTCGGAATGTAGATGAATTGAGTAATTGTGTTTTACGCCCCAGTCAAGTGAAACTGGTGTTTTACGGGTGGCCAAGTGGTCTAAAGGGTGGGCTTATGGGATCATAGTTCCTCTCGTTGCCTTAGTACGAGTCCCACCTAGGACAGTGTGAGGAAGTTTGTCAGTTCGCTTGCCGAAGGTCGGCGGCTTCTCTGGGTACACTTGTTTCATTCACCATCTATGAATTGACCGCCTCGATATCTACGGAAGAATCTTGACTGGGACGTAAAACACCATAACCCAACTCAAATATATTCTTAGATTAAAAAGTTAAAAATAAAAAAAATGGGTCAAAAACTCTATGGGTCGGGTTGTTTTTTAAATTTCTATTGAATGGGTGTAAAGTGTGGAAGAAAATTTAAACAATGTAGGAGGAGCTATTTAACGAAATATGTACCTTTTTCAAACTCTGGAAAACAATGCCATTAAGTCAGGTGCACATCTTTGATAATCTTTTGATATATACAGTACAAAGTAACTAAGTTTCAAAGTCTGGAAAATACTAGTGTGGCGACACTTTTAGGGGTTTCGCGGGAAAGAATGGAACAATCTAGAGGATTTCTATTAGTAGAGCTCATCAACAGAACTGTTTAACACAGACCTAACGGATAAGTGCCAAACTTGCCAATAATTTGGTAAAGAATTGGTTACTTTATTATGGGTACGAATTCAAAACGGTACGTTAAATTTATTTTGATGATAGGGTTGATTTTAAACAGTTATTGTGGATTTTATGTGCAAGATAGAAAAAATATAAAAATACCGTCTTTTCCGTCAGATCTTAAACTTTTTTCGGTCAATGGACGACTTTTTCGTACAATGAACGGTTATTGAACAGGAGTGCGTTAAACGTAATTGTTTTCTGAAAAATCCATTTTTCATGTTTCACCCCAAAATTAAGTATGATCCGAAGTTTTCCCAAAATTCTAATCAAGTTAGATAGCTAGATCGCATTAGACTATATAAACTCAGAAAGTTTGAGCAAAATCCTTAATTTTTTTCTCTCAACTTTCTAAAAAGTGCTGATATATGCGGCAAAAAAGGGGAAAGTTGTCGCCTTTATCATTTCACATCCAGAGGATGTTTGTAATGAATTCGTCACTATCCTCTAGATTGTTCCATTCTTTATGGGGAAAAATCCTGAAATATTTCCAAAAATTCAGGTGCACATCTTCAATATATATATATATAGAAACATTCTGTGAAGTTTAAAGGTTTTTGATTGAAAACTATAGGAGGAGTTGAGTTCGCAAAGTAGGAACCCCCAGTTCAAATACTTGCTAAAAAGTGACTAAGTTTCAAAGTCTGAAAAAAATGGGGGAAAAATCTGGAAATATTTCCATAAAGTCAGGTGCACTTCTTCAATATATATAAAACATTCTGTGAAGTTTCAATGTTTTTGGTTGAAAACTGTAGATAGAGTTTAGTTCACAAAGATGGTACCCTATTTTCACCGCCATTTACCATATTATAAACCGGATTTGCTCTCCGTGCAACCCGGCCAACAATAGAAAGATGGGGCCTTAACGCTCGCCTGAGTATTTACAATGGATCAATGGCCGTTCAAACACAATAACACGTGTGAGCTTAAAAGTTGGGTGAGATGTGTAGAAAGTGATGTCATTATCTGTTTATATAGTTAAGTTAAAACAATTGTATCCATTTCAGTATTCGTTCTATATCTGTAACATTGACCCTAACCCTCTGTATTCTTTCTATATCTGTAACCTTGACCGTGAACCCATGACCTTGATCTATATGATCACCAATATTCTAACATACATGCCTATACAAAAAGTTAATAGTCAGTACAGATAATTAACCATTTTGGTTTACTTGTGCATTTGTGAATTTGCCTTTTGAACCCATGGCCTTGATCTATGTATAAAAATGATTGTCATGTCAATATCTACAATAAACTGAAAATCCAATGTATTAACTATCACCTGAAATGTTAAAAAAAACAATTTTAATCAAAGATCGTAATCTGGGACATGACCCTGAGCTTTGATCTTGACATCAATTCGAAGAAAATAGCAAGACAAGATCAATAGTGAATTTTCCATACAGTACAGCCTTGGTTGAGTTTTACAAATTACGAACTTCACGCAAAACACGCGTTACATATTTTCGTCCAATTTTCATATTCCCAGTTATATATCCTGAATCCAAATATCCAATCGAAATTTGCTTACAGGTTTTGGTTTCAGAGAAAACGATTTTTGGTCTTGTTTGCTATATGTAGTAACGGCAGCCATCGTCTTAGGCATGGCCAAATCCCGAGCACAATTCTAAATGCCTGTTACCCAGGCATGATAATCACAAAGTTTCATCAAATTTGCTCAAGTAGTTTTGGAGGAGATGATCAAAATGTAAAGTTTACGAACGACGCACGGCACACGACGGACGGTGATAAATTGCAATAGCTCAACTAATATATAAAGTGATAACGAAGAGTGTGCTCTGTCAATTGCGAATCATTATAAACGGAAAGCGTAACATGTCTTCACGTAAAGCATAACACAGCTAGTCGGAAAGCGTAACATTTATGCCACTTCGCTTAAACAAAACATGAAATTTCGCTTAAAAGCAGAGTTAAGCTTCTGTCTTTGCAAGTTTATGAAAGTATAGACATTTCTTGAGAATTTTGAGTAGAAACATCATTTGAATCCAAAACCGCTTTATTAAAATCAGCTGCTAAACAAAAGGACCTGCCAAAAATAGAAATGTTACAGGTACGTAAAAAATATCAATAATTGTTGCAAGATTTTATATGAGGCAGTTAAATACCATCAAATATAATGCGAATAACCTATTGCTTCCTGTTAAAGTTTCGTTTTTGTGAAGTTATATGAAAAACCGTCTTCTTTGCTCTTTAACGTAAAGCGTAACGACCAAAAAATGTATGATTTTACTCGGACGTAAATAAAAACCGACGGAATACTCCGACGTAAATGAAATGCGGTGTATCAGGATTACCCCCGTGTAAAACATCGATCACAATCACCGCTATTAGACTAGGAAAAAATTCAGAAAATGTGACTTGAAGCGGCATTTTTTAGTAAAAGTTGGTAACATGCTTTTCTAACATAATTCGAGGGTGCTGAATTAAAAAATGACGGATACCAAGCTAAATTTTGAGTTTTTAAACCCATAATTCCAAAAACAAAATGGCGACTAAAATTAATGGTGTACCAAACCAAAAAGTGTTACTTGGGTTGACAATTTTAATAAAAGTTAGTAACATGATTTATTTAACATAATTCGAGGGTGCTGAATTAAAAAATGGCGGATACCAAGCTCAATTTTGAGTTTTTGAACCCATAATTCCAAAAACAAAATGGCGACTAAAATTAATGGTGTACCAATGCAAAACATGTTACTTGGGTTGACAAATTTTGGTAAAGTTAGTAACATGATTTATTTAACATTATTAGAGAATGGCAAATTAAAAAAATGCAGATACCAAGCTCAATTTTGAGTTTTTGAACCTATAATTCCAAAAACAAAATGGCGGCTAAAATTTATGGTTACAATGCAAAAATGTTACGTTAGTTGAGAAATTTTGGTAAAAGTTGGTAACATGATTTATTTAACATAATTCGAGGATGCCGATTCCAAAAATGATGAATACCAAGGTCAGTTTTGAATTTTTTAACCCATAATTCCAAAAACAAAATGGCGGCTAAAATTAATGGTGTACCAATGCAAAAATGTAAGTACGGGTTTCAAATTTTAGTAAAAGTTGGTAACATGATTTATTTAACACAATTTAAGGATCCCGAATTCACATATGGCGGATACCAAGCTCAATATTGAGTTTTTGAACCCATAATTCCAAAAACAAAATGGCGACTTATAGTGTACTAATGCAAAAATGTTACTTGGGGTTTCAAATTTTAGTAAAAGTTGGCAAAATGCTTAATTTTACATAACTCGAATTTGCTGTATTTAAAAAATGACGGATACCAAGTAAAATTTTGAGCTTTTGAACCCATAATTCCGAAAACAAAACGGCGACTGTTTAAATTTATTGGCATATACTTTCTCAGTGTTATTTAAGTTCCATGTTTTAGCAAAAGATGGTACTTTGTGACATTTCAGCCTAACTTGCAGACTTGGGGTTGTTACATTTAAATGAAAAAAGCTAAACTGAAGTATAAATGTTTAAACCAAATTTAAAACAATTTCTAAAAATAAAGTGGTGGCTATAGTTAAGTGTTTGTTCATTATATGTGCCTTTTGCATAGTACACTGATAAATCTACATGGCTAATAAATTGAGTTCATAACCAAAACCATACTGAAATTCTGATCATGGTGTGAAATTCAAAACTTGTGTTTGAAATTCAAAAGGACATATTCCAGAATACTCTTTTATGCTGAGTTTGCCACATGTTTTTGCAAAATAATATGTAGAACCCGTGGTTGTCAATGTCAAATTACTATTGTTATAGTATTACTATTAATATAGTCATAAGAGTTATCTCTCTTTGTATACATAGGAATTGTATTAGAGTTGTCTCCCATATATAGATATATAGAATAAATGTCGGATCACACACGTCGTGTTTGTGTTGTGTATCTCCAGAGATCCATCACCATCCATACTATTACATGGTGTCAGAACTTTTGAAATTGATCAAAGATGGATCTAACAGGCCTACCAATTCCGAAAATGGACTGGGAGTCGAGTAACCTTCCCGAAGCCTGGAAAAAATTCCAAAACCATGTGAGTCTACTTTTCGAAGGACCGCTTTTGGAAAAAGAAGAAGATATCAAAGTGAAATATCTACTACTATGGGTAGGAGACCGTGGCAGAGAGATTTTCAGCACATGGACAGACATGGAAGAAGCTGATAGAAAGAAACTTGAGCCACATTACACACGATTTAAAGCGTATGTACAACCGAAACTAAACCCTATCTTTGCCAGATTTAAATTTAGCAAAGAAATGCAAGGAACGAACTCTATTGAACAGTATATCACAAAACTTAAATCTATGGTAAAAGACTGTGCTTATACCAATCCAGAAGAAATGGTTCGCGACCAAATAGTATTTGGAACCGCATCTCAAAAGGTTCGCGAAAAGCTCATAAACGAGGGAGCAGGACTGACAGTGGAAAAGGCAATACAGATTGCTCAAACATGTGAATATTCTCAGGAACAACTGAAAATGATGAACTCTCAATCACAAGAGGTACACTCCATTAGAGGACGCCCTACACCGAGACAACCGTTCAAACAGAGACAGTCTATGAACACTGATAATAATGGTAAACATTCACAAAACAGAGGCAGAAGACAACGTTACCATGACAACCGCAAAACTGATCGCGCAACAAAAGAGGGTATCCACCGTAAAAATGACAGTACATCCACAGTTAAAGGTGAATGCAAACAGTGTGGAAAACCGAGCCATAAACCAGGAAGCAAATGTCCAGCATTAGGTCAACAATGTTCAAAATGTCTTCGTTATAATCACTTTGCTAAGAAATGTTATTCAAATGTACATGTACAAGAGATTAATGACTTAGATTCTATGTCAATTGTTGATGATACTTCTGTAAATGATGAATCCTCTGATGAATTTTTCATAGATTGTATTGGTACAAATAATGAAAATATTGTAGATCAAGCATTTTGTAACATGATAATTGAAAATAATCCTGTAAAACTTAAGTTAGATACTGGTTCTCAGGTAAATATATTACCTAAGAGTCTCTATGATGGCATAGTGAAGTGTGCTCCACTTACCCCTAGTGATGCTAGATTGTCAGCATATGGAGGTCAAAGGTTAACCACATTAGGTCAATGTGAGGTTGAATGCTCCTACAAGGATAAAAGGTCCAAGGTCACCTTTCATGTTTTAAATACTAACTCGTCACCTATATTAGGCATGAAAGATTGTATTAAATTTGATTTGATCAAGTTAGTTTACACTTGCGACTCTGTCTCACCTACAGACAGTATTCCTATGACTAAAGAACAAATATTGTCAGAATTTCCAGATACCTTTAATGGTATAGGACTATTCCCAGGGGAAGCTAACATCAGTATTGATCCCAATGTACCACCCACCATACACCCTCCCCGCAGGATCCCTGTAGCCCTACAATCTAAACTCGAAGACGAGTTGAACAAGATGGAAGGTCAAGGTATAATTGCCAAGGTCACAAGACCCACGGACTGGGTCAACTCTCTTGTTGTAGTAGAGAAACCTGATTCAGGGAAACTAAGGGTATGTTTGGACCCAAGAGACCTTAATAGAGCAGTTCTTAGACCCCATCATCCAATGAAAACTTTGGAAGATGTACTTCCAGATCTCGCTGGAGCTAAATACTTTACAAAATTAGATGTAAGAACTGGCTACTGGAATATTAAACTTGACGAAAGGTCATCTTACCTTACTACCTTCAATACACACATGGGAAGGTACAGATTTTTAAGGCTTCCATTTGGCCTTAATTGTTCACAGGACTTGTTTCAGAGAAATATTGACAAGACATTTAATGACCTACCAGGTGTTATTGCCTTAGTAGATGATATTCTGGTGTTTGGTAAAAATGCCCAGGAACACAATGAAGCACTCCGTAAAGCTCTCAAAAGAACCAATGAGATTGGACTGAAATTAAACAAGGAGAAGCTCCAAGTTGGACTTACAAGTGTTAAGTACTTCGGACATGTTATTACTTCTGAAGGTATAAAACCTGACCCTGACAAAGTTGCTGCTGTACATGACATGACACCCCCAGCTAACAAGGCTGAATTAGAGACATTTCTAGGTATGATTACCTACTTATCCAAGTTTGCACCAAATCTGTCTGGACTGACTAAGCCTCTCAGACAGTTATTGGCTAAGGATGTTATGTTTGTTTGGGACAAACCTCAAACTGACTCGTTTAACAAGGTCAAAGCACTACTTACCTCTAGTCCTGGACCTGTGTTATCTTATTTTGACCCAAATAAACCCACTATTTTACAAGTTGATGCTTCTAAATATGGTCTAGGAGCCACCATCATGCAGGATGGTAAGCCAGTGGCATATGCGTCAAAATCTCTAGCCCCAAATGAGGTAGAATATGCCCAGATTGAGAAAGAGCTTTTTGCTATATTGTTTGGCTGCCGAAGATTTCACCAATATCTTTATGGCAGAAAAGTCTTAGTACAATCTGACCACAAACCCTTAACCCCAATATTCAAGAAACCCCTGCATACAGCACCACCACGCTTGCAGCGAATGCTTTTACAGTTACAGAATTATGACCTAGATGTCACTTATGTACCAGGTACCCAGATACCTGTAGCTGACACATTATCCAGAAAGTCATTGCCCAAGACTTATCCAAAATACTCTAAAGGTCTTGACGCTCATGTTCACCACATTGTTACCCAACTTCCTATCAGTGACCGCAAACTGGAGGAAATCCGCAAAGCAACAGAGTCTGATTCCACTCTACAGACACTTATCAAGGTCATTATCAATGGTTGGCCAGACACTAGAAACCATTGCCCCCCAACTATACTTGAATACTGGAACCACCGTGAAGAGCTCACATTACATGAAGGTCTTATTCTTAAAGGTCATAAGATCTTAATACCCCCTGCACTTCAAGAAAACATTCTTGAAACCCTGCACGTTGGTCACATGGGTATTGAAAAAACTCTTAAAAGAGCTCGCACATGCATTTTTTGGCCTGGTCTTACTGCTGATGTACAAGACCTAGTATCTAAATGTCCCCACTGTATGACCCACCGTAATTCTAACCCAAAGGAACCCCTTACCCCACACCCAATACCTGATTATCCATGGCAAGTAGTTGGCACAGATTTATTTCAATGGGACAACAAAGAATTTCTTGTTGTTATTGACTACTATAGCAAATTCTTTGAAGTTGTACAGCTAAATAGCACATCTAGTAAAGCTATCATTAACCATTTGAAAGCTATATTTGCCAGATTTGGTATACCAGAGAAGGTCATATCTGATAATGGTCCCCAGTACAGTTCTCATGAATTTGAAAATTTTACCATGACTTATGATTTTGTACACTCTACATCTAGCCCAAGGTACCCCCAATCCAATGGACTGGCAGAGCGAACAGTTCAAACTGTGAAACATATTTTTGAAAAGGCTAAATCTAGCAATAAGGACCCTTATCTGGGAATCCTTGAATACCGTAATACTCCTCTACAAAGCACTGGTCACTCCCCTTCTGAATTGCTTCAAGGAAGACTACTCAGATCAGTTCTCCCTACACTTACCAATCAGCTCAAACCCAAGGTCATGAACTCAACCTTAACAAACCAATCAATGAAACTTGACCAGCAAAGGCAAGCTAAATATTATAATGTTTCATCAAAAGCCCAAAATCCCCTTAATGTTGGTGAAAAAGTCAGATTCCAAAAGAATGACAGTAAATGGCAACCTGCTATAATCACTGGAAAAGATGATGATCATTCTTACACCTTAAGATCTCAGTACGGTGGCATATTTAGGCGAAACCGTCGTCACTTAATCAAATCAAATGAAAAGTTTGATATGTCACTTTCACCACCATACAAAATCTATGATGACAACCCCAACCCCTCCAAAACACTGACAAATAGCCCAAAGGTCAAATATGGTATTCTTCAAGATGACCCCAAGGTCAAGGACATGTCACATAGTGATCAAGTTCAACCACCCCCTGTAGTCAAGTATGAACCAATTCATTCTCAAGTTAATTCACAACCATACATTACTCGCAGTGGCAGAATTGTTAAGCCCAAGATCATTAATTCCATGTAATATATGTATTTTTTCATGTGTATCTACTTGTTATATGTTTAATTTGATTACATTTTGATATAATTGATGTTATTACTCATATAACATACATTTTTCATGTTTTTCTGTTTATTATGTACGATTCGATTATAAATTGTATTTGATATTATTATTCCATTAATGCTCAATATGACATGTATAATTCAAAGACACTTTAGAAGAAATCATGTCATCAAAATACTTTATTGACAATTTTAATTCATTTATTATAAATGTTTTGAAAAGATTAATGATAATCTTGAACATTATTTTAAGAGACTGAAAAGACATTTCATTGTACAATATTTTAATGTTTAATTGATTGCAATATATTTAATAGTGATCTAGATATTCGCAGTGATGTTTTGACATTCAATACACAACTGATATATCTGTTTAATTATTTACAATTTAATAATGTCAGAAATAATATATACAAACTCAATTTTCAATGTAAAGAAAGGAGATGTTATAGTATTACTATTAATATAGTCATAAGAGTTATCTCTCTTTGTATACATAGGAATTGTATTAGAGTTGTCTCCCATATATAGATATATAGAATAAATGTCGGATCACACACGTCGTGTTTGTGTTGTGTATCTCCAGAGATCCATCACCATCCATACTATTACAACTATGTCATCATGCGTCAAACTTTTAAGAATGATATAGCTTAGATAGGTAGAATTACAACCATTATTTAAAAACATATATCAATTGATACGTTGTGAACCTTATATGTGGTTTGAATTTTTACGGTAATATTGCATTATTTTATAACATAGTATCATTCTCTTTAGTTTTGCCAGCGATGTTAAAGGAGCTCAATGCAACTTTTAAATAGTTTCTTGAAAATTCAGAAAGTCCTCCAATGAATATATAACATCATCATCTCACTATAAAACTGGGTAATGTAAATAACAAGACTGATGTGCAAGCTTAAGTAAAAAGTTTGCCACTCATTTTAAAGTTTAAAGCCACAATCGTTAATTGCAGTCAAGGCAATGGTAGAATTATGTCATTGGACCAAGACACCTTTACTGAGTTTTCCACAACACTTGAAGTGAATATTTTTCCGCAACAGCCTGAAAAGTAATACAAATTATATGCCATTTATTTTTGTACTTTTGGAAATATTTTCTACATATACCATTAGAATACTATCAGTATCGAAGTCAACTGTGGTGATGGAACAGTCTTTCTCTGCCTTCTTTGGCGGAAATGAACCAGGTGATTCCATTGTTTAGACTGTTATTAGGGGTCAGGGATGAGATATGTACCGCTTTGCCTCCATAGAAACAAAGCTGTTATGGGAGCTAGCAGGATATACCACTAAAATGTTTAGATTAACACGCGACAAAGTGCATCTTGTGTGCTTCTGATTACTAGCCAGAAGCCCAAAAGATCCAAAGCTTTCTTATTGCAAGATGTCAGAATAGAATGTACTGTTCTCTGTGAAAAGCCAACTTACTGCCCTTATATTTTCTGTAACTCACCTGTAAGTCATAACAGTACCATGATTTTTATCTACGTTTCCACAATTTTAAAACGATTAGTGGCCAGACTTTCAGTGAAAATGTTTAGAGTATTTTTGTTTTTACAGATTTGCAAAAACAATTTTTTTTTCTGTTTGAAAGAAAAGGATTTCTCAAAAATGAGCAACCAATGGTGATTTCGGCTACCATGAATGGAATGAAAACAAAGCTCTATTGACCATGTCTGGGGTTGCAACTGTGGCATACCTTCTATGACTGGGGTCATCATTAATGATCTGCTTGTCCTGTTCATAATCAGCCACCCACCTTTTTACTCTTGCCTATGTAGGGGCATGTTGCTATCATATCAGTCTGGATAGCCTTAGGTGCCTAACCGTATTTGTGCAAATATTGGATCCTGCTCTGTCACCTTTTTTTTACATTTGTCACTAGTCCTATTTATTTTAGAGTAATACCTTGCTGATATAAACTTACTAAATTACACTGGTCTTCGGATGCACAGATTTAAATAGTTAGGGGATAGAAGGGTTCAAAAGGGACATCGGCGCTAATCTCCTTATACAGAAGGCTCACAGTATATCATTCAGCCCTATTACATCTTATCAATTTTAATAAAATAAAATGTAGTATTGCTTTTGCTATAGTTGAATATAAAATTTCATATCAACATTTTGTGGTGCAAGTTCACCTTTTTAGCAAATAGTCAGCTTAGAGTTGCTCGGTGATGGCTTAGCACCCCTAAATAGATTTGGAAGGCTAGTGTAGTTACATTTACTTTGCTCTTCCGCTGCAAAAAAACTTAAGCATTGGGTGCAAACACAGGCTTCAATGTTGTAAACTATTTCATTCACACTCTAGAATACATATATCAGTGTTTCAGCATGTTATGTGTCATACTTAATTCATTGAATTAAACAGAAACATACAGTCCTCTGTTCAAATTACAATCCAAAACCAAAGCGAAAACCTTTAAAACTGGCTTAAATTAAACATGTGAACTTCGTCCAGGGGTCAAATATATACTTTTTTTTCATAATGACATTTGTCGCCAGGCCACTCGAGACGAAGGCTGACCGGAATGCCAGATCTTTTGATTTCATAAATATCAAACCCCTTTTTACAGAGTTATTGCCCTTAAAAAATACTTGATTTTTTCGCAAATTGTGCTGTTTTTGTGGCTTTTTACTAGAAAATTATTAGTGTTATATAATGAAGACATTAAAAAAAATAATGAACATGACAAACTAAGTAGCAATGTTTGTAAGAATACGATTATCCATAGAGAGTTGTTAACCCTGGAGTATAAAGTTTTGCAAATTTGTGTTTTTGACCATATTTTTAGAGTATTATAAATAGGTAACAAAACCAAGTTGCAAAAATAATCAAAAATAATCAACATGCTAAGATTTAACTTCGTAGCAAATTTTGTGTGTAATAATTAACAAAGGTGTTGTTGCCCCTAAAATTTCAGTATTTTTTAAATGTTTTCAGGTGAGCAATAAGGCCCATAGGTATTTTGTTTAAATTTTCTGTTCATGAACACCCATGTAAGCTTTGAAATATTACAATCTTTGATTGATAGCTGTTTGTTGCTACCAAAACAATTTCTATATCAACTTTAATGCAAAAATGCATTTTGAATTTGGCGGCCATTTTGTATTTAAATTTTGACCCACTTAGAGCAGTTTTTCAGCTTGGTATCCGCCATTTTCGGACTCAGCACACCCAAATTAGGTAAAAATGATATATGGTTTGCTTTTACTAAAAAATGCCTCTTCCTCTTTAAAACGGCGTCTTTTCTGAAAATGTGCCTAGTCTATATAGCACCTACAAAAGTTGCTTTAATAAATCAATAACAACTAATCTTTGTCCAAATAGCAGCCCTTACGCAAAGTAAAATAATTTGAAACTGATAAATTAAGTCAGTAAACATGTGAACTTCCAAAAGGAAAGTGAGACCGAGTTCTCAGAAAAGGTAAGCGCCTCCTGTTAAGCTAGCTACACATTACCACGTGTGTAATCAAAATTGAGAATGAAAGGAACATGGGAATAATAAAACATAAATATAATTATAGTATAATTTTGGATACCGTGACATGTGATAAAACAGTGGGCGTAATACTAGTATTACGACATAATATGTGTAATATTAAACAAAGACATAAATACAGCGCAGTTTAGCACTAAACTAACCGGTATCGTCAGTTCCCTTTCGAATTCAGCACAGTTTAGCACTAAACTAACCGGTATCGTCAGTTCCCTTTCGGATTCAGCACAGTTTAGCACTAAACTAACCGGTATCGTCAGTTCCCTTTCGGATTCAGCACAGTTTAGCACTAAGCTAACCGGTATCGTCAGTTCCCTTTCGGATCCAGCACAGTTTATCACTAAACTAACCGGTATCCTCAGTTCCCTTTCGGATCCAGCACAGTTTAGCACTAAACTAACCGGTATCCTCAGTTCCCTTTCGGATCCAGCACAGTTTAGCACTAAACTAACCGGTATCCTCAGTTCCCTTTCGGATCCAGCACAGTTTAGCACTAAACTAACCGGTATCGTTAGTTCCCTCTCGGATCCATCACAGTTTAGCACTAAACTAACCGGTATCCTCAGTTCCCTTTCGGATTCAGCACGGTTTAGCACTAAACTAACCGGTATCGTCAGTTCCCTTTCGGATTCAGCACAGTTTAGCACTAAACTAACCGGTATCGTCAGTTCCCTTTCGGATTCAGCACAGTTTAGCACTAAACTAACCGGTATCGTCAGTTCCCTTTCGGATTCAGCACAGTTTAGCACTAAACTAACCGGTATCGTTAGTTCCCTTTCGAATTCAGCACAGTTTAGTACTGAACTAACCGGTATCGTTAGTTCCCTTTCGGATTCAGCACAGTTTAGCACTAAACTAACCGGTATCGTTAGTTCCCTTTCGGATTCAGCACAGTTTAGCACTAAACTAACCGGTATCGTCAGTTCCCTTTCGGATTCAGCACAGTTTAGCACTAAACTAACCGGTATCGTTAGTTCCCTTTCGGATTCAGCACAGTTTAGCACTAAACTAACCGGTATCGTCAGTTCCCTTTCGGATTCAGCACAGTTTAGCACTAAACTAACCGGTATCGTCAGTTCCCTTTCGGATTCAGCACAGTTTAGCACTAAACTAACCGGTATCGTCAGTTCCCTTTCGGATCCAGCACAGTTTATCACTAAACTAACCGGTATCCTCAGTTCCCTTTCGGATTCAGCACAGTTTAGCACTAAACTAACCGGTATCCTCAGTTCCCTTTCGGATCCAGCACAGTTTAGCACTAAACTAACCGGTATCCTCAGTTCCCTTTCGGATCCAGCAGAGTTTAGCACTAAACTAACCGGTATCGTTAGTTCCCTCTCGGATCCATCACAGTTTAGCACTAAACTAACCGGTATCCTCAGTTCCCTTTCGGATTCAGCACGGTTTAGCACTAAACTAACCGGTATCGTCAGTTCCCTTTCGGATTCAGCACAGTTTAGCACTAAACTAACCGGTATCGTCAGTTCCCTTTCGGATTCAGCACAGTTTAGCACTAAACTAACCGGTATCGTCAGTTCCCTTTCGGATTCAGCACAGTTTAGCACTAAACTAACCGGTATCGTTAGTTCCCTTTCGAATTCAGCACAGTTTAGTACTGAACTAACCGGTATCGTTAGTTCCCTTTCGGATTCAGCACAGTTTAGCACTAAACTAACCGGTATCGTTAGTTCCCTTTCGGATTCAGCACAGTTTAGCACTAAACTAACCGGTATCGTCAGTTCCCTTTCGGATTCAGCACAGTTTAGCACTAAACTAACCGGTATCGTTAGTTCCCTTTCGGATTCAGCACAGTTTAGCACTAAACTAACCGGTATCGTTAGTTCCCTTTCGGATTCAGCACAGTTTAGCACTAAACTAACCGGTATCGTCAGTTCCCTTTCGGACCCAGCACAGTTTAGCACTAAACTAACCGGTATCGTCAGTTCCCTTTCGGACCCAGCACAGTTTAGCACTAAACTAACCGGTATCGTCAGTTCCCTTTTGGATTCAGCACAGATTAGCACTAAACTAACCGGTATCGTTAGTTCCCTCTCGGACCCAGCACAGTTTAGCACTAAACTAACCGGTATCGTCAGTTTCCTTTCGGATTCAGCACAGTTTAGCACTAAACTAACCGGTATCGTAAGTTCCCTCTCGGACCCAGCACAGTTTAGCACTAAACTAACCGGTATCGTAAGTTCCCTTTCGGACCCTCGTTAGCTTTGTTTCGGCAGATTTTAGACAGCTGATACCTACCCCTAGTGAGCTTTTCGGTCAGGAACTTACAATATATATATATATATATATATATATATATATATATATATATATATATATACACTGTAGGTCACTCGAAAGCCGAGCTCCGATTCAGTGTTAAACTTTTGACAGACATATACTGCGTTCCGGCTTATATTGGCTGTTGAGAAATACATGTTCTTCATTTCCTTCTCATTTGTTGTTGTTGTTGAATGTTGGTTAACGTCGCATCAGCACATTTTCAGCTACTCGCGACACGAATAAGTTCGTGTGTGCATCTGAAGTGCTAGTGTGTTTTATGGTCTGCTTTATACCAGCGCGTCTGCGAGACAGTCCGCCGCAGACAAGCATACCACTCTCCCAGTCACATTATACTGACACTGGTTGAACCAGTAAAGGCCAACTGCCAAAAAAATTCACTTTCCCACATGTGGTCTGAGCGGGACTAGAACTCACAGTGGAGAGAGACCCTATATTGTAGACTGACGTCTTATCCATTACGTCACCGCGACCTCTTTCTCTTTGTGAATAAATAAAAATAAGCAACAACACCAGTAAGCAATTCCAGATTCAAAATACATAAAACAGTATTAAGATAATTGATGCTTTAAAGAAAAACAGATCACATGTTGTAATGTTAGACCGTATATAATCACAGTTACAAAAAATTAAGAGGCTATCTTGGTTTCGGTTGTCCAAAGTGGTATCAAATCACCATCTTTAGCGTGTTCTTTGCGAATTAAATTTTGGTCTATGTGGGACATAAGACTCGGCCACTATTTCCTCTGGTTTATTTGATGGTGATTGGTCTCTTCGACAATGAACAATAAGCACAATACAAACTGGTGTTAATATGAAGAAAGATAAAACACCGATCACAATGCCTGCTATAGCGCCTACAAAAATATTTATATAGGAGTTAATAAGGTACAACATCAAGAGTTATCTGACATGTTACAAGTAATGTTATTCGAAAAATTACAATGTATTTGTCTTGATTGTTTTAATTGTTGTTAAGTACATTATCCCCATTTCTTCTCATTTGAGGATTTGTGGATATATTATCCATATAAATACCAACATTAGCCAACAATAATTATTTTTTATGCATGACAAAGATGCAAAAAACACAAAAAGGGTCCCCAATGCATTTGATGGAAACGGAAAGAGAGGTAAACCTAGATTCTTACCACTAAGAGACCCATGCACAGCTACTGTGGAATCTAAAGTATGCGGGCGAGCGTAATTTTAAGAATGGTTGAAAGTGTAAATTGGCAGCATTTAATTAAATTTAAATGTGTCATTTTACATGGTAAGCATTATTTTGGTATAATAAGATAATAATTGCCCTCTATGTTTGTAGACATCCAGAATTGTCACTCTTCAGAAGGGTTTCCATCCTCGGGCGATACCCTCGGGTGACAACCTTTTTGTCGGGTGACAATTCTAGATGTCCAGATGCATACAGGGCAATTATTATATATTGTTCTGTTTTAGATAGTGAATAAGGATTAATGTTCTATAATTACGACTGATCACGTTTTTGTCCACATTTGGGGCTTATTTACAGAGGGACTTTTAAGAAAAAGACTCTTTCCTCCCTTGAATATATATTTTTAAATGTCATTGACAATAAAGTCCCATTTATACGGCGAGAATTGCATACCTAAGTATTTTTACTCATATGTAAATTTACTCATGTAAGCAAAAGTATATTTTGATTTGCGTTCATACATAATTTATGTACCATAAGTAAATTCGAAGTTTACAACCAATTTTGGATAATTTTGATTCTGAACATTGAACAGTTAATAGACTTGATTATCAAATTAGAACGTATCCTTACTATTTAAGCACTGATTTGATACTGGGCTATTATAATTGTCATGTGCTACTTTGGAATTAAATTACTTCATAAAAATTCAAAAGTAGCACATGGCATAATGACAAAGGAGCAGTTCTACTTGGTGATCCAGCATATCTGTCATATACCAGTTTTTTAATTTAAATTTATTTAATAATCATAAAAAACATTAAAAATGTTATATGACATATCCTTTAAAGACTTGTTTTCTAAAGCCTAAAAAGTATACAAGCAAAAGCTTACACCAGTGCAGAGCATATATATACCGTGTAGTTAGGGTAGAACGACACTGGATCTTCGATCTCTTTGTGTTGCTTGAAATGTCCATTGTGATGTTTTCAAAAAAGGATTGATGTCCATATCCATTTATTGACCTATCCGCTTGACCTTTGATTTAAATATTTATTATCGAGATTACAGGTGTTTTATCTATATAAAAGCAAAAGCTTACACCAATGCAGAGCATATATATACCGTGTAGTTAGGGTAGAACGACACTGGATCTTCGATCTCTTTGTGTTGCTTGAAATGTCCATTGTGATGTTTGCAAAAAAGGATTGATGTCCATGTCCATTTATTGACCTATCCGCTTGACCTTTGATTTAAATATTTATTATCGAGATTACAGGTGTTTTATCTATATAAAACCATTCATTGTATTAACTGCCAATCTTAAGATATCACATGTACGGGTGGACCATCCTATGTGGATATTCTTAATGAAAGGTCAAGCGAACAGGTCCTTTATCGGTGTCATTTTTTGGATGCATATATATACCTGCACTGAGGCCAGTATCCGTTGATTTTGGAGAAGTAACTCTAACTATGGACATTCCAAACATCGGCGCCCTCACACCTGATACATTCACATAACACTTCATGTGTGTAGTCGTTGACGTCAATAATGGAAGGTCATCCCTAACAGTCAGACTAAATTGACCTATGTAGGGTTTCTCAAGTTGGTCCTCGCACGTGTAACTGGTATCTATACTATGTTTATTGAAGGTGTATGATTCTATCTGGTACTCACTTTTTCCTTCCTAATGCAAAAAAGATATTTACTTAGACTAGTATTCAATCTAGAAGGGACCCTCGCTGCATTGACTCTAAAATAATGATTGTGCCCCATAGAAAAATACTGTCTGTGGGCCAAGTCTAGCTCATCTTTTTAGTCTAAATAGTCGATTTCAAATAATCCAGTAATGGAATTAATGATACATACAGTGTGCATTGTTTTCAGAACAGGAGAATTTACTTTCTTTTAAAAATAATTATTGTAAATTTGAAAAAAAACGAAAAGCTAAAACAGATATTGGATTGAGATTAATTTTGTAAAAGACAATTTTGAAGATCTTCCCCGTTTTCAACACGCTTTGGCCGACAACATTGTCTTTCTTTTCATGGAAATTGAAAATTGCAATACTCAAATACTACTTGTCATAAAAATAATTATTTCATACAGATTAAAATTTCCATCATATTGTTGTTGTTGATTTTATTTACTATTTGCACCAGTAAACATGAGTGGTATAGGTTTTATACATTATTTTGCAACTACTTTTTTCACAAATTCAGTGCACATGGGAAGTGCAAGAATAAAGTCGTATTTTCCAACAAACTCACAAAAATTTGTCAAAACTTGATACAACATATACTGACCTAATAGGAAAAAATATTTTTCATTCCTCCAAAATTGAATTTAATTCCGCATTTTTTTTAACTTTTTAACAAAACATCATGTATAACTATGTCCTGTTTTCTGAACCTTCTTACTCTTAACAACTATAAATGTTATGTTATAACTGGAATATTCATGATGATAACACCTGAAAACAGCGAACAACAATGACCTACTTGACCCTAAATACCCTGAAGTAACTTTGAATGAGGCCCAATTGGTATATAAACTTGATAATATTTCCAAAATTTTCGCAAAATGTCTGTATGTACCGGAGAACTGAACAATGATATTTTCATTCAAAAATATAATTGGATAGGTCAGTGCGTTTGAAAATAATTGTATTGATAGTTGAATGGAATATTTTTCAATTAAAAGTAATTAATAATAAAAACCATGTGCACTTAATTTATGGAAATACAGTAGTATCCAATGAAACTTGAATATTAGAAGATTGTATCCTTATCACCTCCTAGAATACAGAATACACACAATAAGACATACCTATTTTTCACATACTTACCACAAGCGACAATCCAAACACAGCATCTGGATATGAACAGCTACAAGAACACGTAATATTAATGATTACCGGTGGAGCAATAGTTGAATCTATATCAATCTCCGATTCTTCCATCAAAACAGTATTTGGAAAAGCTGCACAAAATACAATATAATAATTAAATTGAAAGCACTTCATATTTGGGGTGTTTACTTTTGACTTATGTTTATACGCTTAGGATGTACAAAATTTACACAAATGTACAAAAATGGATACCATTTTGGCATTATAGTTCATGACGTCCAAAATCGAGTTTTATAACCAAACTTTATAGAAGGGTTTTTTTTAAATTTTATTAAAAAGATTTATCATAGTTTCTGATTGTTTGTAAATGTAGTACATGTTTGGTAGTAACGAAAGTAAATACATTTCCAAGAAGGATGTATCAGTGTTACAATTTTTTCTTTCCTTCGTTTTGGAAATTAGGATTGCTTTTTTGACATTTTTCTGAAAAATATTACAATATATAGTTTAGCATTGTGATATTTGGTGGAATATCCTAAATTATATTCAATATGAAATATTTCTCTTAAAACGCAAAAGAATGTATCATATATTTTGGGCAAATAAATATGGCTGTCCATACGAAGATCGGTGTTCAAATATCAAGTTTTAACTAATTAAAGATTACGGAAATTGTGTAAGTTTTGCAGATTTAATCCGGTAACCCCCTCCCTGTGTAAATATCTACAATATCAGTATTCCTACGTCAAATTTATTTGTAATCAGCTTTTTTGTTGTAAAGAGTTTCCATAGTGTTAACAAACTTATACACCACAAGGAGCTGCATAGAAAAGAAAAGTTGACAATATAACAATTTAAGTAATCACGATTGTCATTTTTCTGAACTTGTAGTCTTTTGTGTGCTTAAGATTTTAGGAATAAGTCTAATTATAAGTCTAGGTATCTGTGGAATCAATGTCCAAGTGGTCCTGAAGGAAGGGTATATAATAGAGGTTTGAGGTTTAAGTTTGATTAAAGGTTCATCTCCTCATGGTACATACTTTTATTGTTTGTTTTCATGAGTTTCATAAACACAAAAGTCCTAAATTAATTTATGTTAATTTAACTTATCTTATTAACTTATCTTGTTTGTATGAAACAAACTTACAAACATATAAACCACTAACTTGTTCCTTTTAACTACCTGTGATGAAATAATACAAAAACATGAAAGTGACAATCAAATACAGGCAGGACCTAATACTTATATGTAAAAATAGCATCTAGTGACCTGCAACATGTCCTTTCTAATATTGGAGGAAAGTAACCTCCCAATGGCCAATCCGAACTTTATCCGGAGCACCCGGCCTCACCTCCCTGGTGCAAGTCCACGTGTTTAACCTAATTTGTCAATTTGTCAGTTTCAAAACTTTCACTTTGCTTTTAGATTGTGATTTAGACTTGATCTAGTATTTGTCTTTGATTATCAATAAACCTTTTTTTTCAAAAAGGGTACATATTTGCTCAAAGACTTTTTTCCTATTTTTAAGTAAATACCAAATAAATTATGATATTGAATTTACTTCACACAATCGTTTGTAGGTTATGGATTTGATTTGGTAGAATAGAATCCATACAAACTGCATTAAAACAGCTGAATTCAGATACAAATATATTTTTTTCAATCTAATTATTAATTTTAGTTGTTCAATTAATAATGATTCATTTGCGTAAGTAATCGTTTGAAATTATCAAGCGATTTAGAAACAACTGTGGTTCATTATACTCACTAATAACACTAAGATTCATTCGCGCCTGTTCTTTTCCATACACACACTTCCAAATCCCCTGATGCAGTGTTCGATTTAGATTATCAATAGTAAGAAATGTCCGTAACGGATTTACATTTTGGCTTAGTTTGTAACCGTAGCCAGAATCACAGACATACTCCGGAAAAATACAGCTTCCTGCAATCCTGCTCAGTGGGTCAAAGAAAGTAACCGTCCTAGATAGAGTTGTCATACTGCAGATGAAAGTGAATTGTTCCCCTTGGATTCCATTGTTCTCTGATGTTAAATGAATTTCTCCTAAAAGAAAATAAGGAGTGGTAAGAACACAAAATGACTTCACAGTAATGATGATGTTTATATTAAAAGAAGGAAATATTCATATAAACAATTTCGAGTTAAGTTCAGTAATGGTATTTAACGTCCCAGTCAATAACATTTCACTTATACCGAGAAGTCACCAGCTATAGGCGAATATGCAGAAAATTTGTCTTTGCGTTGCGATCATGACACTATTCAGAGTTCTATATCGTACAATGCCTACCGTGACACGGAACCTCGTTTATTTTAAGTTCCCATTCGAAAAAACCGTGACTTTCATTTCGTAGTGCCGAGTGCTTCGAGCAAGAACAGTCACTACCCACTTTCGAGTCTTGGGTCAGACCTGGTCGGGTTTGACTTACGGAGCGAACACTTTATCAACTGAACTACCACAGTGGTTACATAATTTGAAGGTTATTTTCCAATCTTATAAATTTGTGTGGCTGTCTAATTGTGTATTGTAAAATGTGAACCGCCTCGTTGGCTCAGTGATAGATCGTCCGCCTCGAGAGGTAAAGGTCTGCCTCTAAGATTTCAGACACTGCTTTCTCGCATGGCAATCGGTATTAAAAGGGGAGTATTGATTAGTTCACCCGGTGCTAGGATAAAATGACTGGTAAGGTCGTATGTTTGTCTGCTGTGTATTGACTCTGAGCTAGCACCTTTACGTCCGTCGCCCTTAGTGAGCACAAATTCAAGGCGGGCCACAGAACACATACATAAAAACGACATTTGCTCTAAGATTAATAACCTTGCTCTCGCCACGAATGTGTGAAAATGCTAATGCGACGTAAAACAAAATTACAGCAACTACAGCTACATGTGAAGAATGTACTTGGATATTGGAGATTTCATATTAATTGTCCAGAAGAAAACGATTAGGTCGCAAGATAAACTGATGTGGACAGCTGATTAAAGGACAATCTCGGGACTTAATTATGCTAGTTGATTTTTGTCATCTCGTCGTTTTCGAGGCAGTTATACAAGGTTCGAATGATGAACTTATTTCATGCAAAAAGATATTAAGACAAAATTCAAAATTGTCAATTTTTTTTCTTCTTGGCCTTTGAATTTTTTTTATTTCGTATGGTATTATTCGTCTTTTATCAAAAATTGTGTGTGAACAATGATCTTTATTAACACGAAGATGACGAAAATGTGTTTCAACTATACCTGTCCGGATAAATCATAATGACATTCCACTGTGTATTCTGAGCGATATTAGATCGTTTCTACCTCGGAAATTAGTTAAAACTAGCTTAGTTTGATAGTTTTTAAAATTTTGCTTTGATTTTGGTATTGTGATTTGAACATAGATTGGTATGTTTGTTTATGATATATACATAAATAGTATTTATATGTATTGACCTTTCCGTAGCACCCGGCTTCACTTCCCTGGTGGAAGTTCACTTGATAAACCTAATATGCCAGCTTCAAAATTTTAACTTTGATTTTGGATTGTGGTTCAGACATCGATTAATATTTTGTGTATGATGTTATCATTTATAGTTCCATTCATGATTCTAAACTGGCACAACGTGCAGTAACTTAAAAGCAACAAAATCATGTTTGGAATATTGCGGGTCTGGGCTTTTCAAGGCCCTTAGGGAGTTTTATGGTAGTTATTACAATGTTTTGATAGGTATGATGTCCAAAATAGCCCTGGATATATTTGACGTCCAATAGTTTCATGTTCTTTTCATTCTTAATATCGATTTAATGCGTCGCGTGTGTAGTTAGTTAAACCGCAGTGGCTTACCATTCCGGGGCACCCGGCATCACTTCCCTGTGGAAGTATTCATTTTTATTTGCCAGTTTCAAAGTTTTTTTACTTTGCTCTAGGAATATAATTTAGACATGAATTGGTATTTTTGTTTTTGATCGAAACTTACGCTTATAAGACATTTAAAAATGTGTAAATATTTTTTGTAAAATTAAATACATTAATTTATTTGCTAGTTAGGCTGTTAACATGTTTTGTGTATAATACTCAACACTATTTTATGATGAAGGATTTATGCACTTTGTTTGCTTGGCATTTTTTTCACATAGTAAACCCACTGCGCAAAATGACGCATTGGTTATATAGATGGCATGCCATGTGCACAGTTATGCTGGTAAATAGGTGTATATCACAAGTAAATATTTACAATTGTCATTTTTTCATCTTGTATGAAACATTTTGAGCAATTGTATGTCATAGTGCTATAGAAAATAATTGACGCCATCATGTAAATACGTCATTAAATTGTTGCGTCAAATCACCGCGTTTGAATACACTATACTCACAAAGTACCTTCTGACGTTAAGTTTTCACAGTTAAATATAATAAGGAATGTTATCATGTGCAACAGTTAAACAATGTACATGTGATTTTAACATGACGTTTTGATTGTCTCGAAGTAGTAAAAATAAAATTTATGGCGAGTGGAAGAACTATTTTTTGTTATCGTTTGTGCTTCTAGATTGTGATTCAGAAATGGTCGTTGGCGCTTCCATTTTTCCGACGGTGGGTGTCGAGGCGGAATAAAAATTAAATGTTTTAAAATACATACAAGGTATTACGTATATAGTTCTTGTTTTGAAATTAAAGATTGTAAATATAAGCAATGACAATCTTTTTTTTATTATCGATGCAAGTATGAATAACAATGACCAGTCCAAATTATACATGAACGTCATGCAATTTGGACTGGTCATTGTTATTCATTCTTGCTTCGATAAAAAAAAGAATGTCATTTGTTAAGTAAAGAAAATAAATTCAATGTATACTTACTGTCTACTTATTTCTTTATTACACTCATAAATAACATTTACTTTATATATGTATCGCCTATTTATGAGGAGTTGGCCTTATCGGTGATTTTATTATCTAAAGCTTTAAACATTAAAAAACATATTAATTTATTTTACGGAACAACACCATACTAACAAAATTATTTACGGTTTTTTTTCATACACGATTTCAAAACATTCACATCATCGAGCACATGCCCAAAAAACCCCAAAGAAAAGTAAAAACTGAAATAGGCAAATTAACTTAAGCACATGAAATTCCACCAGGGACGATAGGCAAAGCACCACAAAGGTTAGAGCCTGTCACGTATGTAATGAAAATTCAAAATGACAAAAGGGACATGGAAGTATTGGACGTCATATTCTTGATATGATTATAAACAAAAACACTACCTCTCCAATGTTTAAGACCTTGCCAGAAAATTGACTTACATGTCCTATTTATACTAGTAATACGTAAAAAAACAAAAATTACAAAACAAACATACAATCCAGAAGCAAAGTATAGACGTTGAAACTGAAAAATTAGGCAAAACACATTAACTTCAACCAGGGAAATGAGGCATGGTGCTCTGTAATGATAAGCATCTCCTGTTTAGCTGGCTAAATTGAAAGTAAAGGGAACATGGAACTACGGTCATAAAACATTTGACGGCCCTGATAAACCAAGGCTTGTAATATCCCTAAATACATCTATGTTTATATAACTTGGACAAAATGGAGCTTTAATTTATTTTCAACAAATAAAATACGAGGGGAAGTCAAAATGTTCATAGAACGGGGTATATATTGCCGCAACAAACCATTTTTCAATGTAGTCGCCATTTACTCCAATGCACTTAGCCCACTATTCTTTCAGACTGACCATACGTTTGAAATAGAAGTCTTCGGTTTGGTCCTGAAACTATGCCTCTGTGGCAGCCTTAAGTCCACCAATATCAGGAAATCTGATTTCCCGTAAATAGGATTTCAAATTTCTAAATAGGAAATAATCACTGGGTGCCAAATCGGGACTGTAGGGTGGGTGATTAAGTTGTTCGAACTTGCATTCACGAATCGCTGCTTGTGCAATCCTTGACATGTGCACAGGAGCATTGTCGTGAAGAAGCAATACCCCTCGGCTCAACTTTCCCTTCCTTTTTAATTTAATAGCAGCTTTTAGCTGCTTCATTAGATCAGTATAGTAAGCCCCAGTAATAGAGATTCCAGCAGGTTTATAATTGATATACAGAACACCCTGAGAATCCCAAAACACAGTGGCCATGACTTTGCCAGCTGATGGTTGGGTTTTGAAATTCTTTGGTTGGTGTGAGCCAGGGTGCTTCCATTGCATGGACTTTTTTTGGTTTCTGTGTCCCAATGATGGATCCATGTTTCATTACCAGTTACTAAACGTAAATGGAAGCTCTCCGGGTTATCATTATAAATGCCAAGAAGCTCCCGATTTGACTGGAGTCTTTTGAAGCGATCATGTACATTAAGGTTGCTGGGGACCCATCTTGCGGTTACGTTTAACCGTGTATACACTTCCATGTGAAAAGTCACACTCCCTAGCTATGTCATCAATCCTAATTCGACAATTATTCATGATGAGGATCTCCATAGACGTGACAATTTCTTTGTAATGGCAATGACCGTGGGTCATCCTTCAGTGAGGTGCGCCCACGCGTAAATTCAGCTGACCATTTTGCCACTGTGGAATAGGCAGGACCACTGTCACCGTACACCTCGGCCATTCGCCGGTGAATTTCTTTGCAGTTGATCCCTCTTCTGTGAGGAACTTTATTACTGCCCTAAACTCAACATTTTGATTTATCATCATTGCTTGATGGTCACGAACTTTGAATGCTTTTGAGAATTACACAAATATTTTGTGACAAATAAACCTGATATGTTTAAAATGGCGGAATGTTGTGTCGTGTAAATAAATAAAGAAAATGTGTGTTACGCTTGGCTGAATACGCTGTTCTATAAACTTTCTGACTTTCCCCTCGTACGGTATCAAAAGTAAACATAAAAATGAAGCTAAGCAATGACGTTCAATGTTATCAAAAATACATATAAAAGTGAAGTTAATTTACGTAGGAAAGCTGGATTTAAAACTTTTACTTTTTCAAATTCAGGTCTTAATTAATGTAAAAGACAATAAAATGAAATCATAATTGTAAATCAAGTTAATAATTGTGCCGTTTTATATTTTTTTTCTTCTAAAGAAAAATGATGGAATAACTCTTAGTGGTTTCAATGACAATCTTTACTTCCTCTTTACATTTTGTCACTCTAGTAAGCAGCCATTTTAAATGGGTACTTGCAATAACTGCCGTTGTTTTTGTTCAAGCAAGTTTCAATAGGAAGAATGCAATCTTACCTCGATATTAAAAAACAAATAAACACGATTACAAACCTGAAATACCAGTAAAACCTTTAAGTATCACAGCACAAACTATGTAGAAGAATGCCATTATCTACCTTCCATTAAACGCGTGACTTTACAAGGAAAAGGTTGTGTAATTTCACTTTCTCTTTTCTAAGAACTGCACATGCGCATTTGTAATTGAGACATCACACGTACTAGGTTTAACAAGTTATCATTCTTATCGCAAAAAAGAACTTTAATGTTAATTATTGTTTTAAATATAACGCATTTTAATATAATCTACATATGTTTGGAAAAAAAACATTTTGACTTTACTTTAACGCAAGCAAACCAGTACATGTTCGAATTACAATATCAAAATCAATACGAGAACTTTGAACTCTGGCAAAGTTAAACACTAGGAAAGAAGTTTAGCCGAGAGTTTCCGATGGTTAAGCGCCTCTTGTCTAATTTATAAAATCAGAAACTTACCGATCCATGTTCAAATTTAATTGATAACGCTATCCATCAATCATTTCAATAAACTTCTTTACTATATTTTCTTTAAGTTGACAACTGTATGAATAAAGGTACATACATACGAGGTTTTAACTATGTTTAGGGCAAGATGTTCCTTCTTATTTCCCCTATATGCATAATGTGTTAAAGGAGTTTAAAATCTTATCTAGTGTCTGTGAGAACCAATTATCGTTAAAAGTCTTATACTGCAATGCCTTTTACGCCAATTCTTTTAGAGATGTTTAGAAAAATTGCAATACCAGTTTTAATTTTACAGCACTAGACGGCCGTTTCGAAATAATTCATCATCAGTAGTAATTGAACCAAAATTGTGAATCCAAAATATTTTTCCCAAGATGTTCAAAACATAACATATAGTTAAGCTGGAAATCCTTTTTATAACGATAAGTTTTTTTCTGTAAATACATGTTTGGTCCTTCTTTTTTGTCAATTATCAACAACCTAAAAACATTTGCTTTTCCAGAATTTTGGTACAAGTACTACTGACAAGGAACTTTACTCCGATACAGCCGTGTTGTGCCTCCAAATTAAACAGGTTTAGAAATAATTGTAATTGATATCTAAAGCACATATCTGTATTAGCGCCATTTTTTAATGTTTAACATTACAAATTCTTTAATTTTATTTTTCTTTCATTACAATTATTTATAACAATGACATCATATATTTCAACACACAAGAAATAGAAAGTAAGTAAATGAATGTATGCATGTACTTTGCATGCAAATGATGAAAATATTAACATACAATATTAATATTTTAGTGATGTAACACTCATATACAGTCAATAATACCATAAATATAAATCAGCTTCTATATATAATTTAGATATGTTTCTAGTTATCAGCAGAATAGGTAAAGCGTTATTGGTTCTGATCATCATATGAAGCTTTAACTTGTGGGTATATAAATACTAATGCATGTATCTACAAATATGATAAAGAATAAGATAATTATAAAACAATAATGATGCATTATAATTAATAAAAATATTAATTTAATAATAAAATAAAGAGAATTTGTATTTTTAAGAATATTATTTATTGTTAGCACCAAAAGATACACGTTACTGTCGGAACCACTGTGTTTTTTGACAGTGGAACACTCTTTATTTCCAAAGAAAACCGAAACAATTTGAATAAAAATTGATATTTTTCACTCTTGTGTACCAAGTTGTAAAAAATCTGCATGCGCACCCGCGGTTATTTTAAATTATTTCTGTAGAACGGAAAATGTTGACGCCATGGGGATTTTACATGGCGAAAAAGGCAATGTTAACATCGGAAGTGATCTCCTTGGTGACGTTTTTCTTTATATGCGCAACAGGATCGCCAATTGCCTGATTTTTCAACATGTCAAATCCCCATAGCACCAACGTTTTACCCTGTGCATATATATTCTAGGCAAATCGCGAATGTGCACACAAATTTCCTGCTACTGTAGGTACAAGTAAGTGAAAAATATTAATCTTAATTCAAGTTAATTTGATTTTGTATGGATATAAAGAATAATTCACTGTCACAAACAGAGTGGTTCCAACAGTACGGAAGTTGTTACCCTTCCCGCTCCAAATCAAACTCTCGAAGCAAAATAAAAACTATGAAACTGGCAAATTAAGTTACACACATGAATAAGTATGCTTGTTTTTTATTATAAGATTCCGATTGGAGTTTGAGAACAATGTAATAATAAAATACAGGGTGCGTAAATCACAGTTTGATACACTGTTAACAGGAAACCGTTTCAATTTGAGCGGAAGCCCACTATACATTTTAATATATCAATTATCTTGTGCTGTTAATTAATAAGCTGCAAATCAAAAACAAACACTAATCCATGTCCGAATCACACTTCAAATGCAAAGTAAAAACTTTGAAACTGACAAGTTAGGCTAAACACGTGAACTTCCACCAGGCAAATGAGGGCGGGCGTTATATGTTCATTGGTTGAAAATAGACAATTAACAAAATGCAAAAATAAAAGTTACAAGCTGAAAAATGTAGATATCATATTATAAAGATCGTCTAGGATTATCACAATTGAGTCAATACTATTTTATTGAATAATTTAATTTCAATTCATCATTTCATAATTGCCCTGTCTTTAGTTTAACTGAAAATCTATCTACGAAATTCAAAGACATTATGATCTGTAATTCTCCTTCCAGCATCCTCTGTGACCCTTTCTCTAATAAATGCACATGTGATGCCCTCTGGTATATTTTGTGCTAATTGATAAAGATTATTTCTAGGCCCGAACGAAGGAACCAAACTGTTAGAATCCGGTTGACTTGGTCCAATATTCCAGGGAGCTGATTGATAAAGATTTCCGTAATGCGTTCCAACTGTGGTTAATTCATGTGGGTTTGCTCTTGTTTGAGAGTTTGGGTGTTTTTCATATCTCCGACACCTTAGAACACAGATCACTACAACTACCAGGACAGCAAAAATTAAACCACCAATAACACCTCCTACTATGGCACCTACAAAAATAATTGAATATATATAAATATAAATAAGCTCCAACCCCTTGAAAATAATTTTGTTTTACAATTTTAGTCAAAGCACTACTGATAATAAATTGTATTCCGAAAACCTCCGTCTAGAGCTGTAAAATGAACAAAGGTTTAATATTTACTGTAAATAATGCATTTTCCTTGTGTTCCGTTTCCGTGGTTTCAGAAAAAATGCCATTAGTGGAATGTAAATTAATTATTTCTATTTAAGGTAAGTTCATAATGTAAATGTTCGAGAACTTGGGTCCACAATGGGCGTTTTGGGTCTTAGACAAATTTGTTAGTTTCCGGATTTTTACTATATGAAGAAATTAATGCAATAATATTAATTTTTCATATATTTCTCCTTATTAGTATTTTCGTGTTTTAAAACACATATTGTGAATATTTTTAGGAAACAATATGATAATATAGAATTTTTAGTTAAGGGCTGTCGCTATGTATAAAAAAATACGTTAAGTAGTACTATTCCGTTGACATGTAATTAAAAACAAACATACTAATCCATATCCAAATCACAATCCAGAAGCAAAGTCAAAACTTAAGAACTGACAAGTTAAGTTATACACGTGAACGTTTCACCAGGGAAGTAAGACTGGGTGTTCCGGAAGGGCAAGCACCTAGCTAGCTACACCCGTCACGTGTGTAATCAAAATTTTGTGAAAGGAACATGGAACTTTGAGACGTCAAATATATCCAGGGCAATCATGGACACAGAGACATCAAACTTATAAACAATACTATGATGACGGCCATAAAACTTTTTGAGGGCCTTGATAAGCTTAGGCTTGCTATATCCCCGAGTCAACAATTTATTTGCAAGCAACCTACTCCGTTGCACAAAGTCCCCGTAGTGGGAACAATCTCTCCCATAGCGTATTAATTGGGAAAGAAATACACCATAAGCAGGAGAAGCAGGTATATTGCTGCATAAAAAGGAAAGTTGACAAAAGAAAAATTGAAGTCATCACGTTTGTCATAAAGTTTTTCGAATGTAGCCTTTTGTGTGCGTCATAATTTAGATATAAGTCTAAATAGTAAATTAATTGAATCAGGGTATCCACGAAAAAGTAAAAATTATCATAACAAAAATGAATGATTTCACAATATATTAAAGCCCTAATAATGTTCAAACATGACAAATAGAAGTGAAATGGATTTGTTGAAAATGTAATCCATTAGAGTGGTACGTTTCAACTAATTAGCAAAAGCGAACATACCAATCCATGTCCAAATCAAAACCCCAAAGCAAATTAAAATAACTCCAAAATGAAGTTTAACAATTGAACTTCGAACAGGGAAGTGAGACCGGGTGAATTTGTATTCGAGAATGACAGAATTATAAGCTCAAACATATTTTAAAGTTGTGTGTTACAAGAAATACTTCAAAACTACATAGTTTGCAATTTTGAAAATTTACTTAATATCTCAATTTCAGTACTATTAGAGGGCCTACAAACACGCTTTTTCACCCTTTTTAGCACAACCAGTAATACTAAACGGACATTTAAAAAATATATATTAACATTAAACCCAAGTACACCATATTAATCCCTTTACTATTTGTTATTAATAAAGAGTTATGAAGACTAAAAGGATCGGTCATTATTTATGATACCAAATATAGAACTTTCAACCCTCGTTTAAAAAATTTGGGCCAGAACTCAACAAACCTAATTCATGGGGTTATATATTGATTTTGTTTCTTTACTACCAACACAAGTAGTGATGATTCTATCTCTTGCATTAATTGTAAAATATATCAATTCCAATTTTTAATAAAACAATTATATGCGGTAGGCTATTTTGCACAGGGGATGCAGAATGGAGATATCTTTCGTCGCTATTTTATAATTTTTTTTCAATCTGAGATGTAACACTTATAATCATGATAATATATTTTTTTATTTTATTGTTTTAGAAAAACAATTTGAAAATTATTTTAACAAACAATTATCAACTATTATCAAGAATTTGATGGTATATAATGATACATACCCACATTAGTTTCATTCTCGTTTTGCAACTGAGCTGATTGTGGTGGTGAAGTACTAGTATCATTTTTAGGTGTAGTCTTAGTACCTTGTGGTGATGTAGTACTGGAATCTGGAAAAATAATTCTACCAACAGACATCCCAAATACTGGCACTCTCACGGCTGATACCGTCACATTACACTTCAAGCGTGCTGTCTTTGACGTCAACTGTGGTAGTTCACTGCCAATGTTAAGGCTGAACTGGCTTGTATATGCATTCTCTAATGGGTCTGTGCAACTGTAGTTGGTATCTATACTTTGTTTCTTATAGGTATATGATTGTAAAGGGTACTCACTCTTTCCTACCTGATACAGAAAATAATATGTTGTTTACATATGTGTGTATGTGGGCTGGTTGTGTGGTTGGGTGCTGTGGTATTATACATAAGAAGATAAGACTAATATAAACCAGTAAGTTCCAAATCAATCATCAGTGAATAGGTTTAATCAGATATTCCATTTTTTTAATTTTTAAAGGTATTATTTCTTACAGCTACAACTTTGTTTTATATCAAGCTGATTTTTGTATTTATTGTCCACACGGGAATGTGTTTCCAATTCTACATTTATAAATATAAAATCTATTTATAAATATAAAATCTAGTAATAAGAAGCAACAAAAGAACTTAAATGATACCACTGTTTGTTAATTATCCAGTGTCTAACAAAAGGAGGTAATGTGGAATTGTATTGTTTCGACGTTGTTTTTTGTTTTGACTATTATCATGTACATATACATATTATAAGTTCCGTGTCTATACACTATTATATTTCATAACATTTGTTATTTTTAAAACGGCTTGTGGTAGTAGAAAAATTTTAATTTTCAACCAACACTGGCTTTTGACAAGTTACTTTAGATAACTGCTGGTCCAACAAAACATGCCTAGTGGTTCTTGGGCCTTTTTAACAAAAATGACCATTTGATTTACTTGCGTGACCATATTGTTAGTTATTCAAGGTAAAGAAAATGCTCGGATTTTGGCACATTTGAATTTTAGTCAAAGGCAGATCTAAAAAAGTAGCCTCTTTATTGACCCCCTAAACTTTCTAAAGCAGGAAACATGGTGGATCTTATTGCCCTATATGTACTTAGTTAGGCTATGTATGTTTCCACCTTGACTTTTCAGTTTAATGAAAATATGGCTGCCAATCAGAGATGGCCGCCAAAAAAGATCGTTTAAGTATAAAAATGCAATATTAAATTAACCACCTTACCTTTTACTCTGAAATTTGGTACTTAATCAATTAAATATTTATACTAATTTTCCATGAATAATTATTGGTTGTAAAATTCAATATGGTTGCCAATTTCTAAGATGGCCGACGTATAATCATCATGCTGCATTTTAAATCAGATACAACAAAGGATATCATTATTTTATGACATTAAACCAATGTATTGTATTACATATATGTACTTAGTTAAGCTAAGTATGTTTCCATCTTCACCTTTTCCGTTTGGCATCATATCCAAAATGGCCACCAGATAATTTTAAAATTAGAATTCAATAACAAATCAACCTCTCAACATTTTAAGTTGAAGTTTGATATTTAATCAATTAAATATAATATAATATATTAATTTTCCATGAATATTTATTGATTGTAAAATTCAACATGGTCGCCATTCAAAATGGCCGACTTTTAATTACCGCGCTGCATTGTTTTTATACAATAGACCAATATATTGAATTTGTTAATATATATATATATATATATATATATATATATATATATATATATATATATACTAGTTAACTGACTCCTTGCTGGACACTCTATTTACTGTCAGATCTTAATGTTTGTCTTCTGATATTTCTTGTTGACTGCTGGAAATTTTGTTTTTTTATTTGTTCTAGAACACACTTAAACCTTAATGTTTGTTTGTTTAACAAAACCAAAAGATTACAAACATCTAATAATTATCCGTTATTCTATCCATCTCACTCGGCATAAGGAACAAGTCTTGAGTCTGCCTATTTATGGTTTGCACAAAGACTTGATGTATCTCGCCCTGTACTCGAGAGTGTAGTATTTGGATTCGCAACCCTCCACTAACCACTGACTCCTAGTACTTCCTTGTTCAATTCATTTGATATAAAACTAGTTATTTAAGCCTTATTCTCTCGTATTTATAAAATTGTTCAAATTCTCAGGCAACATGGAATTCGATCTCTCTTCTGCATTGCTGTAATCACAATGTATTATAATGACTCTGTATCCGAAAATACCATGGATATGTGGCGTCCCAAAGTTCCATGTTCCTTTCACTCTAAAACGTGTGGGGTTCTTTATATCAATTACTCTTCCAGGCCACTTGTTGTCACTTCCCTGGTGGATATTTCTGCGTTTAACCTCACTTGAAAGTTTCAAGATTTTTACTTTGCTTCATAATTGTGATTTTGACATGGAATGGTATGTTTGTTTTAAATTTATTCTTTTTGTCTGGTTCAAGCTTTTATAAAAGCAAACAATCTACTCTAACAATATTTTTTAAAAAGATACTTCGTAGTTGCTGCGAGACACTCTTCAAAGTGAGTATTGTGGTTTTCAATGCTGTTAACCAATGTCGTACCATATATTATCATACATGGCTTTATATTTTTCGGTAGCATTATGGAGTTTCAAAAATCAAAACAATGATAGCTAAATGCCGGTAATATCATTGTGCCAGTGAAACCAGGAAGAGGTAATGTTGATAGTGATATACTGGACAAAAAGAAGTAACTGTATTCTAAGTAACATCAACATGTAGTTTACGACGAATCAACAAACATCTGATATAGTTACAGGTTGATGAACAATCCATCCACAAATAACAATCATAGAGCAATGAAACCAAAAAGAACTAGTAAGAATAATTCAATTTAAAGAATAATACATGCATTGCAGAAAAGAGATGGAAAGTTGAAAAACGGAATAATTAAATATACATATAGACGAGAATAAAAAATGAATCTGATTTTTTCAGTTCTATATCAAATAACAAAAATGGTATATGGCAAGCAGTTGAAGGTTAGGTTAGGTTTTTTATGCAAATACTACATTCTCGAGTACAGGGCGAGGTAAATCAGGTCTTTAAGCAAATCATAAAGAGGCAGACACAAGAATTGTTCTTTGTGCCAAAGAAGACAAAGAAACAGATAATGTCCAGACACTTATCCTTTATAGCGATGCAGATGTTTTTTTATGGTCTTGGTTTTTGTTTTACAATTAATGTTTTGGAAATAAAAGATTGTTTTTCAAGTATTTATAGCTATTGATTCGTTGAACTAGGTAAATATGTTATATTCTGATCATATTAACATATATAATAAGTATAAGGGATATACGTATAGAATATATTGCTGCAAGGTTCTCGCGGATGTTAATCATGTTGCTGTTGGACTTCTTTTAATGCTTGAAAGGGCGAGATAACTATTTTTGTATTGCAGACGTCAAAAGTCATAGCTATTTAATTGATTCAAATGATCTTTATTGAAAACATGAAAAATGTTTCGGCTTTAATATTTAACTTATTTAAATTACATAAAACAAGTGTAAAGAGCTGTATATATATATATATATATATATATATATACTAAGTACATGCATATTAAATACAATACATTGGTTTTGTGTCATAAAATAATGACATCCTTTGTTGTATTTGATTTAAAATGCAGAGGGATAATTAATTATAAGTCATCCATCTTTAAAATGGCAGCCATATTGAGTTTTACAATAAATATTTATTCATCAAAAATTATTATAAATATTTAATTGATAAATTACTAAATTTCAACTAAAAAGGTTAAGTGGTTGATTTGATATTGAAATTTTATTCTTAAATTATCTTTTTTGGCGGCCATCTTGAATTGACAGCCATATTTTCATTAAACGGAAAAAGTCAAGGTGGAAACATACCTAGCCTAACTAAGTATATATAGGGTAATAAGATCCACCATGTTTCCTGCTTTTAACAAAAACGTTTAGGGGGTGTCACATTTTTGGAATGTGCCCCCTGACTACTTATAAGACTGGACCTATTCTTACCACAAGTGATAAACTAATCATGGCATCTGGGTATGAACAGCTACAGGAACAAGTAATGTTAATGATTTCAAGTGGAGTACCAGATAAATCCACATCGGTCTGTAATCCTTCTAGATGAACTCTATCTGGAAATGCTGTCAATCAACAAACCAAGAAATGTATATAGACCTGTCTATAAAAGCCACGCAAGGAAAATTAGTAAAAAATGCTTACATTGACAGGTGGACCATATGTAGAAATTAGAATAACAAAGAGTAAAAATAATTGGAATAATATTTTATTGGCCTTTTTATGCAGCTGATTCAAATGAAATGACGAAAACATATTCGACTGTTTATAAAGAACGCCAAGTACAAATTATTCACTTGTCATTCTTTTATAAAAAACGGTAAGCCAAGACGCAAATATCTACTGCTGAATAGGTATTCAGGTTATTTTGTAAAGCAGAAATTCGCAAAAAAATATTTTTGCACTTTTGAGTATCTTTTCGATATCTTGAAAAAATATGGTTTAAGCACTACTGATGAGGAATTGTATTCCAAAACGACCGTCGAGTGCTGTGAAAAAAACTGGTACAATATGTAATTTATCAAAGCTTGCAAAAAGTTTTATGGTCATCATTCATTGTTGATAAGTGTGGTATCTCTAGATATATAGAATTATACTATATATATCTGACTTCCCATAGATCCATGTTCCTTTATTCTCAATTTTGATTACAAACTTGGCAGATGTAGCTAGCTAACAAAGAAGTGCTTATTCTTCCGGAGAACCCGGACTCGCTTTCCTGGTAGAAGTTATTGTTCTTTAACTTAATTTGCCAGTTTTCAAAATTTAACTATGCATATTAAATTGTATTTTGGATATAGTGATTTCCAATGGCACTGAAATTCATTGAAAACCGAGCTTCTTGTAATTAGGCATTTTACAACAGGTGTTTTTATATATAAAAGGAATGTCGGCATCCTTTATTGTATATCATTGGTTTTTTTTGTATTACCTTGATCTGTAATCCAGTATATTAGCAATAGACATTATTATTATTATTATTATTATCATTATACTCACTCATAACACTTAGATTCATTTGTGCTCTCTCTTGTCCGTATATACATTTCCAATTCCCTTGATGCAAAGATCTGTTCAGATTTTCTATGGTAAGAAATGTCCGTAATGCGGATATGTTCTGACTTAGCTTATAATCGTAGCCAGAATCACAGTTATACTCTGGGAATAAACAGCTGCCGGCAATCCTGCCTTGGGGGTCGAAGAATGTAACTGTCTTTGATAGGGTTGTGGTCCTACACACAAAAGTAAATGGTGTTCCTTGGATTGGGTTTACATCTGTTGTTAAATAAATTTGTCCTGAAATAAAAAAAAAATAAACTATAGTTGTGAGCTTCGGGCAAAAAATTATATTTGCTACAGGGTTTGTTGCAAAATATTTTTACAGCGTCAAGCTTTAACATTGGTAGCCGTATAAAATACAGTCAAATCGGCAAATAAAGACCATGGAACTTGTAAAAGTGAACTTATAGGCAGCTGGACATTATATACAGGTTCATATAACCTGCATACTTTGGATTAAATTTTACTGACCTTTTAAACAGGTGAATCTTATATAGAGGTGACATTTAAGATAGAATTGAATGTACTATTATCAGTGTTTGGGTGCTTGTTGTGATTAATTTGCTTAGCAAGTATTGTGGGTGTAGCAAGACGATAAGCTTCTCCGACTTCCTAAAATGCATTACAACCTCAGATACGTGTGGTGAAGCATTATCATGAAGTAGACGAACATACCTAGATCCTGACACAGGGCGTCGTTTTAGACAATATTTCATGAGCATTTATAACGCCTCGGTAATGCCGAACTAAAACACTTTTGCCCCACGGCACCGGAATTTATACCATCACATGAGAATATTGTGCAATAAAACCCCTTATTTGTGCTTATGCTTCTTTACGCAACTACATTCCTTCTGTCGTATTTAAGAGGGCGCGGTGGCTTAATGGATAAGACATCAGTCTTCAAATCCAGGGTCTCTCACCGCTGTGAGTTCGAGTCCCGCTCGGACCACATGTGGGAAAGTGAATTTTCCTTGCCGTTGGCCTTTACTGATTCACCTGGTATCAGTATAATGGACTGGGGTAGTGGTACGCTTGTCTGCGGCGTACTGACTCTGTGAGCTAGCACGGTAAAGTCGCCCTGAGTGCGCGCTAGTACAAGGCAGACCTTACAACACACTCGCACTTCACATGCATACACAAAATTGTTCATAGATTAATCCATAGAGATTAATTAAATAGTTCTCGTCGCGAATAGCTGAAAAATTGCTGATGCGACGTTAAGCAACATTCAACCATCTGTCGTATTTAGTTAGCCATATTTTAGTTATAATTTTTCATACAGGTTTGAAATCGTGAGCCAGTAACAATGTTTTCTAATTGCCTTTGATTGAATTTGGAAAACATCTTGAACAATTGCCTAGCGGTTTCTACTCGTATTAGTTTTTGGTCATCGGTCACTATATGCGGGATCCATCTAGCAGAAATAGTTAGTACTTTCAAAATACGATTTAGAAATATCACGAGTCGTGTATCTGCCGTCACTTTCAATTATTTCCCTGACTTTTTGAGACATTTGTCTTGGTTGTTACAGTCACGGGTCGACCAGATTTTGCTCCATGTTTGACGGAGTCTGTCAGTCTGAAATTTCTTTTTTCGCCTACGAAGGGGTCATAAGATACCATATATGACCCATAGACGTTCACAATTCAGTGTATTATCGAATGACTGAGTATGTGCAACCTTTCATATAGCTCTTTTTCTTCAATATTCTCGACCCGTTTCAACGACTGGCATATTTAAATAACTACAAATAATAACTATATGGGGCTGAAGACACGTGTTTATACTGTTGGAGGTATTGAATAGAGCTATTCAAGCATATCATTATCAACGAAATCGTGCTTTGGTACAATACACAATACACGTATAAGCATAGGCACAAAATGAGTTATGTCACATAAGCAATGATAATTTTACTTCTAAAATTACATTTGGTATCAGAGTTTAATACAATATAAAACATTTAAACATTCAATATGGCACGATTTTGAAATAAAGCTATTAAACAACAAATCAATGTATACATGTCTTGATTATCTAACTATATATAATAATAACATGTTTTAAATCAATATCGTCTAATCATCATACCGTATTGGTGATCTGTTTCTTAAAATAACCCAAAATGGAATTCCAGGTGAATATTCCCTGATAACTTTGTCACCTTACTAATCGAAATACAGGTGATTAGTATTATGGCGTTGTATCTAAAATTACCCTGGGCATAGTTGAGTTCCTATACTTCCATTTTCATTTTCCATTCATTCTCAATTTAGATTCTACATATTGTGAAGTAAATAGTTAAACAAGATGTGCAAACCCTTTTGGAACATAAAGACTCGCTTTTCTGGTAGATGTTTATGTGTTTAATGTAATTTGCCTATCATTTATTTTAAATTTCTTCGGAATTGCGATTTGGACATGGATTAGTTTGTTTTTGATTTGTAACAATAAAAACACAATGAAGATGTACTTCATGAAAAAATTATAGCTTAAGATCACATGAATATGTAATATGAATAGACCAAGTGCAACGATAATTTATTATAAGAGAAGTTATATCACGATTTTAAAGTAACGCTATTAAACAATCAGTGTTTACCTGTATTGTGCTGGGTAATTCGAAGCGATTCTTATAATTACAAATACTTTACACATGTTTGTATGTTTGTTTCAAGCATAAAGTATTCGTTAGTGCTAAGATAGTTTCGAGTTATCAGCTTTGATTTGATAGCAATCAAAAACATACATGCCAATCCATATCAAGATCACAATCCCAAAGCAAAATAAAAACTTATAAACTAGTACATTAGGTTAAATGCGTCAACTTCCACTAGGGAAGTGAATTTGGGGCTCCGAAAGGCTGAGCTCCTCCTCCTGTTTAGCTAGATACACTCAACACGTCAAAAATATCTAGGGCAATGTTTGATACAGGGACATCATACGAAAAACAACAAAGAACTAATCTACATACCTGAAATACGGCAAACAATGTCGAGTATTATACCTAAAATTATGAAGAGGTATCCCATAGTATCCATTCTAGAATAAACAATATCTGTAGACTGTAGTATTACTTTCAAACACCCATAATACCTTCACTTTCCTTTCTCCTCGTGTAATAATCCAATTAATTATCAATTTATTGGTCTATATCTCTGGAGTATATCTTTTTGAATCAAGGCCCGATTCCATTGTAATGTGTCATTTATTCTTGCATCACGTCTGCTTCTGATTTTTCCCTTTGAGTATTGCTAATATTGTACAGGTAATTTTACTTTTCCCTATTACAAAAATAACCGTTATACATTTTCGAAAATAACTTATTAAAATCGATAAACTTTTATTGAGTTTGACTATCAATTTAAGATAAGAACCGTACTTGATGACAAAAATAACCAACAACGCATTTCAAAACGTTAACAAAAACCATCGATCGCCATGAAAACGTGTGTTTCTTGACCTACATTACATACCTGCCGAAAGTTTAACATTTAGCTTACAAATTTGTAGCGAATGAATCGTCAGTCCCTTCTTAGCTACATTACGACACTTCTCGGTAGGTACTATCTATCTCTCGGTCCTAAGCTATCCATATATCCCTCACTGGGTTTCAACTCCTTTTCCTTTTTAATTAACACAGTGTGAAGCTTTACTCTGTGCTGCTTTCAGGTATCAAATTACCTGTCTATTAATTATCTAATTAATTATCAACTTATTTGTCTATAAACTCAGGTATACATTTTTAAATTCATCCTTATTCCATCATTTCTACTTTCTTTTCTTTCAACAGTCAACAATCTGGTTTCGACATGTTATTGCCGATCAGTCGGAAAAATCACATTTAAATGACGTAATTGAATTTAAATATTAATACATACCGGTAAATATAAGGTTATTGTGCATTTTCAATACTAGTATACTTATATTTAAATAGATGTCACGTATTTCAATAAATAGGGTCGGTTAATATATGCAACACATGCCTCCAGTTTCTAAATCATTTAACCAAAACTTTACTTAAATCTGGGCATTTTTAAAACTGAATCTGTTTTATTGGTTTTCAAGATAAACATGCATTTTAAGTGTTTTTTACAAACATTTTGAAAATCACTCCAAGTTTATTTATCTAATATTCTATTTTTTAAAAAAAATATTTATCTGTATTATCATAAAAATCTTTCCAATCTTTGTCAGATTTAAGTTAATGAAAATCCTAGTTAAGACATGAAACTGAGGCATGATTATAAATATATAACTGATATGTATAATATTAAACTTGAGATCAGGAATTTGTTTCTTAACATTTTGAACTTATTCATCTCTAGGAAAGTAATTAAGTATCAATTCAGATTATGTTATGTAATAATGTTATGGTTATGTTCTTGTAGCAGACAATTTGTTGATATTCTCATTGAATTTCGGATCCCAAGTCTTTTTTAAGCAACCATTGGTCGCCAGGTGTTTTGTAAAAATATTTGTTGAATCCATTATCCAGAAACAAAGTGTCTTTGTAGCAAACATATGTCCAAGGTGTGTCTATGCCCAAAACGTTTTGTTCATTCAAAACATACTAATACATGTCCGAATCACAATCCAAAAGCGAAGCCAAAAACGTTGATACTGGCAAATTAAACACGTGAACTTCAAACTGGAAAGTGATGCTTGCTGCTCCGGAAATGTAAGCTTCATTCGCCACGTGTACATTAAAACTGAGAACGAAAAGAATACTGAATTTTTGGACGTCAAATATATCAATGGATATTTGGGTACATAGATATTAACCTTATCAACAATTGTAATAATTATTATAATAAGGGCCATAAAACTTTTGAGGGCCTTGGTAAGCTTTCTTTGTAAGCAGCTTGCTTTTTGAAAAATCCCGTAGTGGAAACAAGCTTTACGATAGCGTATTTATTGTGAAACAAATACACCTTTACCGTGACAAGCAGGTATATTGCTGCATAGAAAAGTTGGCAATTGAAAAATGGCAATCGCCACGTTTGTTGTACAGCTTATGAGGTATAAGTCTAAATATGTAGCGAAATCAGCAGTATTTCTTTAATTCTCGCTAGGATAGATGGCATTCACATAGACTCCAAATTTAAGATTGTTAAGAGATAGAACGTTATATGTATATTTGCATGTGTAATTGAATGATTTGGAAATAGTCTTCTCTCAAGATTTAACATGATTCTACATAAATTCTGCTTCTTACGAATAGAGAAACAAATCAGCAAGCAATGGTGGGCAATTTGTGCCCATTGGTATACATATTGCTTATTGAAAAAGTATATAAGAAACACAACAAATATCTTGTCTATCGAAAACTCTAAACATTTTGTTGATGGTATCTTCAGTATATTTTTTGTTTGGTGGTTGACAAAATAATTTAAATCCCTGCTCCATTAATTACAAATCAGTGTCTGTACGAAACTTTTCAATCATTAATCAAGAAAGTGCTCATATTCTATATCGGTATGTGTTGAAGCAAAAAGGGAAACACACAGAAGCAAAGTAAAAACTTAGAAACTGACAAGTTAGGCTATACACGTGAACTTCCACCAGGGAAGTGAGGCTGGGTGCTCCGGAAGGGTAATCACCTCCTGTTTAGCTAGCTACACCCGCCATGTGTGTAATCAAAATTGTGTGAAAGGATCATGGGGGCGTCAAATATATCCGGGGCAATCCTGGACACAGACATGTAATTTATCAACAATACTGTGGTGAATTAGTGATATGCTATGCAAGTTTTGTGCTGTTCCTGATCTGTTTTGCAGCAGTGATTACTTATGTCAACCTTTGTAGCGCCGATACACTTGACCAAACCACTGGAACTGTGAAGAGTATGGAACAGTACTTTTGATTCAGATATCCAAGTGTCTGTCATAGACATAGCAAACAATTCAGCCTAATATACTGCTACAATGTCAACCAGTAAACGGATAGAAAAATCTTTTTGTAGACCAGAACCAAACCACTGGAACTGTGAAAAGTATGGAACAGTGCCATCGATTCAGAGATTCTCAGGTAATACTATGAGACAATGTAAGAGTTTCTCTGCTAAAGCCCGGTAATTTTCTAGGTAAACAGATATCCACCTGACCTTCCCCATACAATAGAAATTGATCATACCTATACTTAAAATTTGATGTAACAGTTATGCAGAGAAAAAAATCAAATTCAAATATAACCATCAAAAATATTTTAATATACTCATATGCATACAAAATACCCAGAAAAATATAAATTTCTAAACCAATGTATATCTATAATATGTATATATAATATGCCTTTCACTGCAAAATTTGCAGCAACATTTAACATTCTATATTAAATATTGCTGATATATGTATATCTTCCTGGTCAAAGACAGGGAGATAACCCATATTTGTTCCTAATTTGCATTTAGCTTCAAGGTGAAGGACTGTTATGAAATGAGTTATTAGTAGGCTGTCTATATCTGGTTTGCCAGTGTAAACCCCTTATTGACAGTAATTATCATTTCAGAACCTATAGCTACAACTTGTCAATGCTTATGGGGTTAGTCCCTGTACCGAGTGATCAACACACCTTATTGTTTGTGTGGAACATTTTACAATTCTTGAACAATTAACGTTTTTGCAGGGAAATGTAAACTAGTATGATACTAGTATATTCACTGGAAATAATTGTTCCACACAAACGTTAAGGGGGTAGATCATGTGGTACAGCGACAAACCCCATTAAAAACCAACACTTCTCAGAACTTTGTTTAATATCAAAATTATCAAAAAATGTAAAATTAACAAAGTAATATTAAATGTATAATCTAAGATTAATATACAGACCCATGTTTAACAATAATTTCTTAACTAATTAAGATTGCCCTTTCCTAAAAACCTGATAACTTTTTTGTACTACAAATAAAAAAGGTTCAACACAATTAGCATATAAATTAAATAAGCTTAGAAGGATCTTCAAAATGTGTGTCATAAATTCATGAATATCTTGAAACTACCTAAAATATTCATTTTAAAAATTAGCCAGATGTAAGGTAAGGAAGATTTTAGTTAATGAATAATTGTAAAACTGAGGACAGGTCACAGTTTCACAATCATTCCTTAACTAAAATTTACCAAATTTCGACAATCCCATTTGCATTTATGAATAAACATTTTTGTCAAAAATAAATATAGCTGGAAGTAACCTTCAATTCCTGAATATATTAACAAGTAATTACATATTACCATATACCAAAGTTAATTTAACAGAACTAAAGGTTCATTTCAAAATTATTAAGTGTGTAAGAGATTTAAGTTAATGAAAATCTTAGTTAAGACACGTTTATTAAACTTAACCCTAGACTAGTATTAAATGAGTTAATTTGAGTTGTACAATACTCTCAATCCCTGATAGCATTAGTTTTCAAACAATGACAAAAAGCAACTATACCTTAGACTTAACAGTGCTTACTTAAAGCAATGTTGCTCAGAACTTTGGCAGTGTAAATAAAGGAATGTCATATAAATACACCTTAGACCTAACGGTGCTTACTTAAAGCAATGTTTCTCAGAACTTTGGCAGTGTAAATAAAGGAATGTCATATAAATACACCTTAGACTTAACAGTTCGTACTTAAAGCAATGTTTCTGAGAGTTGGCAGTGTAAATAAAGGAATATCATAACAAGAGGCCCATGGGCCTTAACGCTCACCTGTGACCTTGACCTTTGAACCCATGAGCTTCATTCATATATTATAATGGTAAATAGGTCAATATTATAATATACATCATGCCTATACAAAAAGTTTATAGTTATAAAGATAAATATTCATTTCAGTACTTGTTTGTATCTGTGACCTTGACCTTTAAACCTATGTTGTTCATTCATATATCAGAATGACCATTGTGCCATTACCTACAATATTCTAATATACATGCCTATACAAAAAGTTCATAGTTTCGCAGATAATTAACTATTTCAGTATTCATTTGCATCTGTGACCTTGACCTTTTAACCCATAACCTTCATTCATATATCAAAATGGTCGTTAGGTTCATACCTACAATATTCTAATATACATGCATATACAAAAAGTTAACAGTTTTCAAGATAATTAACCATTTAAGTTTTTATTTGCATCTGTGACCTTGACCTTTGAACAATGACCTTCATTCATATATCAAAATGATCAATAGGACAATACCTACAATATTCTAATATACATGCCTATACAAAATGTTTATAGTTCTTAAGATAATTATACCATTTGAGAACTTGTTTGCATCTGTGACCTTGACCTTTGAACCCGTGACCTTTATTCATATATCAAAATAACCATTGTGCCATTACCTACAATATTCTAATATACATGCCTATGCAAAAAGTTAATAGTTTTGCAGATAATTAACTACTTTGGTATATTTGTACATCTGTGACCTTGACCTTTGAACCCATGACCTTGATCTATGTATCAAAATGATGGTCATGTCAATACCTACAACTAACTGAAAATCCTATGCCATTATCACCAGAAATGTTTAAAAAATAGCATTTTTTTATCAAAGGTCCAAAACTGGGGCATGACCTTGACCTTTGACATCAATTGGAAGAAATCGCAAGACAAGATCAACAGTGAAAACTCTATACAAATATCTTCAGCCGTTATGGAGTTATAACAATATATGTCTCATTTTAAAAATTACGTAATTTTACGCAAAAAACACGTAACCTATTTTTCATCCAATTTTCATAAAAAACACAATTTTAGTGATCCTAGGCATCCTGAATCCAAATATCTAATCAAAATTTGTCTGCACCTTTTGGTTTCAGAGAAGAAGATTTTTTTGTCTTTTGGCTATTTATAGTAACGGCAGCCATATTGTTGGGCGTGGTCAAACCCCGAATACAATTTTAAAAGGCTGTTACCCAGGCATGATAATCATGAAGTTTCATCAAATTTGGCTCAGTAGTTTTGGAGGAGAAGATTAAAATGTAAAGTTTACACACGACGCACGACGGACGACGGACGGTGATAGATTGCAATAGCTCAACTGGTGAGCTAAAAATGCAAAATTTCAAAATCATGTTTAATTCATTTTAACATATAAGATCAAAAACAAACATACTATAAAATGTCCAAATCACAATCCAAAAGCAAAGAAAAATGTTGAAACTGACAAGTTAGGTTAAACACGTTATACGTTAAGTTAAACAATTTTTAACATGTGAACTTCCACCAGGGAAGTGAGGTCGGGGTCCTTGGTAGTGATGTGTTGGTAGTTGATTATGACCAGATTTTAATTGCCCAATTAAAGTACAGTGATCGTTTTCCTTTTACAGCAGGAAGAAACTACAGACAGAAAACAAGAAACATTGCTTCTGCTCTTCTCATTGGAGGTTTATTTGTGTTCCCTGGACCTAAGACTAGATCCAGGTTAAAGCTATATTTTTTATTTTTGTCCAAAGTACGTATAAATGGTACAAAATTTAAATTACTAGTAGATAATTTTTTTGGAAAATGTGAGTTCATTACAATACTTTATCTAACCCCTGAAATTCCACATTTTGTACTTAATGGTAAACAAATGTTCATTTCCAATGTATTTGTCACATAATTGATTAATTCCTGATTAATTCCTATTGTTAATTATGTGTGTAGTTCCAATCACTGATTATGAAAAATCATCCGATTCACATCACTACTCCTTGTAACATTCCCAAAGTAAATATCCAAATATCAAATAAATGCAAAATATCAAATTTCAAGTTACAATATGCTAACACATGAGATTCATATACTGAGTTAATTTTTCTAAAATATTTGAAAAAGGCAAATAGAATAAATTGCTATCAAAACAAAGAAATGAAATAAACTAGTGCCTATAGTACTCATGTAAAACCCCAAAGCTGTTTTGAGAAAATGATGTCAGAAAAAATTGAATTTTTCTTCATAAATGAAAAAACATTTTGCAGTAATAATGAATAAAAATTTCTCAGAAATTAGTAGCCAATGGGGATTTTAGTTACAGTGTATGGAAAGCTAGACTTTAATAACATGGTTCTGATATATCAAACATTTCTAGAAATGTTCAGTTTTAGTGGACATCAGAATTCTAACAAATAATAAATTATGTATGTACCTGAATATATATTCCCAGAGAAATTATCTCCCTTTGTAAAAATGAAAATTGGAATGTAAACAGTAAAAACATTTTAATTTAAAATATCATATTTTTCAGTAAATTATGTCAGGGCTCTAACGGAGCAATGTTGATCCTGATACTGAGTCCCATCCTTTTTTCTTACTTTCTTTTTTTTTTTTTTGTTCAAAAAGTTTTAACGATTTTAGAAAAGGAAGAATAAAGAATTGACTATATTGACTATAAAAATGAAAAATGAAATAAAAAAATAAATTCATGTCAAAAATGAAATAAAAAAGATAAATTCATGTCAAAAATCAATCTGGAAAAATGAAATTGTATCTTAGCAACAATGTTCATAAAATATGTTTTCATCTTTCTATTTCAGATTTTTTTAACAACACTAGTACTGTTCATTTTAACAATTTTGGCTATTTCATCACAATTTTTCACAATTAAAAGGGACCTGGTCCCATTCACAAAAGACTCAGAAAAACTCTGCATGTTGTATTTGTGCTGTCCTAATTTAGAGGTATATTCTTTAACATTCTTCTGTGTAAAACCATTTCTAGTTACTTTGTCAAACTATATACAGTCATACTCCATCTACAAACTGATCATGACTTAAAAAACTGTTACATCAAAATTGCTAATAATTATTGTGAACAGTAGTCATAGACTTTCTTTTTTTCTTTACATCCATGGGAGCCAGGCATTTCGTATTTTAAATCCATGGCGTAAACACTTTTTTTTTTTTTAATTCAGGGGAACCAGATATTTCCTCTTTTTTTACTTTTAAGGGACCAAGATATTTTCTTTTTTTACACCCAAGGGACCCAGGAATTTTCTGTTTTCTACATCCATAGGACCCAGGCATTTTCTCTTTTTACATATATGGGAACTATGAACTTTCTTATTTTACATTCAGGGGACCCAGGTACTTGCTTTTAATTTTATTTTTTATATATATTCACTGTACCCATGTGTTTTCTTTTCTACATCCATGGAACCCAGGCACCATTATTATTTTTAGGATTTCCAGCTGGGTCTTGGGGTTTAACATTTAATGGTGGCACCATAGTTTTAACATATTCATTCAGCCTATCAAGTAGCCTTTGAACCATGTCTTTGTTTTGGTCGGCTATGTTGTTAAATTCACAAGGATCTGTGGGAATGTGGTACAAACATGCTGCTTTTAATGGCTCACAGTTTGTACTAGCATTTGCTGGTTTAACACCACACTTAACTTTCACTGGTGTACCTAATGACATGCTTGATGTACTCAAAGACATGCTGTCAGGAATACTCTCAAACTGTTCCATTTCAAATGTATTTTCTGTACTTCTTTTGGCTAACTTTTTAACAAAATCCACATGATGTGTCTTGCTGTCATCTTCTACTTGCCATGGTTGGTACCAACCATCATAATGCATATTTATTCCACCAACTAAAAGTTTATAATCACCGATTCGTATAGCACCTTTCTTTTTTAATGGGTCAATATTATGCAATACTTCTGTGCGAATAGCCTTGGCATTGTTGGAAAGCATTTCCCAAAGGTCAAGGCCGTCAGAATTTTTCAGAGTACTTGGGTCTCCACCTGCAGCCCTGAAAAGTGTAGGCATCCAATCACAAACATGGACCAATTGTTCTGCCACATAACTTCTGGTTTTTAATAATGGACTATGTATGAATCCTACTCCTCGAACACCACCTTCCCAAAGTGTAGCTTTTAGACCCCTGTAAAAGAAAAAAATACATCACATCATGTATACAGTAAAACAACTGTCAGCAGTCAATGAAACAAAATCCCTGTAGAAAATAAAAATACACACTGACATCCATATATTGTTATACATGTTTAAACCAGATGATATCATTAGATATAGACTGGAAATCTTCACAAAATGTAACTGTTGAAAACATGAGTCATTCTGCTAATGCTGATAGTTTTCAGGTTAAATCTTTTTGACTTTTTAACATTTCCACCCAGAATTTCAAACAATATTTTAGCTTAATCGACTCTTATTTTCAAAATGGCCATTGAAGGTACTGTTTATTCAGGAGACTTTACGACCATTAACTTCTAAGACACATAGTTATTAATTGTTTAAGTAATTCAAATATTAATCAATAAGTGACTTGCCATTCCTCACTACAACTGTAGTTTTATAGTAGCATATTTATAGATGAAAATATCATACAATGATTGGCGGACATGACCGAGAGGTACTGCCACTGGCTTTCTAAGTCAAGGGTTGTAGGTTCGAACCTCTTTCGGGACTTGGAAATTTTCACCTCCTGCCCATACTAGAGCAGTTAAAAACTTGTTACTCAGTACTTCTGATGAGACTCAAAACCAAGGTCCCGTGTCTCAGTGCATGCTAAAGACACCTCTGTTAGAAAAAGAGTATGCCACCTGTGGCCGCTACAGAGGACGCTTACAACTACAAGTGATCAAAACAGACTGAGCAAAGTAGATAGAAAGTCTTGACCGATATATATAGACTTACCTAAGAGGTGAGTTATTAGCAGCATTTCCATCAAATCCATTAGCAGGGCCACCATTGTCAGTTGTAAAGACTATGATAGAATTATCAAACAGGCCTTTCTTCTTTAAAGCATTTACCACATTACCTACAGAATCATCTAAAGCTGACACCATACCTGTAACAAAAATAATCTTCAGTTAGAACAAATTTTGTTGACTGATGCCTTAATCACCATGTCAAACATAATCTTTTAATATCAGTGACTTATAGGGTCTGCACATTTTGTCTAAAATACTGTAAATATACCGATTTCAGCAATTTCTGCGATGGTACAGTAGGTCTGATTTAAATTTAACACCAAATTTAATACCATCACCATGATCACAGTACGTGGTGATAGTCATAAAAATTAAGCATGTTAAGCTAATTACATCCATGCATATTCACCCAAATTATAATTTGCACTAAAATTTGTAGATGCTTAAATCAATACATTTACAGGGTTTCATTTTGAATCTGAATATGAAAATAATCCCCACACTTTTCTGCTGATTACATCAAAAGAATGGTTCTGTGACTTGTACCATTAACCTCAAACTCATGTTGGTCATATTACAAGATTTACAAACTCAAATGTGTACGGTCAGTGGTTTTCTCTAGGCACTCTGGTTTCCTCCATCATCCATGAGCCTAGATATAAGTGAAAGAATCTTGATTGGGCCATACAAGTCCATTATTCCACTTTATCTAATGGAGTTATATATACTCACCTGCATATAGTTGTCTTTGTGTATTTTTGATATGTGGGAATCTCTTTAGATATTTCTGTGGAGCTTGTAGTGCCTTACCATCAGGAAGATTACCACTGTGTACAGCTTGGTATGGTAGATATAAAAATAATGGCTGAAAGATAAATGAAACTGTCAAATCATACATAGGTAAACAACTTTGACCTGTCTGTTTGACCTTTCATTAGTAATATTCATATAGAAGGATCCACCTGAAAAAATAGGTAGTAGTAGGATTCAATGTTAATCAGGTGTATACAGGGACTTTCAGTAGTGTTAGCATTTTGTAGACAAAAAGTAATCCCTATACATAAATGCACTTGTCCACAATAAATATTCAAAATAATATTGAAAGGTCAAGTGGACAGGTCAAAGTTGTTTACCTGTGCATTTATGTTGTGTTTATTGTTACAACTTTTATGGGTATGGTTTTGATTTGTTGTTTCGGTACATGTACTTTATTGCTAACCCAAATTACTTGTGATTATCTGTGCATGTGACATTTTTTTTTATGTTTGCAATGTTAACCATGCAGGAATATGTGATGTAAGTTATTCCTTCTTATCTATGTTAAAATCACAAGGTGACGTTAATAGGCCCTGGGAATTGGGTACCATTTAGACCCAAATTCAGCAAGGTTAAAAGCTTGCATTTCTAATGGTACCCATACAATCAACAAGTTGGCAGAAAAAATATCTTGCCAAGTAAGAAATCAAGTAGCCCAGCTAGAGTTTGAACCATGTACCATTAGGTAATAAGTCACCTGAATTGTCACTGGTTTTTTTTTCTTTCCTCCAATACTTATTAATTTTTTTAATGTTAGAGTTATTTCCCTTGGATTATAAACGTATGATGAAAATACTGGAGGAGTTTTCTATATTGAAATAAAAAGGTATCATTAATAGGACCTTGGAAATGAGGCCATGTTGAACCCCAATTGAAGCTCTGACTGCACATGTATACAACAAAACACGAAAACTTACTTCTGATGCATTGTGCTGGTCTATTATCTTTACTGCCTCATCATTGAATAAATCTGTAGAATATTGTCCAATGGCAGAGTAATCCAAAGTGGCGTTTCTTCTAAAATCATAACCAAACCAGCCCTGAAATATGAGGGTTATAAAACAATATTAGATAGGTCTATTGCAATCAGCATATCACAGATTTGTTCATGAATTGCAGTCTGATGGCAAATTTGGAAATTTTCAACAATAAAACAACAAATATTTGAAAAATAAATTCAAATAGAACTTTATTACAGTAATCATATAACTATTTCCATTTGTATTTAATTTAATACATTTTTGTGTACATGTATATGTCTTGACACCACCAGGGATTCAAATTTCCCCAGGTCAGAAGTTCGGGACCTATTAATCTTACATTTGGACCCTTGATATGTATACTGTAAAAGTCTGATGGATCTGCTGGTTTTTCTTTTACCAGGATAATATTGCTCTTTCTTTATGATAACTTAATTCTATATGGATCTTTCAATGATTATATTGAAGTTTCAAAACTTTATGTGGGACCTATCAAAAATAAAAGCGAAATGTCCTGAACCTTCTATTACAAGACACAATTTTAAACATGTGTACCACTCACTGAGGGCACAGTCAGTAGTTTGGAATAGTATCTATATCAAGGTAATTTCAAAAATGGTGTAGGAAACCAGATTACACTTAGAAAACCCCAATTTCTAGATACAGAACTAATACACTTCATCACACTAGCATCTGCCCAAACAGGACTAAAACCTAGGTTGTGAAATGAACTGTTATGGCACTTTAGACCACTCAGCAATAGACCTTGACCTTGAAAGTAGGTTACGACAAATGTTTGAAAATAAAATTTCAAATGTGGATATTAACAGTTGAGTTGAATTCAGTAATGGTGTGTAACGTCCCAGTCAAGAATATTTCACTTACATCAAGATGTCGCCAGTTAAAAGCAATGGTGCAGAAATTCTGCCTGTGTGTTGCCTTGATGAGCAGAGTTCTTAATCGTGTCATACCTACCATGAACAGGACCTTGTGTATTTCAAATTTCCATCCAAAAGAACCACTTTCATAATGCAGATTGCTTGGCAAAAGAACTATCACTACCCACTTTCAAGTTTTGGGTCAGACCTGGTCAGGGTTCGAACCAAAGACCTCCTACTAATGGATTGAACACTTTTCCAACTGAGCTACCCAAGTGGTGGACACTTTAACAGTCATTCTCAAACCAAACAAGTGGAAAAGTAAAAACCCTTGTATCACTTACATTTGACTCAATGTATTTACTGTTAGAAATAAATACAATGGATACCATAGCAATTTTTAATTAAGCTAACTTAACACATACCATACAACATGTCATTTTCATGGGTTTGAAATTTGACAATTTTCATAAAAAAAGTTAGTCATTAGTTTCGCAATTCCTTCTGAAAATATATAGCCTCCATTTTGGCCAAATTTACTTCCATTTCTGATTTACAAATATCTTATACATGTAATAAAATATACCCCAGTGCCTGTAATGTTTTTTTCTTAGTCAAATACAAAAGTTTTGAAAATCTGATCATTTATCAAGGGCCTATTTAGGGCGAAATTCGGCCCCATCCCATGGAAAAAAATGCTGATTTTTTCCAAAATTGGCGAGAAAATTCCCAATTTGAAAATTGTGTTGTTTTTAAACGAAAACGAAAGTAAATTTTTGTAAAAGCCACCACCCCCCCAAAAAAGTTGATAGTTTTTCCAATTTTTAGTATAGGGCCTTTTCCAAAAGACTGATAAATCCCTGATAAATGTTTTCAACACAAAACAAGAGGCCCAATAGACTGTGACTCTCAACTCGCAAGCAATTTATGTAACGGTACTAACTATATAGCAAGAAAATGTTTATAAATTGACATCATACCTCATATGCCAAATAAGTTCCAAAATTACTTTTGCATTTTACTATTTATAGTAATGGTGGCCACCTTAGACATTGGTTGGGGTCTTCTGGTACAAACTTTCATCTAACCCACCTAGGGACCTACCACACCAAAATGGGTTTTAATTGGTACAATTATTTCAAAGACAGATTCAAGTTTATGCATAAATGTATACTTGCATGGATGCAAATTTCACCTTTCCATAAGCTCAGCTGGCTATAGTCAGTTTAGCTAAAAACAAAACCTGCAAACCCCCTGTATCATGTATGTTATTTTATGCTGTAATTAGACCTTACTTCAACTGGTTCAGAAGAATGAAGATAGTAGTCTCCACAACCCAAATAATGACCTCTATATGTATCAAATCCTCTATGTGTAGGAGTGTGCTGTGCTTTATAAAAACCTAAATGCCACTGAAAAGGTCAAAAAGTTTTTACCATTATAATTCATTTTTATTCACAGATCCAGAAGAAACAACCTTTTTTTTAATTTCCATTAAGATAACATGAGTCAGGAATTATGCAATTTTTTCCATACTTACTAATGCAAATTGGGAAATGTTTGCATCCATTAATTTTCATGGGAATTGTCTTTTATTTCATGATTTTGTTTTCATGTTTCACACAATGCCAATGTAAGGTAATACATCAAAATGAAATATTAACTTAAGTTTCATTTTCACATGTTGTTATTGTTGTGAAACTATGTGAAAATAAATCCAACTCAAACATTTCCTGTTTATGGTGAGGAACACTTTTTCAAATAAATATATTCATGGATATCTTAATGGCTAATAATAATAAGAGTTTGTTTCTTCTGTACCTAACTTCAAACAAAGTCAAAAAGCACTCCCCATTTTTTAATCTTGTATGATCTATAAAAGTCTTGGAAGATTATTTTAGCTGTTGCTATAACATCCATGGTTACCAAATGATCTTGTGTTGCCCTTGACACTCTGAATCATTTGAATGTTTACTAAGACTTACTTCTATGGCTTCATAAGTATGATCATAATAATCTCCACAACCTTGATAGTAACCATAGTGGGTTTCAAATCCCCTAGCAACTGGTTCATAAGCTTTCTGTAAAAATCCTAAATGCCACTGAAATGAAAATGGAATCAACTACATTTGTATATACAAGCTAAGAAAGATTCTATATTAGGGATAAACCTTGATTTACTGCCACTCAGGTTGTCATTGATAGATTGATACATCAATATATCATTGATAAAAGCCATTGATATGGTATATTGATACATTTTTTGAGTATCAATATCAACAAAAATGGCCACCAGTTCATGGCTAAAGTTGGAGTAGTCAATGACACATAGATTAAACTGGTTGTAAATGTATTATAATTACAACCCATCATTTTAATTTATCTTATAACCAAATGACATACAAAAAAGACTGCATATAATATCAGAAACATTTAAGATGGCACCAGTCATGCCAAATATTGATGGAAAAGTATGTGACTATAAAAATTCAACAAAATATAAACTATTTTAATCACTTTTCTGATATCTTTATATATATTTCAGTTGATATATTGATATTCAAATTCTCATCAAAGACAGCTCTAATTGCAACCAGTTATTTAGTCAAATTTTGGCAGTATTTAAGGATTTAGCAATGAATCGAGGTAGAATTATAAAAGAATGTAGGAAGGTACAGAACAGATAGGTCGAAAGTTTAATATTGAGCTAAAGAACAGGAATCAACACTCGACTACCCATTAGTCAAACTTGGAATACCCAGTGGCTGAATAGTTGCTGAAATATACATATAGGTTATAAGAGGCCAAGATGAACTGCTGACTCGGCACCAATCCATTAGATGACACCATCACACCAGACATGCCAAATATTGTGGAAAATAATTTGTCTTTAAAAAATCCAAGAAATAATAAATTATTATAATTACTTATCCAATATTTGATATATCGATAAATATTTCAGTTGATATATATAATCAAATTCTCATCAAGACAGCTCTAATTGAAACCATTTGCTTAGTCAAATTTTGGCAGTATTTAGGTATTTAGCAATGAATCGAGGGAGACTAATAAAAAAATGAATGAAGGTACAGAACAGATATGTCGAAAGTTTAATATTGAGCTAAAGAACAGGAATCTACACTCGACTACCCATTGGTCAAACTTGGAATACCAAATGGCTGAATAGTTGCTAAAATACATATACTGCAAATGTGTTTATTTCCATGTGTATTTATTTTCGTGGTATAGGAAATTTAGACACATAAATTTAAATATAGATCTATGTTAAATTTTTGCGTTTTGGAAATATGCACTATAACACAACAAGCATAAGATAATTTTTGCTTGGTATTTATATTCACACAAAACAAACGATCAGGAAATAAGCAAAAATTAGTACACCGCAAAAATTAATATGTTTATAGTAGGTAATGAGAGGTTGAGATGAACTGCTGACTCGGCACCAATCTGTCAGTGTTAAACTTTCGACAGGTCTGTACTGTAGGTAGGTAGGAATAGATTTTGTCATGACTTTTGTAGAAAAGCAAACACTAGTATATATTGAGGAATGCTAAATATTAAATACATTGTATTATATTTTGCTTCTAATCGCATCATGCATTTTATGATTCTGTATTCAGATGCTAATGTCAAAAACATAATTATCTTGTAAATTCTGTCTAAAAATATAAGAATGGAAAAAACTAAAGCATGTCCAGATAGCAAGATGGAGCCAGGTGTAGAGATTTTGTGTAAACTAAATAAAATTAATATAAGCATACTGATTTATATACATGTATAAGCAAGGGTGAAAAAATTGGAAAACTCACAGCCATAAAAATTTTGTTACTGTGAAATCATATATTTTTGTGGTGTGCAATTTTCAAGGCTTAAGAAATAACAGTATTTATGGATTGATATAAATATATAGTAAAACATGAATATAACAAACATGCTTGCAACAAATATATGCATAGTACAAATCAAATTTTGGGCCCCTCTATATAAGTCTATATACAACAATATAACCAAGTCACTTTATAACTAAGTTAAAATTAAGAGTCCCCAGGGTTTCTTTATAAAGTTGTTTTACTCCGAATTTAAGAATTTTTAGGGTCTTTTCAGGGTCTTATTATAATATATATATATATATATATATCAGTCTATTCACAACCACTTAATATCAAAATATAGAAACTAACTGGCCAAATTCAAGGGTTTTTTAGGCCTTCAGGATAAATTCAAGTCCTTTTTACGGTCAGACTTCTTTTTAGGGCAAACTTCAAAATTTAAGGGCTTTTCCAGGCCTGTACGAAGCCTGTGCATACTATTTCAATGACATGTAAATTTGTGGGTCAGAGTGTATATGATAACAACGGAAATTGAGACACCATGAAAATAAATTATTTTAAAGTGTTTTCAACTCTGCATTCTGTGTAAGTAGTAGATATATAACAGAAGGTTTAAACTAAAGAAAAATAAAGACTAAATTTCACCTGTCTACCCCATGTACCCTGTAGTTCATCTCCGGTGAATGAAGAAAATTTTATGATTATATACCACTAATTATACAAAATTTTTCGTAATAATTTTGAAAGACAAATGTTATAACCATGGATGTCACACAACAACTTTCCCTAGTGTACCAGGAAGGATAAAAATGCAAGTTTGAATCTGGGACCTCCCACCCTATAGGCAAGTGCTCTACCAACTGAGCTACCCAGACTGTTACACTAGTTACACTGTTACATTGACGTATTGTTGGCCATGCCTTTTATGTTCCAACACTGGCCGCCATCACTTTACTAAAGCAGCATCATGGCAACTAATGACGTTCTAGTGTCAGTGACATCATTAAATGACACAATTCAGGTTGAGTTTTCATTCTTTTGTGTGAAATTCAAGCATGCCGGGCCTTTGTTGGAACATTGTGGGCGTGGTCTGTGAAACGTCAATTAGACATACAGTTGATTGAAAACTTCATTTTATCATAACAGGTACATACACAATGAGGCTCACCCGAGGCCACCTGATAAACCATAAAATTTGTCTGTAACTTTTATTTTCACTTGATATTAAATTCTCAACCACATAAAGTCTTTTGTGCCATCCCTGTCAATTTTGACAGTTGATCTTCACTGCTATGAAATTCCCACATACAGTTTTCTGTGCCATCCCTGTCAATTTTGACAGTTGATCTTCACTGCTATGAAATTTCCACATACAGTTTTCTGTGCCATCCTTGTCAATTTTGACAGTTGATCTTCACTGCTATGAAATTCGCACATACAGTTTTCTGTGCCATCCCTGTCAATTTTGACAGTTGAGCTTGACTGCTAGCGAAATTATCTTGACTGGGGCATAAAACTGCATTACCTCACACCACTCATCTTTAAACCATGAGCATAATATAATGTAAGGAAAGCTAAAAGTTAGTTCAAATGGGATACTGCATAATGCTTATATTTCGCTATGGTTTTATTTTCGCTATATTCGCAGTCAAGTGTATGCCCGCGAAAATTAAACCACTGTGAATAGACACTGGTATTACCAGCCCACTAATCTTGCTAGAGTCGTTTTCCTTGAATCAGATAAGACGCAAAAATATGACACCGCGAATACACTAGTCATCGTCAAACCGCGAAAATTTGACACCGTGAAAATAAAGCAATATACAGTACACACCTTTCCAACCATATGTGTTCTGTATCCCAGTGTTTTCAAGTACTGTGGCATAATAGTTTCATTCAGTGGCAGACCATATGGTTCAGCTCCCAATATAACACCATGTTGTAAACCTGAAAATAATCAAGATTAACCCTGAATGAATTTGAAATCTTCATTAAAAAAAATGGCCCCATTCTCAGACAAAGACATGTTGTACAGGGCGTCAAGCACAAAAAGGTCCAATAAATTAGGAAAATGTTCGGTGGCAATGAAGAAGTAAAATTTTAACTATTACTTATGCTTTTTTTTTAAAATAAATTCATAATTTAATAAAGTATTTGAAATTTGACACATTTTTAAGGCATCTTTTTAATCTGAATTGATTGATTTAATGCCAATGGGGTCTTATATCCCAGTCATAAAAATTTTACTTATGTCAAGTCTTCACCAGCTATAGGTGAAGTTACAGAAATTTGTATCATTGCAATGCACTCAAAGCATTGTACAAGGAGGGTTCTTTAGTGTACCATGCCTACCATGACACAAGTCATCATTTTGGAAGGACTTGAAGAAATAAAAGTCACTACCTATTTTCAAGTCTTTGCCAGTCCCCAGCTGTAGGGTCTGTGATGGGGTTGGGGTTGGGGTTGGGTTGGGTTGGCCTGGGTTACCCTTAATGAATTTTCCAGGAAAATAACACAAACCTGTGTGTATGGGATGTCGTCCTGTCATCAGAGCCCCTCTAGTAGGAGTACATATTGGCGAAACGTAATAGTTATTTAAAATAATTCCATCATAAGCCAAGTTGTCTATGTTTGGTGTTGGTATCTGCTTGGAACCATGGAAACTAACATCATTCCAACCCTGGAAAGTAATAAAATGAATCAAAAGGGTACTTATTTACAGAATCTGTGACCTTGACCTTTGTTAGATGTTGACAGCTTTTTGAAGGCCAATTTCATGAAAAAACCAAGTCTTGAAAATCCTATTACCAAATCTTTATATACAGTCTGAGTCAAGATATAGGGATTATAAACTTATTTTATCACCAAGGTCATGATCCTGACCTTTCAACTTTGCTTCATGTAGAAATACTATGCTTCAATACATCAAAAGTTTAAATTTACTTTGAAATATGATTAAAACATTAGAGCTAAAACATTAGTAAAAGCTTGAAGATCTCAAATTGTGTCATGACCTTAACCTTTAACCTTGATCCACTTTCAAAGGTTATTTAAAGAATATATTAAAACTGAAAACCCAATGTCATTATCTGATTATTTGTTCAAATATCAAGTTAAAACAATCTGAAACCATTTCATTAATTTTTAAAAATATTACGGTAACACAAAAATGTTTAACGGTAACTCATGTTTCACAACTTGAAAAACTATAGACTTAAACCCCAAAGGAAGCCAAATATCACATCAGCATTTTCTCCAATCAAAGGCCAATCATGCAGCCATTTAAAAATCAACTATAAACAATAACGTACCAAGTCATCAGCTACTATAACTACAATGTGAGGACGGCTCGCTCCATGTACAACAGCCAAGTTCAAAACAGCCAGGAGTATAAAGAAACACTTATGATCCATACTGCGCATCTACAAAAAACAAATTGGATAAGATATAAGTAAAAATATTCTGAATATCCTTATCAGGATTCACCCTAAAAGATGGCCATGGGGATATTGATCCCTTATTTTACCAAAAGGTCACATTGTTAAGGCCTTAGTGAGCTATATTAAACATTAAGTGAATGCAAAAATATTGATGCTCTGGTGATTTAGAGGATTTTTTGTTTAAAATAGTTCCCTCTGAAAATCCTAGAATGTACACTGCCTTATTATGAGAATAATTTCCTCGGGTGTGAAAAGCTACTTAAGTATAAGCCTGGAAACCAATCAGCCCTCAAGATGGGTTTCAGAACTAAGTGGCCAGTTGGCTACCAATTTAAATTTTCAGGTGGCCAGTGAAAATTCCAAGTGGCCAGGCAACCTTTTCTTCCAAATTAAGAAAAAAATTAAGGTATGGAGAACAAAAAAGCACATTTTTAAAACTGACTTACAATCACTTACATACATCAGTGTTATTAATAACAATAATGGTGAATTAACGTGTCCATTATATTTCTGTAACACAGAAATAATATTAATATCTGATCTCTGGTCACAAAAGTTTAAATTTAAAGTGGACAAACTGGCCACCATTTACAAATTTTAGGTCACCAGACACAATTCAAGGGAAATTTGGCCACCATTTAAGTAGACAAAATTAAGAGCTGACAATCATAAAGTACATACAGACTGAGGGACAGACTAACAGACAGAATAGACATTATGTGCCAATATTCCTCCCAATTTATAGATGTAATATAAAAAAGTAATGTTTGTTTTAAATATAAAATATTAATATCGTAGCACAAAATAGCAATTTTTATTTTAATAATAAGAATGTTAATATTGGGACAAAATAGTAATTTAAAAAAAAATTAAAATATAAATATCTTAAAAAATACAGGTTTACCTATACCCATAATGCTATATATACTTTTTTATTATATAAACAATATACTGAAATGATGCTAATAAAAGTAAATATATTGATTTTTTTTTTTTATAAAAAAGATTTATTATTAAATACTTACACATATAACATTAAAATATACACTTCAAGTACAAACACACTTCCCCTAGGTCTACTAAATGTTTACCATAGATCTATGCATGTGATCTTATATAGCACAGGCCTGTCAAAACAAATAAGTGCCTAATTGTCAGCTCATCTTGGTGCTTTGTTTCATAAATATCTCAGCAGCTGCTATCAATCTCTAGGCAGCTTTTCAACCACTAGCTAAACATATCTCTGTCCCCTAATAGCTGAGTTTCTGCCTCTTTTCGTTAGCTCAGTGTTAAACTTTCTACAGGCCTGTAATGAATATCTTCAGCAGTCACTACAAACAAAGTAGAGGAGACAGATGCTTGACCTCAAGGTCAATTGCTTTATTTGTTACATCACATGACAGTCAGTCATATGGTATACACAATACACAATCATGTGACAATAATAAAACAAAATCAATATGAAATTGAAAACTGATTCTTATAAATATCATAAATCATAACTATATGTGAAAGTAAATTTGACTAAACTGTAAGGCTAGGCCACAGCAAATTAATTCTTAGTTTTACATACTTTTGAGAAAAAGATTGATTGATTGATTGATCATCATGGAGTTTTATGTCCCAGTCAAGAATATTTCACTTATATTGAGACATCACCAGCTATAAGTGAAGTTGCAGAAATTTTTTATCTTTGTAGCATAAATGTGCAAGAAGGGTTCTTCAACATTACATTCTTGCTGTGACACAGGACTTCAATTTTTTAGGTCTCTTTTGAAGGACCCCATGACTTTCATTTCAATTAGTGCAGTACTGAGTGCTTGGTGAAAGAACAGTCACTTTCGAGTGAGCTACGGTAGTCCTGTTGATGAAATTTGTTGAAACAACAAATACTGGCACGGTTTCATAAGTTATCCTCAGACAGAAATTTTAATGTTGAAAAATTCTATATCAAGAAAACGAAAATTAAACCAAACATAATATTTAGGATTTTTGGGGTAGGTAGAAAATGATTATAAACTAAATTTAATTTTTTCTTAATTCTAAATTTCAGCGGCAGGCAAATTAAATTACTATGAGGCGCCGTTTCTATATTTATTCACTATTTTCACATATCCATAAATCGATTTATGGATATCCAAAAATCGAATTATGGATATCCATAAATCGAGTTATGGATATCCAAAAATAGCCAGTATTTTTACATATCCAAAAATCGATTTATGGATATCCAAAATTAAATTTTGGAAATTTCAAAATACTGAGTTCTCCCCATATATCAATCCCGAAGTGAATACTGTTGGTACATTGAATTAATAAAAAAATATTTATCCTCGCAAATAAAAATCATATTTTTACAATATGGATTATAAATGCATTTTTTCATCGACTTTTGTTAAACATGTAAACTTGTGTATATTTTAAGATTTTTTTCTTTCCTGCAGTGCCCACGCGGTACGCGCGTCACGTCTTAGAATCCAACATGGCTGCTACAGAAAGTAATGGAAAGAACGAACATTTGGCTAATAAGTAGTAATATTAAACGCAATGTGATGTTTTGAAAGTGAAGATATCGACTGTAACCGTATTTTGATAGAGTTAAGACAATCACAACGATGTCTGTCTTTAATGCAACTGTTGTCTTAGCTTTTCTGCGTATTTGACAATTTCCCGCGTAAATAGTAAAACAGTCCCGCACTGTATATTTGGGGAGAAATCATTTCGCACTCTCGATTTATGGATATCCATAAATCGATTTTTGCATATGTAAAATACTGACTATTTTTGCATATGCAAAAATCGAATTATGGATATCCAAAATTCGATTTATGGATATCCATAAATCGATTTTTAGATATCCAAAAATAGTCAGCATTTTTACATATGCAAAATTCGATTTATGGATATCCATAAATCGAATTTTGGATATCCATAATTCGATTTTTGGATATCTAAAAATATTTTTACATATGTTAAATTCGATTTATGGATATCCATAAATGAATTATGGATATCCATAAATGAATTATGCATATGTAAAAATAGTGAATAAATATAGAAACGGCGCCTCATAAATTACAAATTAAATTGGCATAGCTTAAAAATGTCATAATAATGTAAAACGTAAAACGCAAAACGCAACTATATATAACTGAAATAAAAATACCACAGCACTATAGACAAATATAGTGTATAAAATAATGGACACATCTGTTTATGCAAAGGTGTATTTGTAGGCTTTATGTAACAAAATAGTAGCTACCTACCACCATTTCCTCGTTCCGGTTCCTACTTTCTTTTTGCAGCGTGTTGTTTACCGATGTAGTTTCCTCAAGTGTAGAGAGCACCTCCTCGGACAGTGTGTAGGTTTTTCTTAAAAGTCTGAGTCTAACCATTAATCAATTAGGTTGTTAATATGAGACCGGTGTCGTATTTATAATACTGTTATTTACTCTTTATTTATGTATGAACCGACAAAAGCCCATAAAATAAGACAAAAATGGCAAACGCTACAGTTATAGATGATAAGCTATTTATGTACACCGATTTAATAATATTTGTACATGTATGTAATAATGGAATGATTTTCCCACATGTTTTTAACTTTTTTCATAAACATGAAGATGAAATAAAAAATATTAAAAACAAAAAAATATTTAAAATACTGCCATATATATACTGATACTGTCCAACCTGCTCGTAAGAGTTGATTTGATTGTAAAAGTCAGGTGTCCTTGGTGCCCGAGTGGTCTAAGGCATAAACCTATGGATCACTACCTCTTACTGCTTGGGTTCAAATCCCACTCATGTGGTCAGAGAGTGAAAAAGTTTGTCAGTTCGTTTGCTGATGTTAGATGTTTTTTCTCTGGGCACTCTGGTTTCCTCCAACATCCTTGGGCTGACAGTCTAGATATAAGTGAAAGAATCTTGACTGGGATGTAAAACTGAGTGTCCTAAAGCACTAGCAATAGCAGAGTACTTCAAAGTACATGTAGTTCAATTGAGGTACATTGAGGTCAATGGTTTTCTTGGGACACCCCAGTTTATTTAACCTATTTTGTGCAATTGCGGGTCCGAACGAAATCCACCGAAAAAAGGGGGATCTGGTGCATCCTTCCCAAAAGAATTGAAAATTAGATTTGAAAAAATATGGGGCATTGTCATGTGATGTCTTAAGAGAAATGGATACAGTACACATGTATTGATTTTTAATCTGATCTCGCCACAAAATTAATCCACTACATTCTTAGTCCATCCATGTTAATCACTCAAATTCGTTGTGATTACAGCATGTACAGGTGGATTTGAGTGGTAATGAATGAACAATGCAAATCCTCAAAATCTATGGTTATTTGCGTGTCAGTCTCCTTCTTGGCGGGTCAGCGGGAATTCATGTCCAAATGAGGGCCGGACCGGCGGGTTGCGGGTCAGTTGGCAGCTCTGCTTCTGGAACTGACCCATGATAGCCTCAATATAATTGAAATAATCTTGAATGGGATATTAAACAGAGGTTCTGTAGGAAACTTCACAAGTTAGGATGTCATCATGGATATCTTATTAATCCAATTAACCAATCTTCCAAGCATTAATTCATATGACAGACATGCTGCTGCAGACAACATGAATAACTTGGCCTCAGTTCACTATTGTTATTTATTTATTTTTTTTTTTTTTTGTGTTTTTTACTTTTCTTTCTTTTTCCTTTTTTTTTTGTAAACCTGTCAAACACAAACATACTAATCTGTGTCCAAATCACAATCCCGAAAGCAAAGTAAAAACTTTGAAAAGCGAAAATCAAGTTAAACGTGAACTTTCACCTGGGTAGTGAGACTGGGTGTGCACCTTGCCTGTCTAGCTAGCTACACCAGCCACATGTAGACTGAAAGAAACATGGAACTTTATGTATAGGACAACTAATAAAATCAGGATTTGGAATGATATTGAATATTATAGGAAACTCTTTAAGAAGAGGACAAATAATGCCTGTGTCAATCACCTGGCTAAAAGGAATTGGTTGTCTATATTCTATTTTTTATGTCGTTACTTTTTTACCAACAGATGCCATCTTGGATTCCAGGTGAGGTTGGTATGAATAAACCTAGTCACCCTGGGTTTTTTTATTCAAAATTTAGTTCCTACTGGCCCAGTATTTTCAGAGATAATTTAGAGTTTATGCATCCACAGACATAAGTTCACATGGCCTTTAGTCAGGTGAGCTGAATCAAAACATGGAGAACACATCCTAGTAGGTTAGACCCTTAACATGTGTACTCAGTTATGGAGATGAAAAGTGCTCCAGAAAGGTAGTTTTATTGCCTTTCCTGTTTCATAAGAAACATTCACATTGTGTCTTTTCAAAAGTATTTAAAATTCAGAGCTCTTTAATCTGTTATCAAATTGACTGGATTGATCTTTCACCAGACTGGGTTCTGTTTTTGATGGTGTCCTCCACCATTCAAGAACTGACTGGTAAATCTTAACTGGGGCACAAAACTCTCTTACTTCACTGTACTATGTTTTGTCCCAGCAAGGAAAACAGATCTAAATCAAACACAAACATACCAGTCCATGCCCAAATCACAACCCCAAAGCAAAGTCAAAACTTAGAAACAGGGAGGCTTGGAGCTCTGGAAGGGTAAGCATTTCCTATTCAGCTAGCCATTAATGTGGCACAAACTAGTAATAGCAACATAGAAGAGTTTAGAGGACACATGGCAACTTTTTACAGCTACCGAGAGTGGTTACCATAGTAACATAAACAATGAAATGTACAAGTAAAAGAAAAATCAATTACTGGTAACTAAGATTAACAATAATCATGCATTTTTTATTTAAATACACTAGATCCATCTCTATTTATTTATATCTAAAATTAAGTATTAATAAATATTCAATTCAAATTGACAAATAATTTACAATGTTCTAGTACTAGCTACCATTACATAACATATTGAGTTATAAACAGTGTTAATTAAAATAAAGGCATAGTCTTCCTTAATGAACAGTAATATTAATATCACATAAAACTGGACATCTTACAGTACAAATATTTCTATAATAAGGCTTTATATTATCATGTATTTGTGATTTCTACAAAATATCAACAAGAGAGACACTAGGCATTTGCGCCATTCAGTTTTCCAAAACATGGTAATGCTAACATCAAATAGAACTGGACACTTTACAGTACAAATATTTCTATGTTAAGGCTTTCACGAAATATCAAGGCACTATAGAAACAGAAAAAGAAACCTGTATATGGAGTGTTTCTGTTAGACAAGAATGATACTCAGCAGAGCAAAATATGACCTTTCTGTTTTCCAAAACAAATAGTAATGTTAATACATGCATCACAAAAAAAAAAAAAAAAAAAAAAAAAAAAAAAAAAAAAAAAAAAAAAAAAAAAAAACTGGACAATTTAGTAAATTTCATTACAAATATTAGGCCTTAATATTATCATAAATTTGTAGCTTTCACAAAATTTCAAAAGCCATCACAGAAACAGACAAGGCAACCTAACCACATTGTGTTCTTGTTCATGAAATACTATCAATTTAAGACTAGGATAAAAAAATAAATTTTATAAAAATTCTATTAACGGTATTATAAATACTAAATATACACAAATTCATACTCAATTTACACAATTTACAATATCACATTGTATGGATTCAATCAATTTTCTAAATTTTCTAAAGTTAAATTCATCAATACTATTATATATACATGTATATATATATACATGTAATAGGTGACAGTGATAATTATTTAAACTGTCCATGAGGGTCTTATTCACAGACTAGAAAATGGTTTCCAATCCAATTTCCTGAAATTACTACAATTTATTAGTCTTAAGTTTTAAGTGGTTGTAAAGTCGTAATTTTATCTTCAAAATCATACGACTTGCGCCAAAATCGTAAGGGTAGGCAAGTATGAAAAATGTTATATAGTAATTTGTACATAAGGACACACCTACATGTAGATTTAATATGCTAGGGTATTACTTTTGCGTTTGAAATTTCAGTGGTCCAACTGGGAAATTTTTAGTCATTTCATCCAAGGGAAACTACCTGCATTCAGCAATTTCAGGTAAAAAAACAATCGCTAAAATATTACACTTCATTTATCCAAACATTATTTTAAATCCATTTCAGGCAAACAAAATTACCGAAGCTGGTCTAGTTGAAACATAAATACATGTATAATACACATTTTTATATTATTATGTATGCATTTGTATGCCCATATCCAGGCATTTGAACTTGAATTATAGAAAATTCAGATTTCATTTATTTCTTTAATTTACAATTGTTTTAAATGAGGCGGGCAGCTCCAGCATCTTTAAGGCTATGACATCTAATATCAGTCTTTTTTTGTGCCAAGAAAATCTGGACGATGAACTTTTTTAAAAATACAGAATAGTCGTAAACAATGGGGGTGGTGGCAGTAAGATATTTCAGTCTACATGCTTCTCTGGCTCCTAATAGGATATCTAAGTGCCAAGGATATCATAACTAGGAATAACTTTTTAAGAATACAAGAAACTCTACACAACAGGGACAGTCACAGTAAGATATCTAAGTCTACAGGCTTTTCATGCTTCTAGTAGAATATCAAACAAGTGCCAAGGATATTCCAACTCAGAATCATTTATATAAGAATACAAGAAAGCTGTAAATAACAGAAGCAGCCCCAGTAAGATATCTCAATTTACAGCCTTCTCTTGCTCCTGGTAGGATATCTAAGAAGTGACAAGGATATCAGGACTCTGAATCACTTTTTTAAAGAATACAGGATAGCCGTAAACAACAGGGGCTGCCCCAGTAAGATAACTCAGTCTACTAGCTTCTCTGGCTCCTGGTATAATCTCCCAAGAAGTGCTGAGGAAATTCCGTCTTGGAATCACATACACGACAGGTGCAGCCCCAGTAAGATGGCTTCTCTGTCTCCTGGTTTGATATCTAAGACGTGCCGAGGAATCCCAAGGACATCCTAACTCAGAATCATTTCTTTAAGAATACAGGAAAGCCATACACAACAGGGGCGGCCCCAGTAAGATATCTCAGTCTACAGGCTTCTCTTGCTTCAGGTATGGTATCTAGTAATGGGCTTCCTTGTGTAGAAGGTAACCACTTCCTCAACAGGCTCTCTAGAAATCTGTCTATATCTTTGTCTGTTACATCCCACAGGTTAGCTATCATACAAGGACTGAAAAAAGATAATATACATGCAGGTCATAATTACCGGTATACAACAAAACAATATTCTCATCTCTATAATAGGGCACCTCAGTGGCCAAGTGGTCTAAAGTCTGAGATTATAGATCACATAGCCTCCCGACACCTTGGTTTAAATCCCACTCAGGACAGATTCTAGTGTGATAAAGAGTTCATTTTGTTTGTTGAAGTTTGGTGGTTTTTCTCTCCATGTACTCCTGTTCCCTCCACTATCCATGAATTGACCATCTTAATGTACATCAAGTAAAAGAATCTTGACTAGGGAAAAACTCTATGAATCCACTCCATTTTCTTAGAAACAAGACATGATGGTCCTAAAAACACCTGAGAATAATTTGCACATATACATGTAGCTAGATTTAGAAAATATGTGGCCTTGAGGGTCTTAAGTTGACCGAGTAATCTTTTCTGTGGAACATCACTCATATACAGACCTGATGCAGCTCTTTGTCCAGAGTCTAGGCTATTATATCAAACCGTAAATATTAACAACATTTTTCTTTTATCACTTTTCTGATCAAGCTTGATGATAATTTGCCATAAATATGCCCTTTACAGTGAACTTTACAATGAACTGTTGTCACAGTTGAGACCTAAATCATGTCAAGGATGTGTACAGGTAGGCTATATAGAAAATTCTGCAAGTGGACAACAGCAAATTTTAACATCTGGTACCAATACTTACCAGTCAGCGAGAAAGTAGTTAAGCATCATTCCAGCGGGGTCTAGTTGTCCCTTAATCTGTAGCTCACCACTACTACATCCCATCAGTAGAGCCACTGACCGACATGACAACTGCTGTAGGTCAAACCCGGGTAAGTATTTACCACCGCTCCCATGACCACAGTAACTAAAACAAACAAGATGATAAAATATAACTAACCATGCCATTTTAATATAACGGCATTGCTGTCAATCTGTTTGATTTGGGACCGCAATTAGACCCCATTCCTTAGATCTAAAACTCATAATTTTCCCAAATGCATGTACATGAATTATAAAATAGAAACTTTACATTTCTAAAATGTTTTTTTTTAACATACAAATTCAACCCCACCCCACCCCATGCGCAAAACAACGCTTATTTTCCAAATCCTAAGGCTCAGATTTGCAGCATATATTCCACTTGAATACTGTAGATCACTTTTACCGGTATTTCATGAAATATTTATTTTCGTGTAATTCGCGACTCATCCCATTCGCAAATTCAACTATCACGCGAATGTTTCCAACACACAGATACATGTATAACTATGTTGACATACAGACATAGTTATGTTGTATTCAGTAAGATTCCAAACGCGAAATCAAATATTCGCGATTAAGGCCGAGATGGTCTTGACGCGAAATTGTCTACACGCGAAAAAAAAAGTGATCTACAGTACCACCATCCGTGTGTTCTTAAAATGACATAATCCATTTTTGTTCGACATTCTGACATGCATGTAAAATTATTATGATGTCATCAAATTTGTGTTAAATGAAGAGTGGGATAAAAAAATCCCTAAATGAAAAATTTACAGGAACAGCATGAAAAAAATTGTCTATGGGTGAAAATACAGTCAAACCTGTCTATAAAGGCCACCCAAGGGAACCAGTGAAAGTGGCCTTAAAAGGCAGGTGGCCTTCATATACAGGTTAAAATAATATGAATAAAGAACAATTGGGATACAATTCAACTGGCCTTTATAAGCAGGTGACCCTTATATAGAGGTGGCCTTTAAGGCAGGTTGGACAGTATTGGTTTCTAGACCCAAAAAATACAAATACAAATAAAGTATCATTGTAATAATATAAACTTACATAAAGAGATCCCTATCAGACAATGCCTGGGAAATCTGTTTGGATGTTGGTTCCTTTGCTATGATTCCTTCCCAGCATTCCTCACTAAATAAAATAAAATAGAGTAAATGTATACTGGCAGTCATTGGAGAATTACTATGTCTATAGAGTAAATGTATACTGGCAGTCATTGGAGAATTACTATGTCTATAGAGTAAATGTATACTGGCAGTCATTGGAGAATTACTATGTCTATAGAGTAAATGTATACTGGCAGTCATTGGAGAATTACTATGTCTATAGAGTAAATGTATACTGGCAGTCATTGGAGAATTACTATGTCTATAGAGTAAATGTATACTGGCAGTCATTGGAGAATTACTGTCTATAGAGTAAATGTATACTGGCAGTCATTGGAGAATTACTATGTCTATAGAGTAAATGTATACTGGCAGTCATTGGAGAATTACTATGTCTATAGAGTAAATGTATACTGGCAGTCATTGGAGAATTACTATGTCTATAGAGTAAATGTATACTGGCAGTCATTGGAGAATTACTATGTCTATAGAGTAAATGTATACTGGCAGTCATTGGAGAATTACTATGTCTATAGAGTAAATGTATACTGGCAGTCATTGGAGAATTACTATGTCTATAGAGTAAATGTATACTGGCAGTCATTGGAGAATTACTATGTCTATAGAGTAAATGTATACTGGCAGTCATTGGAGAATTACTATGTCTATAGAGTAAAACCTTGATTCATTACCAACATCTGCTCAGTCAAACTTTGGTTTTATAAATGGGTTTAGAAAAAAATCCAGGGAGGCTTAACTAGAAAGAGAGAAGAAATGTATGTTGAGACTTCAAAATCACTGTGTTGATAAACTGAGGTGACAAATTTATGGATGGAATTAAAACCATGTTTTACCGTAATTTTTGGTGGTTTTTTTTTTTTTAATTTTTGCTTCAGGGTAGGAAACAGGGAACATACTTTATTTCTCAACTTGTACAGAGTTAAGTTTAGTGATGGAATTTTATCCCCAGTCAAGATTCTTTCAATTTTATTGAGGGGGTAAGTCCTGCAATGGTGGAAAGAAACAGAGTTTAGGAGAAAACCATCAACTTTCAGCAAGCAAACCAAGAAATTTATCATACTAGGAGATGTCCCTGAGTGAAACTAGTTAACTAGTCAGGCACAATGATCGAAAAGCATGTACTTTAGTCCATTCAAACATCTATGCATGCCCTTGAAAAGATTAAAACAAAAAAGAAGATTCAAACTTTAGGTACATAAATAAAACATTTACCTTTCAAACCAAGACTGGAAGGTTTCTTGTGTTGATGCAAAATCTTTTTCCGGATTTATAACGTAAAACACATTCCGAGAGTCAACTCCGCTTTGATAAACCGAGTTCTCTCTCACCTGGAGGTAAGAAAGTTGAGTGTACATGTGATACAAAGACGGCATCCTGGATACTGAGGTCTGTCTCAAGATTGGAATATTTTCCCATGGTAACTGCTGGATAGTCTGAAAAGAAAAAAATAACTAAATTATAAATCAAAAGACAGTTTTTCAATAAATGGTTTAAGCAGTAACGTTGAATTTTTTTTAAACAAGAGCACTTCAAATTTTATGTTGTGTTCTAGAGTACTACTGCTGGTGAGGCTTCAATATAAGTTATATATTCTTGAGCAGAATGTACTTAATGGAGTATAAACAATTAAACTGCTGACAAGAATATAGGAACACTGACAACTTAAACAATGTTTTCTCAAACACAATGGATATAAACTCAAGTCATTATTTGTTCAACACAATGTTCTAGATATTATTATAGAGTGATAGACTCACTAGTACATACAATTAGAGTCACTGATCCATAAAGCACTCAGCCACCAAACACAAAACCCACTTAAAGTACACTGCAGTCTATACATCAGTCAAACACAAACACCTCGATCCATGTCCAAAACATAATCTCAAAAAGCAAAGTAAAAACTTTGACTACTGGCAAATAAAGATTAAGATGTGAACTTGCAAGAGGAAAATGAGGCTGGGTGCTCTGGAAAGGTAAGTTATCTACACCAGCCAAGTGTTGAATAGAAATGGAGAGTGAAGGGAACATGGAACTATGAGACATGAAAGATATCCAGGATTATTTGGAAACAGGGAAATTCTACTTATCAACAATATTGTGATGACAGCCATAAAACTTTTTTGAGGGCTTTTATAAGCATAGGCTTGTAATCCTCACCTTATCTAGTATAAGAACAATATGTTTTCCAGATTGATCTTGTTGTGTTGATAAATCCTTCATTTTTTGTCTCACCACTGGCACAAGTTTACTGATATCAGACTGTGGAGTCGACTGTTCTGTAAGGTCATCTAACACTGACTCTAGTTCCTGGTCTGTCAAACAATCACCTGACTGAAGCAACACCTGGAAAAAATATTAGTGAACAATGTATTTATAACAAAAATTTCACATTATAATTAAATGAGATTTTTTTTTTTTTTTGCATGTTTTGTATGTGAATCAGCATTTTTTTGCTTTACTTATCAATTAGATTGATGTAGCCAAATTTCAGTTTGTGAAAATATAGTCCTTTTTAAAGTACTTTAATATAAATATGCTCAAATAGGTTCCTTTTTGGAAGAATTTCTCAGAAATTAATAGTCAATAGCAATTTTGGCAACCAGGAATAGAAAAATAGAAAAGTTACACTTTTGCTAAAGGATAAATTTTATTTTAACTTACTTGAATCAGATCTGGTGTGACCTTGTTATTCCCTGTCAGGTTACCTAGTTCTTTACAAAGCCATAGACTCTCTTTCTTGAGTTTGGTTTGTTCAGATTTACTCAAACATTGTTTTGTGGTCAGTAGAAATCTCCATTGCTGAAGCCAATACTTCTCCATAGACAGTAACAGTGACTGAAATATAGAAGATAAAAATATCATATACATGTACATACTGTATGTTTTAAATTACCGTACATCAAATCAGTAATGTGTGGTATAAATTAAAAAAAATGTTTTACACCCAAGTCAAGACTATTTTTGAAGGTGGTTAGTTCCTGGATAGAAAATCATAACCGTATTAATCCCACTGCAGCTGATTCTAGTTTTATTTGACCTTAGTTTCTCTGAAGACTGTGGGTCATCCTTAGTATTTTTGTACTATTTTCCTATCATTTCAAAACTGACACCTTCAAATACTAGTACATAACATTCAAAGACATACATTCATTTAAAATATTAAGTACTTTGGAGTGGGGAAGTGATGTTTTCAGCCCGAAACAAGATTCTTTTACTTCTATCTAAGCAGTCAGTTCAGGGAAGTCAGAGGAAACTGGTGTGCCCAGACAACACTATCAACTAAATTGACTAACTTTCTCGAAACTAGGTTTTACCCAAGTGGTATTCCAGCCTAGGAAGGAGAGGCACTATTATCTAAAAGCCTGTGCTTTATACAACTTAAACCACTGATTAAGATAAGAATTTAAAGTTACATGTGTAGCTGCAATATTTATCCTGATCTATACTTACACACATTCGGTCATCTAACTGCATTCTAACTTTCCACCATTCTACTTTGTCTTTTAATTTAAAGCTGTTACTACTGGCCTCCATAATAGACCCAAATTCCTGTAATATCTCCTTACCCTGGTGATAAAAATAGAATAAAATTTTCTTTACATTTCATTAATTTCAATAATAAGTGGCAGAAATTTTTACTTTTGCAGTGCCGCTCAGGGCAATGCACAGGGAGTGTTCTTTAACATATCAAGCCTCCTGTGACATAGGCATTAATTTTAAGGTCTCTTCCGAAGGCCTCTGTTTTTAATGAACTAAAGTAGACTTATGGTGTTTTATATGCAAGAAAAGATTCTTTCATTTACATAATTACATAACATACACATATATTTCCATTCATGGTGGCCAAAATCACAAATGGCTACTAAATTTTGTAGAATAATAACCTATTTTAATACATTCTTAAAAAATACTTTAAAAAGGACAATATTTTAACAAATTTGAGAAATTAGGCTACTTATGCAGTTAATATTTGTGGAAACTAAGCCATGTATACACTGTACATTTCAAGGCTGTCAGTTTTCATATGGTAGATAAAACAAGAGTATGAAAAGTAATTCATGACCATTAGCAGTCAAATTTGCAAACTAGAATCTACCTGAATGATTGATTGGATGTTGCATTATTTATCCACAAAAACTTAAACTGCGTCTAAACAGACGTTCAGGCACTTACCTATCAAAAAAGAAGTTCATGCACTTACCTTGAGACTAGCAAATCCTGGCAACTTAACAGTGAGAGGTTCATTTTCATTTTCAAACCGAGTAAGTAACATCTGTGCTGTACCATCACCGCCATTCACCATGGAAACCTGACATACAGCCCAATCTGTAAAAAGCATACAATGATTTTTTTCACTTTTTAATGTCTACCAACCCATACTTTTAAATTAGTAAATCAAAAACAAGATCAGTTATTTCTCAATGAACAAAACCAGGAGAAGTAAGAGTCATGATGTTTTAAGTCCCAGTTAAAATTCTTTGTATCAATTAGTTCTACAATAATGGATAGAGGAATTATGATTGACTGGAGAAAACTACTTCGGCTTTTGGCAAGCAAACTGACAAGATCTACTCAAGTGGGATTCAAACCTAGGCAATAAGTCCAAAAGCCACTAAGAAGCATAACCATTCTTTGGATAAAGCATATTAAGGAAAGCATAGAGAAATGGAGGACAGTTCTGGGATAGTGCAGAAAACCGGGTACCCAGAAAAACCCACAAAATTTGGCAAGCAAACAGAGTAACTGGAAAAACCCACAAAACTTGGCAAGCAAATGGAGAAACTTTCTCACAGAAGGTTCTGTCCCAAGTGGGATTTGAACCTAGGCAGTGATACATGTAGGTTCTGAGATTCCTAAGATCTAACTTGAGACAACTTGACTAATGAGGCCCCCACATTTAAAATGAATGATAATTTGAGCAGAGCAATACATACTATCTGGTATAACACTTGTCATGACGTTTAAGTTATCTACAGTTTTATTAAATGTTAAAGAAGACATGGCTTTTCTAAGTCGGTCATCCACACTGTTGTCAGTAAGAGTTGCTGAATTGCTTTTCTCAGGAATGTCAGGTGATGGTTTACTCTGTGTCTCATTCTGTCTTGCAGATCTCCTGAAAAAGAGATAGAGGGATTTAAAAATTTTAAGAATTTATTTTGTTTTTATGTGTAGCTTTATATCATACACTGTACATGTATTTATTGTTAACAGTTTTTCAATATTAAACATGCAAGTTTTTTTTAATGGAGAAAATACAGAAATATAAATTTTACAATTTTGTATTGGATTCATTCATGAAAAATATTTAAAATTTTGAAGTCATATATTTCTGTAGTCCTAAGAAAAATATCATTTTGAGGGGTTGGAAATTTGTGGTTTCTGCTAATGATGAGAGTGTAATATGACATGTTGACATGTAAATTTGCCAGAGTATCAACGAAAAACAATGAAATTTGTGACACCATGAAAATAAATGATAGACAGTATACACACAGGTTTAGACATACAAATGGAAGCCATTTTAAACCAAATTAAGCAGAATGACAGCTCAAATGTTTCTGCAAAACAATAAAACCTCTACCTGATCTTTTTTCCTGTGTTCATCATGGCCTGATGACGGAAAGTTACAGCTACAGCTTCCGTTAAGTAGTAAGCTGTCTTTGTGGGTGAAGTCGGTAGATACTGGAGGGCTAACATCTGACATATAGTGGTATAGGTCTGGCATGGAGGGAAATGTTTTATCTGGTTAAAAGCTCTCTCTAATGTTGATATAGTAGTGGCATCTGTCATAGTCATATCTGAAATGAAGGACTTTAATGAAAAATTGTGTACAATAACAAAATTGATATGAACACTACTGAGCATGCAGAATATCTGTTACCAGGGCTTTGTGAAACTCATCATCATCATCATCATCATCATCATTCACATAGTTGCCACAGACAACAATTCTAAAACTACAAGTATCCAAGGTCAAGGTTTGAAATTTAGACCAGTTCCAAGGTCCATGTTATTTGACTTCAGTCGGACCACAAAATATTTTGTAAATTTTTTCGATTAAAATTTAAAAAATATATATGTTAAAATACCTACTTTTTTTTGAAATATGGACATAATTGTCAAGGTCTGGGCCAGAATGGTCCAACTTACATCAGTTCTAGATTGAATACTGTGTCTAAAATCAGGAAAACAGATTAAAAAGTCTTGGGAATTAAAATATGGCCTCAATTCTTAAGACCTCAGCCATAATGGCCCTTATACCCTCAGTTCCAGATTGAACATCATGTCTAAAACAAAACAGACAAACACTCTTCAACCTGAAACTGATTTTACCTGAGGGTTCCTGTAATGTTACATCAACTGTCCTTGGCCTTCTATTGCTCAGTTCAGGTAAATTAGATTCCATAAACTTAGTTTTTATTGGTTTAGATGATCTCACTACTTCTGTTGTTTCAGATGAAGTTGAAGTCTTCACCAATTTCTTTCTTCCTGCTGTGGTCTGTTTATTCTTCTTTTCATCACCTCTCATGATCTCTATTGAGTCATTAAAGTTGACATCTACAAGCAGATAAATTAATAAATATGACTTGTTAGAAATTGATCCTTAAAAGTTAGAGGTCTGTTAGACTGATGAGTGAGTAGAGTGGAGTAATGGTGTTTTAAGCCCCAGTCAAGATTCTTTTGCTTACATGTACATCAAGGTGCTAAGTCCAGGAATGATGGAGGAAATTGTTTGTGCCTAGAGAAAACCACAGACCTTCAACAAGCCAACTAACTAACTTTCTCAAACTAGGAAAACCCGAGAGGGATTCAAACCTAGGCAGTGAAAGGTGCTGTGATCCAAATGTGCTTGCTTTAGACCACTCATTCATCATGATGAATCAGTGGAAAGTAAAGTAACGATGTTTAACATCCTTGAGTTCTGGAATGGTGGAATACCTAGACAAATTCAGACCTTTGGCAAGTGAACTGACAAACAGCAAATGCAGAGAATACAAACAACAAACCACAAATAAAACAAACAGACAAAACAATCAAACAAGATAACAATAATTACCTTCAACAGGTAGCTCTATCTCAGGCTCCAAGACCACTGGGGAATTATCAGTAGCCCTCTCCAAACTGAAGCAGCCACTTGCATCAAATGACTCATTATTCTCACTGTTAAACTGAAAAATTTCATCATGGACATCATCGGACACTGAATCTATTGTCTCATAACTAATATCCAAAGATTCACACTCATCTCCTGATAAATTGTGAAATATGGCACCTGGTGTAGCTTCCTCCGACTTGCTATTTCTTGTCCGTTCTTTTTCAATTTTTTCAAAATTATTTTTGACGTTCACATTTCTGGTTTTTCTGCCTTTAGCTGTATTAGCAACACCACCTTTTTTGCCTTTAGTTTTCAATTTTGAATTTTTCACAGTATCTGGTGAATCGACTTCATTGAAATCAAAAATGTTGGTATCATTTTGATCCTGTTTTTCAGTCTTTGCAATATCCATTTTAGTTATCTCACTACAATTAACTTCTTCTACATTACAATTTGAAACATTCTTTTTAGTTTGTCTTCTTGTACCTTTAGATTTTCCTCCTGTTTTTGAAGAACCATCATCTGGTGAAACACAAATCTGTTCATTTTCTAAATGTACATTTTGAGAACAATTTTCCGTATCTGCATTTCGCTGACATTCAATTTCCGGAGGTACTTTCGTAGCCTTTCCCCTACCTCTCTTCTTTGGTACTGCACAATTTACATTTGTCTCAAGTTCACTGCTTTTCTGATTTTGAGTTTTACATTTATCTTTGACATTTAGTGTAGTTCCATTGATTAATCTTGGGATTTTCCCCAACTTTCTCTTTTGATTTTCAACATTGTTCTTTTCCACATTCTCCTGTGCCACAGTTTCACACACATTTCCATACAAAGATTTCTTTATCGTTTCACTTGTTTTGTTCCTTCTGCGGCCTCTTCCAATATTGGATTTTTTCACCGGTTCATCCTCATCACTGCTATCTAGCAATAAATCCAAGACTTGTTTGCGGCTACTACATACACTTCTCGGCGTTTTCAATAAAAAGGCCGGCTTTGGCGTAGAAAAATTTAAACTACTATCTCTTTTAGATAATGTGCTACGTTTTACATTTGGTGTTGACAAAACCTCAGGCTGAGTTTGCTTGGTAAGTTTGCAATTCTCTGTATCTTCATTATCAGCTGTAGTCGTCTCACTAATCTCATTTTCCGTGTTTTGAACAGGTTCTAGTTTTTTCTTATGTGTTTGTATTTTTGATGGTTTTCTTAGCTGACTTTTACTACCACTGTTTACCTCTTTATCAACTACGTTTCTTCTTCCTCGTTTGGAAACAGATTTAGTTTCTTTAACATTTGTTTCCTCAACGTTTTTAACGTCATCACTTTTCTCTGCTTCCTTGTTCTCAAACCTAACATCTTTTTTCACAATTTTGGACGATTCTGTTTTTTGTATTTCTTTCTTTACAACTTCTGATGGTTTTCTTTTCTCTTGTTTTGGGTTTTTCATTCGGCTTCCCAATTTTCTCTTAATATCAGAGCATTCTGCTTCGTCTTCCGTAACTTTCTTATTTTCTAATGATAATCCTGATAAATTGTCTGACAGAGTTGTAACTTCTTTGTTGACCTCAGTATTCGTTATTTCAACTTCCATATTTTCTTCTACCACTGAAGAGACTTGGTCTTTGTCTAAATCAGTCTGTTGAACTGATTTATCAGGCAACATTGTTAACACCTTACACAAATCTAATCTTGCCAAGAAAAAACAAGTCTGAAATACATCAACCATTTCTTTTGCTTCAAGATATCCCATAGCTGTCTTTAAAACCTCATAACAATGTTTCTTTTCTCCTTCTAAACACAACAGCTCACTTCTTTGTACTAGACTTTCAAAATAAACGCTTTTTAGGTCAGCACAAGGTTGTACCGAGAGGGACGGAATTTGAAAATTGTTTAAAATATTCATAATTTTATCACACGTTTTGGTTTTTCGACTCTTTTTTCCATGACATAATATTGAGCTGCAATAATTAAAAATTCCTTCTAATATTTCATCTGATTCAGAGTTTGAGCTGAATGTATAACAATACTGAGCTATAACAAGGCTTAACTGTACAGCAAACAGTTTGCTACATTTATCACAACAGAAATCACATGACTCATCCTTGATCACATGACTAAAACATGGAGGAACACTAAGTACTACCTGAGGTATAATCATAACATCCCTCCGTCTTGAGACTGAATGTTCACTTTTCACATTTATTTGAGCATTACAGTCAGGGTCATTTCTAGCTTTGCTTTTGTTTTCAGATTTCACCTCTGATTCTGAACTCTGAGCATTGACTTTTGCCCCCAGTAATTGTTGACAGTCTACTATTGCCTTGGACGATTCTTCAATACTCTCTGCCATCAGTGTGATTCGTGTTATCTCCAACAAAAACTTACCAGTCCTGAAAGTATAATTCAAACTATAGATATTGTATCACATGTGAAGGTATATAATCATTAGGGAAAAATTGTTTCTTGACAGCCAAATACCCCATCCTCAATTAAGATTTTACCTTGTGATGCAGACCTTTGGCATATTTAATGTGCTCACATGGCAGATAGTTTCATATTAGTGAATATTTGTGTCAAGTTTAATCAGTCTATCCATAGATATGAAAGTTAGAGTGGACTATTTTACAAGGAGACAGGCCCGGTTTCACAATCATTCCTTAGCTAAGATTTTCCTTAACTTAAATCGTGCAAAATTCCAATCCTTTATAATTTTCTTAATTTTGAAGATATTCAGTAATTTAAGGTCTCAATCAAAAGATCAATTCAGGATTAAAACATTTGCATTTAGTTTTGACAAAAATATTCATCAGTAGTTTCAAAAACAGATTACCAAAATTTGCTTAATTTAAGTTAAGGAAAATCTTAGCTAAGGAATGATTGTGAAACAAGGGCCTGATGGACAGATAGAAAGACATGGTGATCCTATTTCCCCTCAAACTCAAGTTTGTGTTGTTAGGGTGGAGTGTTATAATAAATCCTTGCAAGCTTTATTTATTTACCTGAGGGTTTTTGCTGACTAAATACAATGCCTGCATGTATATACCTCTTTATAATCTATTTTTATAAAACTTGAAACCACATTAATTTAATATTTTTAAATCATAAAATGATAATCTGTATTGTATTTTAACTGCAGAATAATACTCCATTTGTATCATACAATTTTGTATGAGTGAAGTAGAGGGGAATAATGTTTTACATGTCCCAGTGAAGATTATTTCACTTATTTAGAAGTGGCCAGTTCAGGGGTGGTGGAGGAAACTGGAGTGCCTGTAGAAAACCACCAACTTTTTGCAAGCCAACTGACAAACTTCTTCAAACTAGGAAGTGACCCTAGCAGGTGAGAGGCACTATGATTCCCAGTACAATTTTGTATGATGACAGAAAATACTGTAAAGGGGTTTATTTTCGTGGGGTGAAAATTTTGCAATTTCTGAAATCTCCTATTTTGCATGGATATAATTTTCATGTTACCAATATAAGTGGGGGTATATTGTATATACATATGATATATTAACCTGTGTATGGTAGACAATTTTGCATGGCTAAATTTTTGCGGTAATTTCTTGAACGCCAAATAAGTGAAAATTTCCCGCTTTAGAGTTGTATAGGTCATTCAAAATCTGATCGCAGAGTGTTTACATTTTTATATCAGTCTATTATTGTAAATAAATAACTGACCTCTATTACCGAATTCAGGTTAAAATTGTTTTGTACTGGGATGGATATATCCAAGAAGGTAAACAATTCATTTACATAATCTTTCACACCTATTTCATAGAATGTTTAAAGTTAAAGTCTGTCCCGAGCCATTAGGCCCATCAGGCCGGAGCTTATCCCGGTTTCGGTGGCGTTAAGCGACTGAGAGTACAAGACTCTCCCCTGAATGGGACGCCGGTCCATCGCAGGGTTAACCCCCAGCATTTTGCTGGTACTCATTTATTTTTCAGCTGAGTGAACTGGAACAACGTGAAATTAAGTGTCTTGCTCAAGGACACAACACATTGCCCGGTCAAGGGATCGAACCCACGACCTTCGAAGTATGAGTCCAACGCCCTAACCACTAGGCCACACGCTTCCACTTTCATAGAATGTACTCATTGTTTACTGTGCCATCAAATCGTGGAAGGACTATATTAATGATTAGTACATCACATGATAAATTGTAGGAAACTGATTGGATATGTACATGTACTCTATTTTGTATAGTTTCTGTCTGTTCTTAGCAACGAGTATAGTACCATTGACAGCAATGTACTATTGTTTTTCCAGACGGGTACTATACTTTTTGTACATGCCACCTTAGGAACGAGAACACAATTTTGTAAGCAAACATGGTGTCAAGATTCCGTGACAAGGACCCAGACAGATTCATTTCGGACCAGATTGTACACTACACAATTGGAATTTCCTTGTGTCTTAATGACTGTCTGTAAATTTAAAGGTCACAGAACGGTTAGAATGCACAGTTCAGCTAAGGCACTATACTCCCCAAGACATTACTATAGTAGCACAGGTCCCTCAGGAAAATATAAAGTATAAATACATGTATACAATTGTACATGTATGTATACAAAATCTTACCAGAATGGCAGACCAAAGTGATGTGAGATATACCATCCTTCTTTTAAATAACATTTGGCATCTCTTAGCTCCCCTATCAATCTGTACATCTGGCCGTTATGAAACAGTGTCGCTAGCACCTTGTGTATGACGTCAAACATTTCAAAACTGTGACCTAAAAACAAAAACTTATGTAATCAGATTGTGACCTAAAAACAAAAACTTATGTAATCAGATTGAATGTTAACTACAGATAAACTGTAAAACATAGTAAGCAGACTCATGTAGACTTGTATAAGCATAAATATCATAAATTACCTTGTTTTCAATTATCATATTTAATTTGGCAGTGGATTTAAATTAATGCTACTGTATCATTGAAAAAATCGTAAACAGCTAGGTTTCCACAAATTTGAAATAATAATAAGACAAATTTTCCAAAAAATCTGTGAAAATATAATCTTTTATCTTTTTTTTAAGTAATTTAATATTAAAGTAGATTACTTTATTAAAGAATTTCTCAAACATTATTAGCTAATGGCAATTTCGGCAATCAGGAAGAAAAATATAGGATTAACACTGTTCATTAATTTTTTGCAAAATGGCAAATTACTTTGGGTAAACAGATTGTGAAAATTTTTACCCTTCATGTCTACATTTTTCTTTAGAGTATCTTTGCCAACCAAGAACTGATACACTCCAGAATGTAGTCGCTGTGCTTCATATGCCAGATCTAGACTGTAATCCATCGAGTCTGTGCTAGTCACATGATCACCGGGCATTCCAAATATCACCGACAATAAACGCTTGGCTCTACCCTCCACAGTCCCAACAAATCTGTCACGATTCTTCTGAGAGGTGAATATGAACACAGCTTGTAGTGTATCTACTGCCTTCTGAGTCTGAAATAACATTGAACATTGTTATAAATTTTACCAAGTTTTTAGTTAACTAGAGTTGTCTCTTGAGATACAAATATATCCTGTTTCCAACATTGTCAAGTTGTCATTTCAAAGATTTTTGGCCTTGTGACCTTGACCTTTGACCTATGCACATAAATTTGGTATATGGCACATCATTTCATGTTGGTTTACATTTGTGCCAAGTTGGATCAAATCAATCAATTGACATAGAAGATATGGGGCAGACACAACATGTCATATTGCTCCAAAAAATCATTCACCCGCTACATATATTTTAACTCCTAGTGCCAAAACTGAAAGTTTTTCATTAAAAATATTTTTGAAAGTTAATGATCTTCAAGGCAAATGATAATCAATGTATGAGTTAAACAGCTAAATTTGACCTGTCGTGAACGTTTAAGACAAATGCTGAGGCCAAAACTTTCATGAGACATCAATTGATTTTAATTATGAACGTACATGTAAACTGCATAGCACATACATACCTGACCAGTACGGAGGTATAATTCAGCCTGTCTCAGTATGTTAAGTACATCTTCTTCCTCCTGCTTGTCTTTAGTATCAGAGAATGATTCTAGATGTGACAATAATTCATGTGCTTCAGTATACATTCCACAAACAATCAGGATATCAACTATTCTACCGAGGATAGTGACAATCTGGGGGCTGTTCCTTTTCTCAGATAATCTTAATGCCAACTGGAGGGATTGCAACTCTAAACTTTGCTGAAATGACAAAAATATAAAAGTCAATCAAATTGGTTTTTATACTTTGTTTAGCATATCACAAGGTTTCAAAAACGTCAACAAGTATAGCCAGTGGTCTGAACATTCGCCGGAAAAACCAAAAAGATGCTTTTATCATTTATCAGGGTTTTAATTAAAAATATATTTTAAATTACTAGTTCACTCAGAAAATAACTTTAATTCTAAAATCTAACCTTTAATTTAGAGTTTTAAAATATTTTTGGGATATTTTTTATTCATACTAGCATTTATTGCCAAATAGTTATTTATTTCTGGTGCTCTGGTACATGCATGTCATCTGGTCAATAGCTGTAATCTATCAGTCTATCAGCTTAAAACCAGAGTGCCACTAGGAGAAGCAAGATAACCAAGTTTACATTTCTGCTAATAAACTTGATAAAGATGGCAAAAAACATAGTAAGGGCATTAATCAACCATTACTGTATTCTATCATTCTCAGTCAATTTCATAAGTAAATTTCTATAAATATCATTTCTAACAAGTTTCAAGCCTATATCTTTTTAAACTATATTACATTGAGTACCTTTCCTGTTAGTCTACATATGGAAGCAGATAGAAGTAGCAACTTCATCAAAGATCCAACATCTACATTATTTTCATCAATAATTCCACCCCATAGTGTCAGTGATTGTTCTAGTTTTCTCATACAATCTGTCTCCATGCCAAATGTATAGATGTTTTCCACTGCATCAGTAGTTTGTATTTCAGCTTCTTCTCCTCTCTTTGCACTCTCTTTGACACTGTTTGACTCCTGTAACCTCAGTGTTGTTTTCAGCGCCTGAAAATGTGTCTTAACAATATTACTTGATTTCATTGTATAACAAATTTTCAATCAAGTGATTTTCAATTAAACACTGAAATGCAGATGTCACTGTCAAATATTCAGAATTTGGAACTTAAGAATTTTTTTAAAATATCTTGACACAATGTTCAATTTTTAGACCATCAATCTAAAATTATAAGTGTACTGACTATCTAAATAAGTCACCCGTGGATATTAGTCTTATGCTTAAACCACTTCAAAACTGATGTTGCATGTATTTCTACATTTTTATATGTGGTCTAAAAGTCTTGTTATATTTTTTTTAATTTTCCGGCACAGAAAAAATATGCATGGTTAGAAATGGTATTGAGTGACATCACTTATTAATAATTTCACGTAATCAACAGCAACAATATGTATTTTGCAGGGATACACATTGATATATGGGTACAGTGACATCTTTAACACAAAAATAATTTAGTCATGATACACTTACCTGGCTACACCAATCACCTTGATGTATAATATACTGCCAGAAGTAAAACTCTCCACGTAAAAGCTGGGCTGTACCACTAGTACAGGTACTTGTACTTATGTGTTCCTCACAGTCTTCCAAGTACTTATGTAGAGGCCTGAGATAAAACAAAAACATTACACACCTCTCAAATACACATGTTATTCTACAGCTAATTATTAGAGTATTAAATTGTGTTATACACCCCAGTCAAGATTTTTTTCTATTATAGCAAGGTGGTCAGTTCTGGGATAGTGGAGGAATTAATTTAAACAATATTTTATTAAAAAGAAATGTTGAAAAGGATTGGACAGCAGGCATTGCCTATATACATGTAAGTCCTCTCCTTAGTCGGAGTACATAATATGTATAATAACAAGTATAGCAAAAATAACATTCATAATAATAGTAATAATAATACACAATGAAATAATAATAATATTAATAATAATAATAATGACCAGTGTTGCACCCATAATTATGATGATGTAATTGTAACTACTAAAAAATTGAAAAATAGTGGAGGAATTGTAGTAATTCACTAAATTTAGCAACTGTTGTGATGATACAGTATCACTAATTTAAATCCACTGCAAACTTAAATACAATCATAGTGCACAAATGTATTCATGAGATTTACGCTAATTCAAGTCAAAGTGAATTTATCCAAAATTAAAAATTTATAATTTGTGTTATAATTAGAACATGCTGAAATTAATACATTTTCAGTATTTAGAAATAAGAAATTAAACACACAGTTAAAAACCAATATTTTGGTAATTTTGAATTTACCTGTCAGATTCAATGCCACTTAGCCACAATAGATGTACCATCTCCAGTTCATATCTGGCATTCTCCAAGGGAGAATTTAAATCTTTTCTATCTAATAGGTCAAGCAATAAACTGTACTCTACATCATAATATCTCTTTCTGAAATAATAATGATTATTAAGCTATTAACTATACACATCAAAAGTCAAGATTATAAACAAAATAATGTACACGTTCTGTAAGTGGGCACCCAGTCAAGATTATCTCTTGTGTGTTTATTGGAATTTTTGTTAAATAACACAGTGTTCCTCAGGTCAAACAGAGGTCCAGGACCTATTGATTTTACCATGAGACCCTTTATATTTAAACTGTAAAAGTCTGGTGGACCTGCCATTTTTATCAGAATACTACTACTTTTATTAATATGATACCATAATTTCACATTGATCTTTCAATACTTTATGTGGGACCAGCCAAAACTAAAGCCAAACGATCCTTGACCTTCCATTACAAAACAGTTTTGAACATGCTCCTTTTCAAGACCTTAGTAAGATCTCTGCTATATGATACTAAATTTTACCTGCTATTCTTAAAGATGTTTAACTCTTCCCATAACATCTGAGTTGGGTTGAAATCTTTTGATGATGGCGATGCTTTTCTCACCGAGTCGGCCAAAGTTCTGGAGATAAAGGAAAATATGAAATTGAGAAAAATCTTAAAAAGTGTATACAACAATGATCCAAAATCTTCAAACTGGGTTCTACAATGTATCACATGATGCCTCTAATATTTAGGTCAATTGATTACACAATACTTCTTTGTTACAAATTTATTGGAAAAATAAACTTATGAGACACAATATCCAACAAAAAAAAAAACCATTCTAACATTAGGATTTACCTGAATCGGTCCTAACCTAAATGCAATTGGTATGTGGCAATATAACCTATCCCCAAGTGTTTAGGACTACTTTGCTCACTGGCCCCAGTTTCACAATCATTCATTAACTTAAATTTTGCAAAATTTCAAATCTATATAATTTTGTTAATTTTCAAGATATTCAAGAATCTACAGTGTCATTTTTAAGATTACTTCTAGATTATAATATTTGCATTAAGTTTTGACAAAAATATTTACCAGTAGTTCCAAAGAGATTAACAAAATTTGTTAAATTTAATTTAAGGAAAATCTTAGTTATGGGAATGATTGTGAAACCGGGGCCTGTCGTCTCTCTAATATAAGGTTTGATTACTGTGAATGTACATGTATTAGTGCTATTGTGTTTTGCATAAAATTATCTTTATAAGATTGAGAATACATCAATTTGTACAGATTTATTTGTACATTGTATATTATTTTATCCTGCCTTTAACTTGTTTAGAACTGTGAATGCTGGTCATGTGTTAACCTTTATGTGATATAATCCATATCAGATCAGGCCAACTCCATATCTAGTCATGGGATTTATTTCCATTTTTTCAGTGTCAATGACAGCTATTTGGTAGTAAAGTCATCATACATACATTTATCACAAGTAGTGAGGGCAAATATGGACACTAGTAAAGATGTGTCAATACACAGTGTGCAACTAATGACATGTGCATGCAATAAATTACCTTGTAGAAAGTGTTGTGTCTCCTTTCCTGAGTGTTTCTTTCTTCACCCTTGTCCAGGACTTGACTGCCGTGTTTAGTTGGATGAAATCATCTGTAAAACTTCTAACAATAACATCCATTGCTGATTCTAAGTTACATAACTTTACATGAACTTCTACATAACAGTCGAGTAACCTCTGTAATTTTACCTACAGAAAAAAGAAAAAGAAATAAATGGGGAAACAGCAGCATACAAACATGATATCCCATAAAAATTTAAAGTTACCATTGCTACCTTACCTATATTTGGAAAATCATAAGTCTACTCACAAAAATGTCATTTTTCAGGAATATACATTATCCAATCTAGACATGAAATACAGAAGAGACCCCCACCCAATCCAAATGGCAACAAACATAACTATCAAAACATGTCGACTAAGAAATCTAAACGACATTTGAAGTACATGTATAATCAAGAAAGCAGCTAAACGCAAAAAATTGAATCCCAGTACAATATTTTCTTGGTAATTGAATTTAAATGTATTTTAAACTATCAAAAAGAAGGGATCATGTTAAGGTATCTCTTATCAATGTCCCAAGATCAATAGGAACCCCACCTTGCTATTGGATTATAGATCTATACTAATTTTATAAGTTATAATCTCAAACCTCTTCTATTCTTTTCTGTTTAATATCTGCATTACTGTTGGTCCATTTTGATATCTGGCTGTATGAGGCTTCGTAAAAGACAATGGCTGCATGATTCAGCTTTCTGTCATCACATAATGTACCAAAGTTAGACATCAGATATCCTGAAAAACAAAACAAAATATATCTTGAGGGAAGAGAATCATATTTTTCAATTAGAAATAAAGTAAAACCTTTTTACATCTTTGCTATCTTGATTATTTCAAAATCTCAAAGACCATCTCTGTTTTTTCTTCATAAGCATTCCTAATATCCTTGCTAAACGCCTTCATAAAGTCAAAATTTGATTTACTGAATCAAGATTTACATTAATTTGGTTTCACAATTTTGGTCCAAGCACTTCTGTTGAGGAATTGTATTCCGAAATGGCTGTCTGGTGCTGTAAAATTTAAACTGATATAAAATATGTAATTTATAACCAGTATATATATCATAAAATATATTAAACAAATGTTTCTCAATGACATACAAACAAGAAATATACATGTATAACATATATAATTACCACAAGCATATCGTTTTTGCTCCAGTGTTTTGTTACTCAGTCCCATGCTGTCATCACTGTCTAGAATCATTATGTACATCTCCTGGGCTTCAACAGCTATGTCAATAAATTTGGCTTGTACTTCTTCAGTTTCAGCATCTACAATGATAAAAAGAATATTATCAAAGTGCTATAAGTAATGAAAACAACATTTTTATCTGCCTAACAAATAATGAAATTATCACTGATGTTTACCTGGTACATGTACATGTATGTATAACTTACAATGTAGTTCTGGATATATTATTTACAGAGCTCAAGATAAGAATTGGACATAAAGGGTCATTACCCCTACTTTTTTTCTAAAGCGTATGCTGTAAAATCTCAAGTGTATTGATACTGTTGCTACCACTGTCTGACTGTTTGGGTACATAATAGCCTTTTTTCACAGCAGACGACATTTTGTGATATGACGATCAACATAAAAAAAGTTGAAAAGAAAATGATATAGGGTAAGATTCGAGACCGGAACTGGTCTGTACCTTCATTTTAAAGAACAATTCCGGACTGGAATTGTCTAAATTACGTTTTCAATTTGTTAATCGATCTTGATCATTACAACGTTTAATAAATGTAAGTTTGTATGAATGCATATCAGCGAGTGATACTTGTTTACAAAATCATGGTTACACGCTTTACAGGAAATGTAAAGCGTAGTGAACAATTTCAATATGTTTTGGTATGCTTGTAATTAAATTTTAAAGCATATTTTTAAAAAAGTCATAGCGTATTACGCAGATACGCCTCTTATCTGGGGCTCTGTATTTATAAACATATTTTTATGATGTATCATCAAGATATGGAAGATAGATTTACCAGCACAATATGATTACCGCATTATATAGTGAAATACAGTATTTTGTGCATGGTAACACAACTTTCCTCACTAAAGATTTTGTTTGGATTATACAGGCGAAGACTGGCAAGAGGGGGTTCAAAATTTCCTGGGGCCGAGGTCCAGGACCTATTGATTTTAAATTGAGACCCTTCATATTTAGACTGTTAAAGCCAGATGGACCTGATGTTTTTACCAGGTTACTAGTACAGTACTACCTTTTTGTTTAATAACATAAATGCACATGGACCTTTCATTGTTGATATTGGACTTTCAAAACTTTATGTGAAAGACAAAAGGTACTAGACCTTCCATTACAAAACATAATTTTGAACCACTGCTTTATATTTCAAAACATCCCCTAAACTTTGATCGATGTGGGGGGTTATGATAAATTCTGCAGTAGATGTTTACCTGTGATCTTTTTCAAAGTCTTGTATATAACTGTGATCTCTATATTCAAGGCATCTATAAATACTTCAAAATTTTTCTCCTTCTGTGTTTGTAGTTCTTTGAATAACATTGTCCTGACTTGAGAAACGTCACTCATGGTATCCACAGGACTGTTTTCTTTTACATATCCTGCTTCCAACTCATCAACCGTTTTATCAAGCTGTTTAAGCACATTCACATAGAAATTCATGAATAAAACCAGAATATTCTTTGTTAAAGATTCTAAAAATTCATCACAGTAAATTTTCATTGAATTTAAAATCTCTGATAACTCAGCATAATATTTTTTCTTCTGAGTCTTGACTTTCAGACTTTTAAAAACAGTCTGAAATAGTTTACATAATTCATTGACCCTACTACTAATTGAGGTGCCTTCACAAATTTTCTGTAAATGTGTCTCAATGACATCAATTGCATTAAAACCGGTATTCTTTTGTATGAATTTTATCAAGAACATAAAAATGTTCAAGACCGAGGCAGCACATTCGTCTGTTTCTTTGTCGATAATCTTGGGTAGAATCAGTTCCAGAATACTGTTACTAAGATTGATCGGAAGAATCTGACATTCTTCGTCCATTTTTTCTGGACACTTACTTTGTCGCTGTTGTACCAAAGCATCATATCTGTAAACAAAAGAGAAGAAATAAATATTACAAGCTATCGGTGGAGTGGAATGATAGTGTAATAATGACCCAAGTCAAGACTATTATACTTATACAGGGTTTGTGCAGACATTTGGACTCCAAATTTAAGAACTCTTTAGGGTCTTATTTGCAAATTCAAGGCCTAATCAGAAAGACAATTTTAGCAAAAAATATTGGAGCAAAGGCAATTAAATCAATAAAACAATTACTTACATGTCAATAGTAACGGCACTTGAAGTGGATAAGGTTGGATTTGGGTGTTCAGGAGGGCCAGGTACCTTTAAATTGCTATTTATTTATTTATATCAATCTATTTGCAACCACTTAATTTCAAAATACAGACACACAACTGGCCAAATTCAAGGGCTTTTTAGGGCCTTCAGGATAAATTCAAGGGCTTTTTAGGGTCAGACTTGTTCTTGCGGTCTTTTTAGGGCAAACCTAAAAATTTAAGGACTTTTCCAGACCTGTACGAACCCTGTTATATGCGTTTGGTTCTGGGAGAGTAGAGGAAACTAGAGTGCTAAGAGAAAACAACTGACCTTCAGCAAGCTAACCAACTTGATTTTTGACATGAATATCCACCCTGGGTGAGATTCAAAGTCAGGAGGTGCTTTTTGGAATTATTGCAAAAAAAAAACAATACTTTTTTTTAAATTAAAAGTATTCAAACAACTTACCAGTAATCTTGTCATCACTAAAACAAAATGCAACTTGTAATTCTTTGACATCATTTTTGCAAATGTCATTCAGTGTTCAATCTATCTAAGAATCTTGTAATAATAAACAAAATATAATTGGGACAGACTTCCATCTGCACTGTCCATTAAAATTCTAATTTCAATTGAAAAAAAAACCCAACAAAATATGACTAAATCAAGCCATTTTGAACATTTCTGATAAAAATAATTCTTCAAAACCTTTGCAGAGAATTGATCAAATTAATAGGTGGACGGTACAAAAGGAAGTCTTACTGATAATTTTTAATGACTATGAATTACCTGTTAACTGCAATAAGGTATTTATCCAGAACCTGAGATAGAGAATCGTCCTTCTGTAGTAAAATTTTCAAAGCCAGATGACGATACTTGAGAGTATAACTGTAGGAAGAGAAATTCTTGTCATCTTCGAGTTTGATACAGGTGTTCCACAGGTGACAATAAGCACTATTGAGTATTGATAACGCTGTTCCTTCTACTTTTCCTGCCAGACTGGAAAGTTCTGTGTACAAATGCTCACCAATTTTGTGTAATAGCTCTACATGTTCCTGTGAATAAATAAAAATATTCACTTAAGTGTAAATGAAACTTTGGCAGGTTGCAGGATAGATCTTAACCCTGCAAGCCTACATTCTATGTTTCCATTCCTGGTAGCCAAAATCGCCATTGGCTACTAATTTCTGAGAAATTCTTTAAAAAGGAACCTATTTTAGCAAATTTGTGGAAAAATTCTTTAAAAAACACTATTTTATCACAAATTTTGGAAATTTGGCTACTAATAATTTTAAATTTGTGGAAACCTAGCTACATTGGATTAAGCAAAATGACATACTTGTACCATAATTGGATCACTGGATTGCTTAGTAAGGAATGAGTGGAGTAATGGGGTTTTACATCCAATTCATTCCTTCTCTTATATATCAAGATGACCATTTCCTGAATGGTAGAGGAAACCAGAGTGTTCAAAGAAAAACAACTTACCTTTGTCAAGGGAACTGACAAAAATTTATCACACTCTAATTTGTCCTCAGTGGAATTCCAACATCCAGCTTATTAATAAATGGATACCAACAGAAATACAGGAAGATTTTTAGCAGTAATGCCAATGGATTGACACTTTGGTTTTTACTCATTCAAGCCACAGTAACTGGATTTCGGCAATGTTTGAAATACGTTGAAATTTTCAATTAGTCCTATCTTGAGAAAAATATGTGAAATCATTGAAAAGTAATTAGTCCTTTTTAAAAAAAAAAGTAACAGTTCCAGGCTGTGGGACTGACTGGTTTTTTTTCAATCACTGATTTAAACACTGGCCTAATGAAACTACTGGTTTTATATTAACTAAAATGTAAAGAAGACATACTCACTTTATACTGTATTTTAATCACAATATGGTACAGTAATTTTAGCACTGTGAATGGTTCAGTTAATGTAATGGCACTCTTTGTTAACTGGTAGCACTGACAGCAAGCAAGCACTGCCTCCAACAGCGACGCTGGCTGTCGCCCCGCTGATATATGCTCCACTGCACCGTGAAGGAACTTGGCAGCAAACATACCATACTGGTTATAGCTTCCATCATCTAACGATTCTATCTGGTTCAAGACTGGATCGAGAAAGTCCTGCAATTATACACAACACTATCAATAATCATGATAATCCGATTACAAGCACAGAATGAATCTATTGATTGGCAAAGCTTAATTAAGTTAATAATTATCATGGAGAAAGTGTGTGATTTATTGTACTTTATCTTTATCATACATGAATGATCATAGTTCAAAATTCAAGATGGCTCCATGAAGTGGTTGTTGAATGTTGCTTAACAGCAATTTTTTATCTATTTGCGATGAGAACTACTTTATTTAATCTCTATGGATTATTCTATGAACTGTGGATGTTTTGTATGGTCTGCCTTGTACCAACGCACTCGGGGGACTGTAAGGTGCTAGCTCACAGAGTCAGTATGCCCCAACACCAGGTGAACCAGTAAAGGTCATCTGCAAGGAAAATTCACTTTCACACGTGGTGTGAGCAGGACTCAAACTCACAGCGGTGAGACATTGAATTTGTAGACCAACATCTAAATCGTATCCATTAGGCCACTGCGGCCTCTCCATGAAATGGAATTAAAAAACAAGTGAAATAGTATATCTGTATTTAGTGTATTTCACCACTGTGTGTAAGGTATAGACAGGATTTGTTTGTATTATACAATGACAAGTTTTTGAAAAAGAATCACATCTATCTACAGACAAACCTGTCCTATCTTGATGGACTGATGTTTATTTTCTTTAAATTTTTTATTTATGCTTCTCCGTTCACATTGAGAATTGCTTTTATTTATTACAGACGGAAAGGGTTAGCGTGATCAGTTCAACATGCTTTGCTTTGCATCCTGTGCGCTAAAGAAGAACAGGAGACCTGTTAATAATTATCTCCCTTTTACATACCTTAAACTACTATTACCATAAGTATATCAATATCATTTACAGACTTCTATAATTTGTTTTGCATGTTCATCAGGATGGTTTACCGTGAATATGCACGAAAGTGGCATTCTATTTCTTAACAAGGCTGAAGCTTTTAGTTTTGCATTCTTAGACGCATGAAATTTTTATTTATTGCATTTTTGTCAAAAAAACGAAAAGATTTAGGTAAGTACGTAAGTGTGCAATTACGTGCTCTATCTGGAGCACTGACTCGGGGCGACTTTAAGGTGCTAGCTTGCCCAGTCAGTATGCCACAGACAAGCATACCACCCCCCAGTAACTTTATACTGACACCTGGTGAACCAGTAAAGGCCAACGACAAGGAAAATTCACTTTCCCACACATTGTCTGAGCTGGACTCTGAACTCACAGCGGCAAGAGACCCTGGATTTGTAGACTAACGCCTTATCCATTAGGCCACTGCAACAGCTCAATGGGAAAAGTCTTGTTAATATCAAGTTTTTCAATCCACTGAAACTGTGATCAATTTATTCCATGAGATTCAGAGAATTATACTTGAATCTATGCCGAAATGATCATAATTTTAAGGTTTTGGAACGCCCACTCATACGAACAAACGAAGCTCACGGGTGTATAGTCAACTCGTCCCAACTTCATTTCACCAACTCGTCCCACTTTTTTTACCAACTCGTCCCACATTTTTTGGTCGTATTTTTTACACAGATTTGGGCTACCAACTCGTCCCAATTTTTTTTACCAACTCGTCCCACATTTTCTGGCCGTTTTTTTACCACAATTTAGCGGTTATAATACCCGAAATCAAAAATATAATTACTTTAAAAGAATATAATTAGAACAAATTCGCAATATTTCAGCGTAAAATCAAGATATTGGTATGGAAAATCATTACTCAATTTGCTATTACATATGTAGGGCATAGTTCAAAATCGTAATTGTTCAAAGTTTTGTAAATTGGAAAGTGAACAATCCTGAGTTTAATACCCAATTTCGGGGATCATGGTATCCTGTAATAAAGTACAATCCTTAACACCTGCACTTTTCCACCAACATGGTGAATTTTGTTTCCAAACTGAAATGGTGTTCTCTTTTTATGAAATTCTTTACTATCCTCCATTTCAACTGATTGAATGGTGAATTTTTAAATTTTAAGTTCAAGTGATTTTTTTTTAAATTTTACATTTGATGTTCTTTTTTGGACCATCTTTATGTCACATTGTTGTTGAATAAACAGGTTCTTGGAGGGATTTCCGGATTAATCTGACTAAACTTACCGACTTGCGTGCATTTCAGTTAAACCGAAGATATCTTACAAGGAAACCATATTTTTTTATTTAAACGAGTTGTGAATATTCAAAGTGCAAGATGACTTGGCCGACTACTTGCGTCCGTTACCATTTGGTTTCCGACTATCCAAACAGTTGTATTATCGTTATCCACACAAATTTTATCATTTTGTGATGAATGCTTGTGAATTGAATTAAGTTAAACAATTAAATGTTCAGAAAATTGGGACGAGTTGGTAAACAAATGTGGGACGAGTTGGTTTTTCACTTGGGACGAGTTGGTAACGAAAACTGGGACGAGTTGGTAAAAAGAAGTTGGGACGAGTTGGGATTGGGACGAGTTAACTTGTATTCAAGCTCACGACTAGAAGGAGAGGACGATTGTATAGGGTATTCTTTCAAACCGCCTAGTCAATAATTAATTAACAATGGCAATTTTTAACGATCCCAAACTTTCTACTGGTAAATTACGTAATTTTTCACCAACAGACCGAAATCTGCGGCACCCGTCACCATTTTACCAAAGGTAAAGTAAATTACCGCAGTCTTTTGGTATATATTATCTAATTTTCCAGAGCTAAGATCATTCAGAATGATCTTGCTCGCCATTTCTACTGTTTAGATCCAGTACATGTATGTTTTAAATCGCTACATATTTAAAACTGTATTTTGTTCCCGCTTCCTGTAGTTTAAAATGGCCGCCCTTCCCTTCAACGACTGGATAAAAAGTGTAGCAACTACTTGCCCTGTCCGTAGGTTCGCACGCTGTAATAGGAACACCTTTTTCGTCACGCAGTGTTTAGTTACACAAATCACAAATAAATAATTTATAAAAATAGAAAATCACTGATCAAATTCTGGCAGAATATGATTAAATTGATCGTAAGAAAATAAACACTATAATATTAAATATGCTCATTTTTTTCGGATAAAACTTTTCCCCTATAGCAAAAGTTCTTCCTGGCGTGAAACAGAATTGATATTTCAAAGTGAGATTTACCAAACATCCATTATCTGATTATACTATAATAAACTTTTGGTTGTACTTGTACCAAATTTTGTGACTTTGAAAGTTTAGATTTTTATCATTTTATCTTACAACCGTGATGAGATCAACATATTAATTACATATTATTATACCAGTTTTATATTTACAGTACTAGACGGCCGTTTCGTAATACAATTCCTCATCAGTAGTGCTTGGACCAAAATTATGAAACCAAAATTATTTTGAAGATGTTGAAAAGCTACCCAAAGGACCAAAATATATTTTACCAAATTAAGCTAAGGAAATACTTTGCATGAGGGAGTATACCTTAGTTTTTGAGAAATTTCAAATTTTAACTTGCAGGAAATTTAGACAATTGTAGTATGTTTCTGACAATAATACGAAATTATTGCCTACTGAGTTGGTGATATCCTCGGGGCACCAGCCACCAGCAGAGATATCGGCTCAGGGGTTTAAATTACATATTATATCAGTTTTATATTTACAGTACTAGACAACCCTTTCGGAATACAATTTCTCATCAGTAGTGCTTGGACCAAAATTAGGAAACCAAAATTATTTTGAAGATGTTGAAAAGCTACCCGAAGGACCAAAATATGTTTTACCAAATTAAGCTAGGGAAATACTTTGCATGAGGGATTATACCTTAATTTTTGGAAATAGAGATAGAATTGAAACTTTTTACATTTTGTTGGCTTTACCAACTTATTATTTTTACTTCAGCAAATATCCACGTATCAAAATCACAATTCCAACTGAGGAAAGTAAAATCTTTGAAAACTGACATGTGAACTAACAGCGGGGACGTAAGATCGGGTGCTCCGGAAAGTACCTGTTTACCAGTAGCTAGCAGCCACGTGAGAATGAAAAGAACATTTGGGTATAGGGCGTCAAATATATCCAGAATAATGTTGGAAACACACACATGCTATGTTCTTTGTTTGACAAAATCACCATTCTAAATTGTAGCAAATCTGGCAGGTGTAAGCAATATATTTTCCCGTCAAAAGCTGTCTGTGAGGGTGTGTATATTGCAAAATCTCGCTATGAATAGACATCGTGGCTAATCCATAAAATATTACAGATAACGTTTTACCTAAGAGAGAATTATTCCTATCTCATATCTTCAATAAAAAGTACCGTTAATGTCAGAAATAATTCGATTTAGTTTTACCTTAGAAAATATCAAACAATTAAGGCAAAGAGTTCGGTCTACATGCCGACCAAAACAGATTTGGCGTAGGAGTACCGATGCAGAGGCACAAATAGCTGGAAAGACCTGGGCTGAACTGAAGAAGATATCTCAGAACAATGTCAGATGGAGATGTGTTGCTGTTGCGGCCCTTTGTTCCCCAGGGAATCAAGTGGAAGTAAGCACATGCACATTTGAAAATCAAAGTAAGATAATAATCCACGTGCAAAATTTCATCTTCGCGGCATATAGCTGGCGACGTCTCGATATAAGTGAAATATTCTTGACTGGGACGTTAACCACCACTACTCATCTCCGCTCCAAGTTGCACAAGAGCACTCAACACATGTACATAGTTTTTTTCCTTGATGTGATGTCTGTTTGCGGATATTATTAAGTATCGATGTTGAAGTGCAAATTGTTTAAAGTTTCTCTAATAAGGAATATTTTTATAAAGACACGACTATAGTAGTTTTAAATCAGGACGATATTTAAGACACATATCGCGGCATTCGCCTATATTCAAGCAGTGTCAATTTTTTTTAACGAGCTACACTTTTTATGTACCACCCTATAGTTTCGAGAATGTTTACATTTCCGGTTTAGTTTTTACTTCCGGGGAAAACCAAGTTTTCATGATTTATGAATATGGAATTTGAAGAAGAAAAGTTGACAGAGGCGCTAGTTTTAGCCAGGACAAGAGCAGTAGATTTAGATAATGTTAAGAAACTAAATTTTTGGTAAATTTTCTTTTAAACTTTCATTTGCTTCAAATCAAACTTTTGTCTCTAGTCCAAAAATGAAAATGGTTTTTGTATTCGATGCCAAAACCATCAGGTCCATGCTGGACATCACAATAGAAGATGGAGTCGGGGTGCCAAATAAGGCACTTGGACATCTCGTCACTGCAAGAATATAGAACTCTTTCAAATTGAAAGATACATCTAATGATGTCGAAATCGAACATTGTACAGGCCTCGGACACAGTGTCTAATAGGAGACAAAAACCACCCTGCACTTGGCAGTTAAATAGGACACAGTCACCAGAATTATACAAGATAATATTGAGATATTTGTATTTAATTATTTTATTATTTCTTGGGAGTTTTCGCAAATTTTGGATTTTCTACTTTCAGTTTCAGTTAACTTTCATTTTGGAGTGTCAATTTTAGAAACACTTCACCTGCAATTAATTCATCATCAGGCTCAGTGATAGCTTGATCGATATCTTTGTCATTTTATCACTTGTGTCATCCTTGTCTGGGTTTAGAAAGTCAAACAGTAGAGTTTGTTTAATTTTTCTGGAAACATGTATTTTATTCTACTTTCTGTTTTATCATAGAAACTCTGGGAACATTGCATATACATGTATTTTAACTTACACTGTCACCGAATGAAGTTACGAATGTGAAACAACACTTTTGTGCATGTTATGATGATGTTGATGCAAATTACAAAATAATGTTTGTGACAGAAATGCATGATGTGTACAATTCAAATGTATATCTGATAAATTTAAATCAGGTACTGAGTATACAAAATTTGATGGCAGCAACACATCAACAAAGCAGTCCTTGAAATGGCAGAAGTGGATAAGATCAGTGATGAAGTAAGGAGAAAGAGATGGAATTGGATTGGCCATGTACTGAGGAAAGGAAAGACAGACGACTGTGCTGTTGCCCTTGGGTGGACTCCTGAGGGAAGAAGGAAAAGAGGTCGCCCTAAAACAACTTAGTGGTGGATGCTAGAAACAGAACGGAATGATGCAGGCTGGAACACCTGGAATGCGGCATGTCAAGTAGCCTTAGACAGACCAACATGGGGGAATGATGTCAAAACCTTGTGTGCCTCCTGGCACTGAGAGAATTAAGGTTAAGGTTAAGGACTGAGTGACAAAGACAGCACTAATCATCCAACTACACATTCTACGCGTCAGATTGAGTGGACGTGTGGATAATTGCACCATGTTTAACACATGTTACACATTAAAACCTTGTGTATCAAAAATGTCAAACCCAGGCAGGCCTGACTTTAGGTCATGTAATATTACATTGTTTTGATCCTATTTTCTTGTCTTTTAGGGGATCAGAGATAACAGATATAAGTGTGGTCAGGAATATGCCAAACCTAGAAGTATGCAGTGTCAGGTAGGCTTAAAAGTTATGACATATGTGTAGAATTTTGGTATCAATGAAGTTACCATAGTATCCCATGTTACTGTAAGGGGCCTCTTTGGCAGAATAGTCTAAAGTTACTCACAGATCACAGTGTCTTCCACTGCCTAGGTTTGAATCCCACTCAGAGTCAAGACAGATCCCCTAGTGTGAGAAAGTTAGTCAGTTTGCTTATCAAAGGTCAGTGGTTTCTTCCAGACACTCTAGTTCCTCCACCATCCCCAAAAACTGACCACTTCATTGAAAGCTAAAAATCCTGACTTGGGTGTTAGACTCCATATCCTACTCTCAACGTCACTCCAATTAATGGTAAAGATAATATTGTGCAAATTGGAAAAATTCTAAAACAATAATACTTATAGAAAAAAAACTTGTTTAAAATTTGTACTGTAAGAATATTGCAAATTTTGCCTGGAAATAGAGCATATTTAAACACAAAAGACAGGGTTTTAAATTAAACATACAATAGTGCTAAATATGACCTCAATTAAGAAAATTGATACCCAGAAGTCCACCTCAGATGATAAATTTAGTGACTAGTCATTCTTAAGTGTGGAAATAAAAACTTTGATTTAATATTGGAACCATTGGTGTAGGCATTTGTCCATGTAATTCCCATGTATTTTGAGTAATAGAACCCTTCGAAACAGGAATTAAAATAACAAATGCCAACAGTATCATGTATTTTGTTTATCAATTTGAACATAATCACCTGCAAAAGATGTAAAGTATTTCATTGATATAATAGTTGTGGTAACAATTACACAGATTCCAATTGATTTAGCATTTAAAATTTAAAGGCCTGTGCAGTTTTTAGCACCCACCCAACCAAAAAAAGATAGTGGTGACCCCTGAAAGGTAACTTTACCATAAGAGTAAATCAGTGGTTATAACAATATCCTGAAGAATGAAAATATATTATAAAAACTAATGTTAAACTTTTTTATTTTAGTGTTAACAGTATTACAACATTAGAAGATTTTTCACATTGTAAATATTTACAAGAACTTTATATCAGGAAAAACAAGATTGCCTCACTTAAAGAAATCTGTCATTTAAAAAAGTTGAAGAAATTACGGAATCTCTGGTTGGCGGATAACCCCTGTGCTTCAGAGGAAAATTACAGATATACTGTATTACGAAATCTTCCAAAACTACAGAAACTGGATAATGTGGGTAAGTTGTTAAACAATAGTGTGTGCAGTGTACTGAAAAAAAACCCTGAAAAAATATGCAATCTAGCAGCGTGGATGACAGGTAACCCCTGTGCTACTAATATACTGATTGATTGAATGAGGTTTTATGTCCCAGTCAAGAATATTTCACTTATGTCAAGATGTCACCAGTTATAGTTGAAGTGGCTTAAAGTTTTACCTTTGCAGTGCATTCCGGGCAATGTACATGGACAGTTCTTTAATGTGCTACACATACTTTGAGAAAGGATTGTTTTTAAGGTGTCTTCCAAAAGACCCTGTGACTTTCATTTCTTAATGCAGAGTGCTTAGTGAGAGAACAGTCACAACCTATTTTCAAGTCTTGGTCAGATCTTGGTTGGGGTTTCGAACCCACAACAATCTACATACAAAGTGAACACTATACCAACTGAGCTACCATAGTGGTTAACAGTTAAACCGTATTATGAAATAAGTCAAAATTACAGAAGTTGAACAAGATGTTACAAAGGTGTACTTATATTCAAGGTCAAATTGACCTTTACATTTGAGGTCACAGTGACCTAAAATAGTAAAACTTCAACACCTCTTTCTGTCATGATCTAAAAGGCCTAAAAATTGAAACTTCATATATACTGTAAAGGTATTTAATTTCGTGTGTATTTTTTTTCGCGGTATAGGAAATTCAGACATATTCGCATAGATAAATTTTCGCGTTTTTTGAAATAATTATTCAAAACATGGTACTGTTGATTATTACACAATAAGTTAAATATAATTTCACTTGGTATTTAATTTTCGCGCGAAACAAATGACCACGAAATAAGCAAAAATTAGTACACCACAAAAATACACGTAAATATGTTTACAGTAGCATGAGATACTACCAATTTCGTGAAGCTAATTGACCTACAGTCACTGTCACAGTGACCTTAAGTACATGTAATAAAACATTAAAACATCTTTTTTCATAAACAAAAACACCAAGATGGTTGAAACATTATATATTACATCAGGACATGAAGCTTCACCAAGTTTCTGAAGCTTTTTGACCTTGACCTCAGGTGTTCATCTTGTTATAATCTTAGTTCTTTCAGTATTTTGATTTTCTGTAATATTGACCTTGACCTCAGGTGTCCATCTTCTTATAATCTCAGTTCTTTCAGCATTTTGATTTCCTGTAATAATGACCTTGACCTCAGGTGTCTATCTTCTTATAATCTCAGTTCTTTCAGTATTTTGATTTTCTGTAATAATGACCTTGACCTCAGGTGTCCATCTTCTTATAATCTCAGTTCTTTTAGTATTTTGATTTTCTGTAATATTGACCTTGACCTCAGGTGTCCATCTTCTTATAATCTCAGTTCTTTCAGTATTTTGATTTTCTGTAATATTGACCTTGACCTCAGGTGTCCATCTTCTTATAATCTCAGTTCTTTTAGTATTTTGATTTTCTGTAACAATGACCTTGACCTCAGGTGTCTATCTTCTTATAATCTCAGTTCTTTCAGTATTTTGATTTCCTTTAATAATGACCTTGACCTCAGGTGCCCATCTTCTTATAATCTCCGTTCTTTCAATTTTTTTATTTTCTGTAATAATGACCTTGACCTCAGGTGTCCATCTTCTTATAACCTCAGTTCTTTCAGTATTTTGATTTTCTGTAATAATGACCTTGACCTCAGGTGTCCATCTTCTTATAACCTCAGTTCTTTCAATATTTTGATTTTCTGTAATAATGATCTTGACCTCAGGTGTCCATCTTCTTATCAGTATTTTTATTTTCTGTAACATAGACCTTGACCTCAGGTGTCCATCTTCTTGTAATCTCAGTTCTTTCAGTATTTTGATTTTTTCGTTATATTGATCTTGACCTCAGGTGTCCATCTTCTTATAATATCAGTTCTTTCAGTATTTTGATTTTCTGTAATATTGACCTTGACCTCAGGTGTCCATCTTCTTATAATCTCAGTTTTTTCAGTTTTTTTTATTTCCTGTAATTTTTTTCAGTTGTTAAAGAATCAGAATTAGCTGAATCTAAAGAGAAAGGAGAGGTATATTCTGGAGGAGAAGAAGAAGATGACGACATTGAAGACACAGAAACCACAAACAACACAGAAACAGAAGACAACACAGAAACAAATAACCACACAGAGGAAACGGAGGAAACAGGGAAGGATCACACGGCAGATACAGGAAAACAGCACCACATGGAGGAACCGGGAAAACATCACCATATGGAGGAAACGGGAAAACCTCATCGCACAGAGGAAACAAAACCAACAGCAAGATCAATGTTAGATCCTGTCACACTCACTTGGGAAGAAACAAAGTTTGTATTTTCTTAGTAGAAATATAAACCTATAAAGTAAAACACTTAAAAACTGAATATCTTTATGACGAAAGTTTTTGTTCAGTATAGAATGTAGGGGATTACCGGTAATTGTGTTTAACATTGCAGTGAATATTCTTTCACTTATATCAAGGTGCCAGTTCAGGGATGGCGGAGGAAACTTGAGTGCCTGGAGAAAACCACCAACCTTTGGCCAGTGAACTGAATCGTGTTTACGAATCACAGTGCCTCTCACCACCTGAGGTTCAAATGATACTCAAACGGTAGATCCTAATGTGAGGAAGTTTGCTTGCTGAAGGTTGGCAGTTTTCCTTTGGTACTCTGGTTTCCTCCACCATCCCTGAACTGACTGCATTGGTTTGAATGAAATATTCTTAACTTGGACCTAAAATAGTATAACTCCACTCTGTTCCACATACACATCTTTACTTTCTATTGATAATAGTAATTATATGTGTTTTATGCATGATAAGCACTAATTTTAAACATATCACAAGTATTTTGTCTAATCGGCTCCAAAATCCATAAAATAAACCATGTAATATTTTGACAGTTCTGTTACAGATTAGAACATATTTCACATATACAAAAAATGAGTTTTCAAGCAGAACAGGGCTAGTTGTATAAAATTTTACTCGGCTCATGCAAGATTCTTTATATACATTTATTTCATTTCATATCAGTTCTGTTACAGTTAATTCTATTGGGTTAATAAGAGATTACATGGTACAAACTACTGACGTGTATGGACCGAACGGGCAATGCACAAAGAGTTACATCTCTTTAACAAAACACAAACACAAACAATGTTCACATTTTCTTGTGATTACATGACACTTATTAATATTACTTTTTTAATCAAATTTCTTGTATATTTTTTCAGTAAAATCAGAGGTGAACTTGGACTTAAGCCATTACCATATGAGAAGATGACCTCACCAAAACAACCCACAAATATTAATGTTAATAGTTCAAGGGTAAGTAATCATGGAATCTTTTACTTTAAACATATTATAACGGATGTACTAATTTTAGTGATTTCTGTGATGACACATAACACTAATTTAAATCCACTGTCAAATGAAATATGATCAAAGTACACAAAATGGTCCATGAGATTTACAATAATTCACGTCCACATCAATTTGTATCACTTCTTCCTTATATGTCCTACATTCTGTTTCATACATTGCCAATATCTACGGAAATATTACTGTGTCTGGCCGAATATCCATAAATTTCGAATGCTATTAAAAGTGGACTCTAAATCTCTACAAGGAAACTCTGTATTTATCTATCCAAAGCCTGGCTTCTCAGATCTCAACTTCTCAACACCTGACTGTTCTCTGTTATTTGTTATTTGTCATGTTGTTACATTATTTAATTCATTTTGTAATGCTATAGCAATGTATTGTTTGCTGTTTGCAATAAAGTATTATTATTATTAATTTACCCAAATTATAGTTTATGGTAAAATGTACATGCTAAAATTAATCAGTTTACAAAATTTGGTGATGTTCCAATTTTTGATATTCACATTTGAAATGATTTTATTCTTTTAAACTTTAATACCAATGACATTCAAATCAGCTATATAAATGTCATTGATCATATGACTGTTATATTAAACAACAATTGCCCTTTAGGTATATGAACATCCAGAATTGTCACCTGACAGAAGGATTTTCACCCGAGGGCATCGCCAAGTTATTGTTTACCAAATGACGGTCCTGTTGTATGAGTTATTTCCCTTGCACCAGGTTATCACCAGGTGATAATAGTATTATCACATGGCTGTGTTTAGATGGGAGAGGTTTTCACATGCTGACAGTAATTTTGTGGGAAATATCTCATTTGTTACATGTCATGTGATAGGAAAACATCCAATAGTGTTTTAATATATGTGAGGTATAAGTCAAATTAAACCCCACTTGTAGCTCATTTGTTAACTCTTTAAGTTGAAAGAGAGGAGTGGAATACCAGTAAAAGAGTTTTATGCCACAGTCAAGATTCTTTCACTTAGATGGGGTGGTGATGATAAACACAGTGCCTTGACAATACCACCGAGCTGTGACAAGCAAACTGATAAACTATCTCTCAAAAGGGAGTGGCATTTTTGTGATCAATCTGGAGTGGCATTCAAGTAAGAGGAGTTGTGTGTTCAGTCACATTTTGGCATTATTAAGTGGTTTGGTAATAACTTGAGGGTGATTCATAATGAAGCAAAAACATGAAAGAGAAAAACTTCCTCATGACTTTAAAATACTGTAGCGACAACCAAGAGAGCAAAGTTAATGATGAATATTTAAAACAATTTTATGGTATACATTGTAAATGTTTATATTTTTCCTCACACAAATTTACGTTAAAATAAATTTTTATTTTATTTTATTTTATTTTATTTTATTTTATTTTAAAATATTTTATTTTGAAATATTTTATTTTATTTTAAAATATTTTATTTTATTTTAAAATATTTTATTTTTTACAGAATGCTCATGTGTTACAAGCTGTGTTAATCTTAATAAGAGAATTGGATGATGACAGTTTAGAAATGGTTGGAAATGCAATTAAGAGGAAACTACAGAAAAATCCAACATCCTAGAAATGAAGGTGCCATAATATGTAATTTCTAAACATTTATTTACAATGAACGTTTAAACAAGACAAGGAATTATAACAAACTTATGTCCCACATTTGGCTGAATTTTTTATCGTCTTGAATGATGAATCTCAAATTTTAATGGTTTCTATTGGAACATATTCAAGAATTTACACAGTATTAATAATGTGCAGCTTAAAAATTTGTGAGTCTCGAACTCTATATTGGATCTGTTTACTGTTAAACTTGGGTAAGCGGAAGTGTGTGGGATTTTTATTTTGATATAAAATTGTCTGGAGGTTCAAGTCAATACAATCACAGAGAAAGACAAATGAAAACTTTTGGACCGAAAAATGACTTGCATTTATTTCAGAAAAGTTTACAAGTTATCAAAGTTTGTGTTTTCTCATAATACAAATTTGATTTTGACCTATTTTTTGGTTGTGCAAACTAATGAATCGAAAGAAAGACAGAAAAATTGTTGGACTGAACAGTGATCTACAATTATCAAGAGTATTTAAGAAAATTCCAACTGTATTTTCATTAGAATTTTACATGTAAAAATTGCCCTCGTGCAATTAACAATTTATCATGTGTATCACATACTTTCAAGGAACGATAAATGCAATAAAGAAAAAAGCAGAAAATTCAGTTTCTTAGAAATAATTTGCCATGAAATTATCAACAGTACAGAGATTGAACAATATTAACTTTTTTTCTTGGTGCAATTTACACACTAACTATAAATGAACTACATAATTATCTTCATTTATCAACACCATAGGAGTTGGCAGGGTTGGAAAAGTACGTATTAAATCCTTTATGGAGAAGTTTATGGGGGCATATAGAAATCAAACCATCTGTCTTTCTATCTATCTGGTCATCTATCCCAATATCGTGTCCGCTCCATATTGTCCATGTCTTTGGATGGATTTTTATCAAACTTGTAAATGTAAACCAACATCAGACAGTGTGTTGCATACATCAGACGATATGTTACATAGGTAAGGGTTAAGGTTACAAGGTCAAATCTCAGAAAGATAAACATGGCAAGGTTTGGGGATGTATTTGTGTCTCTCAAGAGACATTCTAGTTGTGATGGTAATTATATTAGTTACTATATACAGAGCATCAGTTTAATATCGGCATTGTTGTAACAAATAAAAAGTGCAATGTCAAAACTGGCAATACAATATTTATGTGATTCAGGTTTCGATTCTATCAGATTTTAAACAATCTGTAGATTGTATTTTTTTGTCACTCTGTCATCAAAGTTTGCCCAAGCCGCAAATTGTGTTTTAGCGTCACCCTCACCCATTAGATTTGAACAAGCTGCTTTAGATTGTAATTTCTTGCCATTATTCCATCAGATTTGAACAGCTGTAGTTTGTAATTGTTTGCCGTCCAGTATATTATTGTGATATGAAAAGTTTTGCATACAGTCCAACCTGTCTTAAAGGCCACCTCTATACGGGACACCTGCTTATAAAGGCCAGTAAAATTATATCCCAATTGTCCTATATTCATATTATTTGAATCTGTATATAAAGGCCACCTGCCCATAAAGGCCACTTTTCCTGGTTCCCGTGGATGACCTTTATAGACAGGTTTGACTGTACATTGATACAACTAAACTGCTATACTGTTGGTATAAGTTGATATGTACTGTAGACCAACTTTTAATTGTGGATATTAATATTTGCAATTCTCTTATCAAAACCATTTTGTGACTATTAATTTTGGTGATATGGACCATAGCTGAATATTTGGTATACCATAAATTAAACCTTTTTTAGAAACTAAGTTTGCAATGATTAGCTTTCGCAATTATTATGACCTTTTGAAACACTCAAAAAGTCAATCATAAAAGCTGGTTTACAGTAACCAAGGGCTCATGGTTACCATTTTAATGTAGGTATAGTTTCATTTATCTTATAAAGATATGTTTTTATTTTACCACATGTTGGAAATATAGTTTGATATATTCTATAAAATGCTTGCTTACCCTTCCGGAGCAGCCTGCCTCACTTCCCTGGTGGAAGTTCATGTGTCTGACCTAACTTGTTGTTTCCAAAGTTTTTGCTTTGCTTCTGGATTGTGATTCGGACATGGATTGGTATGATTGTTTTTGATTGCATATTTGATTTATAAATTGCTTTCAACTGGCAGTAAATAGTCTTTACAATGACAGTAGACTATATATGATTCCAATGCTTCCTTCTCACTTCACATGCTTTTCAAGCCAGCACTCAAGCCAATTAAATACAACCTTAAAGGCCACCTCTATATAACAGGTACCTGCTTTTACAGGCCAGTAAAATTTATGTTATTTGAACCTATATATAATCTGCCCATAAAGAACACTTTAACTGGTTCTCTTTGGTGGTTTTTTATACAGGTTTGACTGTTTTCTATAAAATACAACATTGTCTTTCAACTGACAGTAAATAGTTATTAAGTTAGCAGTAATTGGTTCATCAATTAGACGTAAATGTCTTTGAATTAACAGTATTCTACATGTGCATGTTAATTTTTCAAGATGGCTCTAATGCCTCCTCATTTGACATGCTGCTTAAGCCTGTGAAATTGCCAAACTATTTATGAATTCCAGCTTTTATTTATGTTTACATAGCGCTATATTGGGACCAAAAGTGATGATCTGATGAAGCATGAAAATATTGTTTAATATATTTTTTTTAATTTAAGGGTCATACAAAATATTAATTTTTGTGCCACACTTTTGTATACCACTTTGCTGCCATCATGGCTGTTGTCTTGCTGTATATTTGTATTTTTCTTGTTCCCTGTTATCATTTTGCTTTTGACAAGTACGTGTAGATTTTGTTCAGTATTTCATTTAAACCTGTGTATTTCATCCTGCAATAGCTTGTCATTTTAATATAAAAAGTCATTCATAGGGAGAATAATATGGTGAATACCAATGTTATAAGTGTTTTTATGGCAACATAATTTTTTTAATTTTTATAATTAGTCTGCTTGATTTCACACACACACACACACACACACACACACACACACACACACACACAGTTGCATTGTATAAATGCCCATATTGACACATAATAGAATTTTTTAAAATCACACCTTTGGTGCTAGATCAATATAACCTCAAGTGTTAAGTACAGACCATCAGAGGACTTGTTTAAGATTAAGCTTATTTTGTATACATAGTTTTAAACATATAGTTTTAGCTTGCCTGTACAAAGTGCAAAAGACTTAGGATTATACCTTGCATGCCTGTGTAAGCCTTAGCGTCCAGTGTTAAGTTTAAAGGTAAACAGGCAAGCTATTTGATGAAATTTTCCAATATCTGACTATAGACATACAGGGATTGTATCTGGTGGCATTTGCCCTTATTTGGCTATAGAGATGAGATGCATCCATATGATGGCATTTTCTGCCCTCTGATTGGGTATGTTTGAGAAGGTATATGTATATGTAACTGCTATGTTAATGACATACTATATATTTATTATTGTAAATCATCAATAAAATGCCTTTAGATATATAACCAGTTTTCTTGAAATCATTTTGTACCTGCACAAAACAAGCAAAACAACATGAACAATAGGTGTTTATTTGCTGGAATCTTTATGGCTGCAGATCCATACTTCAAGGCTCCATGTTTTTGCATCCCATTAGCTGTTAGGACTGCATATTATGGAAATATCGATCCTTCAACAAGAGGAACAAAACATTGTTTCTTCATTTTGCACCAGTTCACCACGTGCCGGTTTCACAACTAAGATTTACGTTAACTTAAATTTAACAAAATTTGGGTAGGTCTTTTGGAACTACTACTAAAAATAAATTAATATTGTTGTCAAGACTAAAGGTGTCATAAGCTTGATTAAATCTATAAAATGACACCTTAAATAACTCAATATCTTAACAATGAACTAAATTAGAAAGGTTTTTAATTTGCCAGATTTAAGTTAAGGAAAAACTTAGTTAAGAAATGATTACGAAACTGGGACCTGGACCTGGTTATTGAAAGCCCCGTAGGCTTAATCAGTGTGCTAGCGACAGTTTGTGCGAATACAACTGACTAGACAGCATAGTCTCCTTCGTCTCACTTATTATTAGTAGTACATGTATTATTATTATTACTATCTAATGAATATTTTGCCATGTTGTCATACACTTTTGTGCCGCCATACAACTTTATTTTCATTGTAAAAACCTATGAGTGTATGCTTTGGGAACAAATGAATTGAATTGAATATTTCAAAACCTTTTATTCAAATTTCTAATATCAAAAGAAGTAATTTAAGTCAATATTTTATGTTTTTAATAAATGTTTTAATGTTGCTACTGTTTCAATTAACTACTTAGTTAAGCTAATGGAGTTTGAAACTGTTTGGGATTTAAAACTTGTATTGAACTGGGTCTTATGCAATTGGATTGGTGTATATGAAGTGATTCAATTTGTAACATAGTAAGCTCCCTTTAATTATCTTCTCTAACTCTCCACAAAACTGTAATAAATAATTTTGACTTGTTTGTGTGATTTGTCATGTTGGCGAACTTTTTGATATGTGCAAATTTGGCGTGTTTCCAAAAAGTACGCAGGGATATTTGAAGAAGGTGTTTACCATTCCAGAACACTCGACCTCATTTCTCTGGTGAAAGTTCACATGTTCAATTTAATTTTGCCAGTTTACAAGTTTGGAATTATGGTTGCCGACATAAAATGCAAAGTCGCAAAAATGACTTGAAATCAACTCTTTATTATAATCAGAAGGTTTGCCGTGGCACAAGCTTCGCCGAAATCGAATAATTGAATACTAAGATTCTTTAAAATTGCAAAACTGTACATAATTACGCATTAAAAATCAACAGTCCACCATGATCACTTACTTGATCTGGTTAATTTTGATATTACCATTGATGGTAGCAATATAAAAAGTAACTTACCATCGTTAAGACGGATAGTTCGGCATAATCTATTTTTCATAGTTGTCATACGAAGTTTGGAAGTGTAATGGATAACGTTTTACTTAGGATTAGCAGTATTTTGCCTAAGTTGAAGGCGGCGACTGAAGATTTATTATTTAGACATTTACGATATACTAATGCGCAACTAAGTTCAAACTTTATTGCACATGTCCCTGACATAGTGTTTCGAACATTGCAATTGTACTGAAAATACGAAATAACATTTGCGAATTTACGAAATTACTTTTTCGACAATACGAAATGCGAATATACGATATACTATTTTAAAAATACGAAATAACTATTGTGAATATATATACTTAACAAGTATTGCGATTAAAAGAAATTCACAAATGCAACTTTTTCACACATGCCTCTTACGGCTCTATTATGCCGAGTAATTGTACAACATTTTACGTGACTATCTGCGTGGAAGTATTTGCTGAATACTGACGCACTTTATAAGGGTTATATTACATCCTGGTACAAGGGCTTCTCAACCACATAAACACGTAACTGTTAAAATTTTAAAGACATTTGTTAGTGTGAACAACATATAGGACAGACATGTCGAAAGTTTAACACTAAGGTTACGAAAAGGAAACAAAAGCTTGGCTGCCGAGTAACCGAAATACAGACAGCTAGTAGCTGAACAATGCTGAATGATACAGGTACAGAGAAGCTGCCGAATGGCTTTCGATATATTATATATAGCTAACAAGGTGCCATTTGCTTCTTCTTACTTAATTCTCTGCACCCCTGGAGGGGCATATAGGGCCTCGACAATAGCTCTCCCTCTGCCCCGGTGCAGCTCGTTTGGCCTCTCCCCATGGCATCTGGATCATCTTCAGATCTTCGCAACGTTGTTACTGAGTGCCCTTTCTTCCTTTCCCTGTGGGTTCCAGTCTAGAGCATGCTTCAGTATGTTTCCCTGTGCTCGTCTTTGGATGTGGCCAATTCATCGCCATTTTCTTTTCTTTTGTCTCTAATAATGGTTTTTGATGTGTCTTTCCCCATGGGTACTGGTTTAATAATTTTCTCAGGCTATTTGATTTTTAAGAGCTGTCTGAGACAAATGCAAGGTGCCACGTCGGCACTAATTTTGTTCGCTTATTGTTAAACTTTCGACGGGCCTGTACTGTATGGGTAAACGAAATAAATAAAACATTTTATTTCACCTAAAAGCTTCATATAACGGCTATGAATAATGAATATAAAGACACATAGTGGTCCAAAATTTCTGAAGTACTTTTAAGCACTCCAAGGGGGGTGGGGGTAATTTTACATAGTCCAGAATATAAAAATGTAACCATTAATATATTAAGACACACGGTGTTAGTGTGAACATTCTATTTTTATGTCAGCTGTGGAGTATTTTGTTATAGTAGTACAGACTTTTTAAAGAGAAATGGAAAATAATCGAACACCTGATACGTATTAAAATATTGGCAGTATAAGGACTTTTTAACACTTTTTCTATCATAAAAATTTCAAATTGCGTCTGCAAAAAGAGATACATAAACGTCCTTATAATCGAGTACACAGTGTTATTAGGTGTTGTAAATGAAACAATGTGAGCTTACTAAATACTTCAAAGTAATTTGGATATGTACTTGAAGGCCGAACCATCTGCCCTAACGATGATAGGTTACTTTTTCATGGTAACAATCGTAAAGACAGAGAGTTCGGCCTAATATACATACGGGAGAATACCAGTATTTGGTTGGTGAAATGTTGTTTTACGTCCCGTCCCGTCCCGTCACCACTGATTTCGTGACGAGACAAGTTTTTTTTATTAGTCTCAAGGATAAATTTAATTTCATGTTGTGTGTGAGTTTGTAAAATGTTTCTAGTCCGTTATGGCGACACTTGCCAGCAGAACCGCAAAGATCAAAGGCACCCCATGTTCATAGCCATTTTTTACGCAAAGACATAATAAGTCCTACAGCTGGTACCTTTGGTTTTCGCCTTAACCACTCTGCTACTACGGACGCTTAGGAGAAAGTTCGATGCAACTAAAAAAAAAAATAAAAAAAAAAAAAACCAACACGATGGAACAAACGCACGGAATGAGAAAATTGAGAAAACTAACAAGACATATTTTGAGACCATATATAGTAAAGGTGTGGAGAACAATATGTTGTTTAACATTTCAGTCAACGGGTTTTTTCGTTTAAATATTGAGGCGGTCGGATCTGAAATGGAGGGAACCGGACTACCCGTAGACAACTACCTTCTTTCAGCATGGTAACTGTCAAGTTTTCTCATACTAGGAGCGAGATTGAAACCTTTAGCAGGTGTGGGCGCTGTAATACGTACATGTGTGCCCCTGACCACTAGGGTACCAACCGCCTACTGGAAATTACTCTATCTGCTTACATGACTATTACATTTTGTTACTGTTTTTATGCAAAAAGAAATAATTTGTTCTGTAAAAGGAATAAAACATGAACTGTTACTACCCATATTAGGATACATGTACTTATACGCTATGAAACATCGAAAACAGGATCAAAGTTCACGACAATACCATCTAAATTTACCGACGTTAAGGAGAGAGATTATCCCTGACTGACAGATACTGATCTGTTTATCGTTTAATCTCCAATCTTTCACCTACGTCTCGACAACTGTTGAATGTTTTCGTCACGACCGGACAGTACATCTACGTCATCCCGCTTATCACGAGTCCATTAATAGTACGACTGTTCTTTGTTTAAACACCTTAAGTTGATACAACACGGGAGTGACCGCTAGTGGAATGCTTTTTAGGGTAGTTCATGGGACACTACAGTCCTGTCCAAAGTTTAACACTAAGTTAACGAATTTGTGCTGAATAGGCAGTTTATTTCGGTCCCCCGTTAGCTATATCTGAACAGCTGCCTTCTCTCGACGGTGTTTTTTTTTTTTTTTTTTTGCCACTTACTATCTACAAAGTGATGCAATATATATTCGGACACTTTGTAAAATCCATCATTGTTTAATATAAAACCATATATATTTTACAAATTCTCAAAAGTTTTATTTCTTGTCCAATTTCCATGATTCTTTAACATTAGTTGTAGTTTCTTCCAATAACTTTTAAAATACTATCCATTCCATAACAGTCAAGAAAACATAAGGTAACAGCATGGTAAATTTTAACAGCCACGTGAAGCATGATTATATAGTAGATTTCAATTTTAGAAATTTTCCGTTGAATTTGAAATGTTTATTAAAAACAACAAAATTTTCTTTTTGTAATTATTTTTGAGAAAATACGAAATAAATGACAGCGGGGGATTAGCAAAACCAAAAGCTAAAAACAACAACTTCAAAAATCTCTATCTGTCAAAACTGTCAATTACCAGACAAGCATACCAGACGACACTGACCGATTCAAAGCGGCACTACAGGACTATATGCACCAGAACTAAGTGTTACTCCTACCCACCTCAAATCATACCAGTATTGGTCTCTAGAGATATAATGATACAGAATATCTTGGCCACTCCGCTGCCAAACTTTCGTAAGCTCAATGTTTAACTTGCGACAGGTCTGTACGGTATTTTTGTACACCGTGATAACGACAATATTTCAAAAGTTAATTACATTATTTAAACATTTTACGTTGATACAAAACGGGAGTGTCCAGTCACAGATAGCATTTTAGTTAGTTCATCATATTTTGTATATATCATGAACACAGCAATGTTTCCAGAATGAATTAAAATGTTTTTCGGCACATCAAAGAGGTTCTCAATGGGTGGATGGTTCAGTGTTCTATAATTTTCAAAAGACGGGTTAAATCAAATTTGAATAATGTAATTACATATTATACAAGTTTTAATTTTACAGGGTTAGATCAGTCTAGATGGCTGTTTTAGAATACAATTCGTCATCAGTAGTGCTTGGACGAAAATTGTAAAAACCAACATTTTTTCCAAGATGTTGAAAAGAAACCCAAATGACCAAAATGTATTTTACCAAATTTAGCTAAGGAAATATTTTGCATGAGAGAGTATATACCTTACTGATGTTTTGAGGAATCATGCACATACAAATCGATTCATGTTCAAATCACAATCCCAAAAACAAAGTAACGGAACTGAGCCCGGATGCTCAGGAATGGTAAGCACATCAAACAAGTGTGTTCAAAATCAAAATGTTTGCATTATTGTAAGTTCATTTGATGCAAGAAATATTTAGATAATTTCTTCACAATATCTGATACAATGTGAAAATGCGGCGTGATTTCAAATTTATGAATAGCACAAACACCCGGGCTCTCAATTCAATTTTGGTGTATAATCAAGCTCATTTTTTAATGTTGCAAAATAAGTGGAGCATGATTATCAGAAACATACCATTGAGGACCATTATTATCTGTTTAATGACTTAAAAAACTTAGCACCTCTCATCGCTATTGTCAATATCCCACTTGGACAGAATCTAGTTTGAAAACGTTGGTCAATTTATTAGTAGGTGGTTGGTAGTTTCCTTCAGACACTTCGATCGAGGTTCTCTATGTTAGGGTCCTACAAACGATCGCCATTGTCATGCTAACTCAATATAAATAATACGTTTACAATAGGTTGGTTATAGTTAGATTCATTTTCATGCTCAAGTTCTAGAATTATTTGAAAATCAGCGACGTTTCCGAATAAGAATTTCCAATCCATCATCATGTAAATGATATCATAGATGGCATTTGCATGATTGCATGGAACCACTTTCTCTATATACAGCAATTGACAGTTCCAAAGATTTTGTATCGCGAAATACCACACCAAAACTCTTTCCGCGTTATGTAATTTCTTACATTGCTTTCTATGTAAGATAGAGTTTAATACTGAGTCAATTTTCAGGGCCAGTATATATATATATGACCTTTTTATTTTCAAAGAAGAAGAATTTTTGCATTAACACTTGCCCATTCTTAAGGGAAGACAGTTAAAAATATTGACTGGAGATTTACCATTTCATTAACTCTATAATTTTCTGAAAATATACCGTGAAACTTACTTCTCAACTGTATTCAACTTGTGACAGCCATTGCAAACATGACAAATGTTTTTAAATAAAAAGAAGAATATAGAAAAAAATTTCTTAGTCCCAATATGAAAACTTTATAAAAAGTAGTCGAAGAAAAAATGCAGGATTATAAAAAAAACATTAAACAAAAACAAAACAAATAAACAAATCTATTTAACATAGAAATCAATGGAAAAATTATGTTACGTGAAAGACTTTTAGTACGGCATTTTAGAATGGATGACTGATAAATTCCGTGTTTCAGCAGATTGCAAACCAGCGAGATTCTTCAACTTGTAACGAGACGGTCAGTTCAAGCACGGTCGAGGAAACCAGAGGGTCCGATGAAAAGCACTGGCCTACTGCAAGCGAATTGACACTTTTTCTCACACAAGGATGGTTGGAACCAGGGCGTTGGGAGGGGCTGTGATGCGTAAGCCAAAGCTTTAGACTACTTGGTCATTGATACCCCTGAGATGACGTTGTACCTTAACTATCCTACTTTTTGTGGCCCCTTAAAATAAGCCTTATTTGTTTAACGGTGTCGATAATTACTGTTAATCGCTTAAATTTCGTGACATCGTTTTCGAAAACTTTTACACAAAAAGTATATCCAATGGTCGTTGCAATAACCCGTCGCAGTTTCACGTGTTCAAAAAAATGCATTACATGTATTTTATAAAAAAATCAAAAGCAGCACATGGTAGCAGCGATGCTCTAAACCAGTCCACCATCGAGGTCCCCGCTGAAACTGATGAAGTTACCCCTTTGTTGGCCTCCTACAAACGTATTTTATTATCTATTCATGTTTAAATGCAATAAATTTACAATAAATTTTAATTTAATAATGTGAGAATAAAACGATTTAAGTACTATGGACAATAAATTCCTAAGATCTGCCGAGTTACTCAATATTAAGTCGTTAAAAATGTCGTTTTCTTTTTACTTTTATTTACTTAGTATTTCTCATATAAGAATAAAAATTTTTCTGAAATCTCACAAATGAAATAAAACAACAGGAGATTAGCTAATACACACCATCTTAATCGAGGTAAATATATATTATTTAAAAAAAAATATTTTTTGAAAAATAAAAAAAGGTTAAACATGAAAATAATTTTCTTCTTTAACAAAAGTAAAATATGAGAAAAAGATTATATTTAATAATGATTAAATGCATTTAAAAAACCATTTGAGGAAAATCTTTAAATACTATTTTTTATTAACTAACTTTTTGAAAATGAAAACAATTGTGGAGAAATATACAAAAATATAAAAGATATTTGTGCAATTGTTTTTAAAATTTTCATTTTCAGCAATATCATTTTAGATGTGCTATATGCTTTAAAAAAATTAATTTATAAAGCTGAAAAATAAGGAACATGAGAATATGTCATGAGCTATTTTGTTAAAATTTTGAAATTTTTGTTGAATAAATAATTTCGAAATATGGCATGTGCAACCTTTAAAAAGAAAATTTTAATTTCAGTAAATCGGTAATTAAAAATTAGCACGTAACATCTTGATATTTTGAGTTGACCTTTTTTTAGTTTCTTTTTCAAACCTCAAACTTACATAATTTATGCTTTTTAAAATATATTGATTTAACAAATAACATAATCTTTAATTATCAATTTAAAAGAAAAATTAATAATTTTCTTCTATAAATAAAATTGCTTACAGTTGAATTAGTAAGGATAAATACATTTCGATTACAGATATTTGTATATACATGTATTATTTTCTTGTTTATACATTTTATTTAAGTTGTTTTACATATATTAATGGTTTATTCATAATCTTAATACAACCATATTGATTTTTAATTTTTTTTTTAAGAATGGGTAAAATAATTCAATTGAAGTGTACTTTGTTGCTTGTGTTTGAAACTCACTTTGGACTTTAGTGTGAGGAACTTATATCGGTGGTGTGACAGTGGTTTTCCCTGGGTTTTCTCCACTCAAAATTGACCGTCATGATACAATTTAACTACTCTTGAATGTGACGTACAAATCGTTCTCATATTTACCCACGCAATTAATTTGAAATAAGTCTAAATTAGTAGAAAGAAATTGTAGCTGAAAAAACATTTACTTGACAAGTGTAAATGAATCCAAAATCATGCAAAACAATACCTACCTACCTACCTACCTACCTACCTAATGTATTTCCATAATTTGAGTGCACATGGTTTTTATTATTTAGTTCTTTTAATTGAAAATGTTTCCATTAAACTATCAATAAAATGCATTTAAAATGCACTGACCTAACCAAATGGTATTTTAATTAAAACATTATTGTTCTCCTGTACATAGAGAAATTTTGCAAAAATTTTGGAAATTTGATCAAGTTTATGCACCAATTGGGCCTCATTCAAAGTTACATCCCTAAGTTAGTTGATATTCTTTCATTTCTTTCTCCACAGTTCTCCTCCAGGTGTTTTGGGGTCTGCCTTGCTTCCTTTTTCCTCCAGGCGTCCATCTGAGAGCAATTCTAGCACATGGCCTATCCATCGCCATCTTGATCTTGTCAGAATAGTTCTTTTATTATCTGTGTTTGTTTTTTTATGGAGCTCCACATTAGTGGTCTTAGCTGGCCAGTAAATCCTCATGATCTTTCTGAGGCATCCATTGTGAAAGCTGGAAAGTTTGTTGGTATCTTTTTCGGTCATTCTCCAGTATTCGGCTCCATATAATAGAACTGACAAAACACAGCTGTTGTATAGTCTTAGTTTTGTCTTTCTGCTTATGCAATTTGTTTTCCAGATTTTTTTAGCTTTATGAAATCACCTTTAGCTTTACTAAATCTACCTTTAATATCTTTATCTGCGCCCCCATCAGATGTTACTATGCTTCCAAGATTGCAAAACGATGGAAGTGAAAAAATATTCAACCAGAAAAGACAAATTCATATTGTGACCACTGATTATAGAACTCCGATTTTAGACGGACACAGAAGCTTATTGGTGTCCAGTTGTATAATTATGTAGATTTTAGTGTAGTGTCTATTATTGCTTCCACCAAGCGTTATCAATCGGTGTGTAATGAAAGATGTTACAAAGATTGAAGGTTTTACAGGTTTCTTTTAGCGTCAATAATTAAATATCAATAAAACCAGTTTGGACTTTTATGTTACTATACAATAAACTAAACACAGTTGGTTTAGCCATCTAGAAGGGAGTTGCTTATCCTCCCAAAGCACCCGGCGACGATGGACAAGGTAGCAAAATTGATCGAGGGGCATTATAATGAGGTTTTACTGTAGCAAGCAATTTCCGGATTGATTGGATTGGATTTGTTTATCCTAGTCAGCATTGTTGTTTGTTCAGATTTTAGTCTAGCATGTGTTACTGTTTGAAATTTTTATACACCATAAAATCAATTATCTGTATCCAAAATTATCCTGGATATATTTGACGTTCCATAATTCCATTTTACTTTTATTCCCAATTTTGATTTTTACACAAGGCGGATGTAGGCTAGCTAAATAGGGATGCTTACCCTTCCAGAACACTTGTCTCACTTTTTAGGGGGGGGGGGTTCACGTGTTTAACTTAAATTGTCAGTTTTCAGTTTTTTCTTTACTTTTTGGATTGTTTTAGAATGGGACCGGTGAATAAAAAGTTGTTAAACGCCATAGTTAAGATTATTTCACTCCTGTGTAGAAGATCAGTCCTAAAAGCAAAGTGCTTGGAGAAAAAAGCAAATTGACCAATTGTCCTGCCTGGAAGGGAATTAGGGGTATACGAAAGTATGATAATTCTGAATTTTTTAGAATCTTTTCATAACCACTACTCCCCTGTCAAACTGAACTTGGCAACGGTTAAAATAATCAACACATTGACAACAAGTGAGAAAAATAAGAAATCAAGACTAGATTATTCATTCAAAAACAGACTGCGGATAATTACAGGTGATAAAACCCACCGACTTTGGATGAACAATAGCCATACGTCATATGGAGTTATGCCCGAGTTATCAGTCTTGTTCTGTACAGACCTGTCGAACGTTTAACATTAAACCAACTAATCGACAGCTAATCTCGAACCCTTTGTTATCTATATCTCGGCAGCTTTAATTTTCTACATCTGCTATCTATCTTTCAGGTTTATTTTCGGCCACTGGCTATCCATATCTCAGCAACTCGACGGCTGAGTCCGGGCTTCTTTCTGTTAGTTTAGTGTTAAACTTTCGACACGTCTGTAGTGTAGTTTAAGTACTTTCAAATGTCATCTTTTGTAAAACTTTTTTTTATATTCTAGAATGTCAACCTGGGCTGTGATAATTGTCGTTTGTTCATGCTGCACGTTTATTGCACGTGGTCTACCAACTTACAAAGAAACCAAACTCATCCAATATTTGAAAGCAGACGACAGTACGAATTTAAATGAAGCTAAAATGAACAAAGTAGATGGAAACATTGAACATTTAATAGACCGCCTTATAGCGTACCAGAAAAATTCAATCGAAAGGTCATCTGCTGAGCGGTCATCAGAACGGAGTAAAAGACAATCTGGAAACATACTGGTCAGCTGTACTACTCAGAGATGTGTTGATATGATGAAGGAATTCCTTAAACAACAAAAAGAGCAAAATGGACAACAGGTCATACTCGGTGGCAGATGGGGATAAATGGCTATAAAATGACGGAGCAGACGACAGGAGGCTTACTTGGAGAAATGGGGAGGGATATTTAAAAGCTATAAAAGCCAGAACAAACATGGCAACAACTTTTGTGATTCATTAAAAGCTTAAAAAATAATAACAACATTTGCAATTTGTTTAACAATAAAGCTGCCATATTATAAATTTTATAATTTTCTGAACGAAATGTTCAAAAATTTAAAATATGACGACTTCATTTAGAAAATTTCAAGAATTTATGTGATAACTTTGTTAAAATGTAATTGCTTCTTGAATGAATGTGCATGCGCAAATTATGTATGAATTTGATTTTAAATAGTCACATATGGTGCAAACATTCATGAATAAATGTAAGAAAAAGAACTTGTACTTCAGGTTTAAACATTTCATATCGAATATGTTGCATGTGGAACCAAACTCTCATTTGAAAAACATTCTAGGAAATACCTGTATATTTATTTTGTTTTTAAAAAAACATAATTTATATTTGATTAAAGCAATATTTATGTTAGGTGGCTGTTTTTATCAATGATTAAAAATAAAAATCAAACATACTAATTCATGTCCAAATTACAACCCCAATGCTAAATAAAAACTCCGAAATTGACACATTTAGTTAGACATGCGAACTTTCACTAGACCCTCCCTTAAACTAGCTACATCAACCATGTGTGTAATCAAACTAAGAAAATAGGAACTTGCAACAGAAAGTTCTACTGTAGAAACCACTGTGGCTGTGACAGTGAAATTCTCTTTATATCCATAGAAAATCAAATAAATTTGAATACAGATCGATATTTTTCACTTACTTGTACCTAGTCGTAACAGGAAATATGTATGCGCATTCGCGATTAGCCCAAAATATATCTGCATAGGGTAAAATGTTGGTGCTATGGGGATTTAACATGTTGAAAAACCATGCAAATGGCGGCTTCTGTTGCGCATATGACGTAAAACGTCACCAAGGACATCACTTTCGCATGTGTAAAATCCCCATAGCGCCAACATTTTCCTTTCTACAGACATACTTTATGACAATCGCGGATGCGCATACAGATTTCCTGTTACGACTAGGTACAAGTAAGTGAAAAATATCAAACTTTATTCAAATTTATTTGATTTTCTATGGATATAAAGAGAATTTCACTGTCACAACCACAGTGGTTTCTACAGTAATATATATTTCATTTTTAAGAAGTACAAAGTTTATGTTCACACTTTATCTGCTTTCGTCGAGTTGCACATTTTCTATCTGTCTGAACTATCTGTCGTAACAGTGGTAGATTACTTTTCATACGATGTTAGAAATATCACCTTCCTGTCGTTAAGACAGATAGTTCAGCCTAATGTCCCCAGACCCTTTACAGTCTTAGCATGCTACAGTTACTGCTTTTTCAGGCATCTCAGTTTTGCATACAGTTAATTGTTTACAGGAGGTGCTTATCCTTCCGAAACACCATTTCTCACTTCCCTGGTGGAAATTCTGGTATTTAACCTAATTTTCAAGTTTTTAAAGATTTTACTTTGCTTTAGAAATTGTGATTTGACTATGAATCAGTTGGTGTTTGATTGCAAAAACATCCAAGACGTTATGTTATCGCTTAAAATACGGCTCTATTTGCCATGTAAGCAGGCGTCTAGTTGCTTGCAATGGAATGTGCTTCAAGGATGCATTGAAGATTTCAGTCACGGACCAATAAGATGAACATCTAAAAACAAACCGGAGATGGTATAGCTAAAAGGAAGTGCTTATACCCTTGCAGAACACTAAACCTCACTTTCATCGTGGGTGTTCTCATGTTTAACATAATATGCCAGTTTTCTAAGTTTTTACCTTGCATTTTGGATTGTCGTTTAACCAGAATGGTTATGTTTCATTAGCTACAGTTCGTTTTCAAAATCTTATTTTGTGATTTATTTAGAATTTGAATAAAACTTTAAATAAGCATTTTTAATTTTTTATTAAAAATTAAGCGCGGGTCCCCATGAACAACAGAATACCTTGAAGATGCAAAACTATTTGGTTTGTATATTAGCTACGGTTCCATCATATATTAGCAAAATAGTTTTCTTAATTTCACAAGATTAAAATAGAACGTCAAACAAGTTTTTCAGCAGTTTTATTGTAATGTCATTTTTATTTAAAAAATGCGGTTCCCACCAAGAAAAGAATGTCTGAAAGATTTGGTTTTAGCTACGGTTCTAGCTAGTCCATTATGCATTTTTAAAACCTAGAATTTAACTAACTTAAAAAAAGGCTTATTCAGCACTGTTATTAAAAATTTAGATCTCAACCAAGAACACAATGTCACCAACATACATGTATTTGTATTTGATACAATTTTTAATTCATAAGCAACAAGAGATTCATGTGAAAAATATATAAATTAGTTATAAAAACACCGTCTTTGTAATTCTGAACCAATCACGGCATGGTCCCTGTCTGAGAGAGATAGCCAGGTCTTAACATGGACTGTAAAATCCTCATTTTTTCATTACACTCCTTCGTTGTGCAGTAAACTTGTATCATATTTCTATTTGTTCGTCGCAAGTCTTGTTTTGGTACGCCTTGTTTGTCAATGTTTGCTCTTATAGGCGTTTTTGTTACTAAATATGGAATCGGTGTGGGCGTCACCATTACACGTTCACCGTTTATCTGTGATTCTTCATCAAACAATGTCTCTCGTCTTAAGTTTACTTTTCCCGCTCCGACGTCACTTTGAAATAAATTTGTATTAGAACCCTTTAAATTATCTTTTATTGCTTGGTTTAAATTTATTTCCGATTGGGTAGGATGATCCGTCTGTGGAATATCATCGGCCAATTCTATTTCCTCGGAACTTTTTTCCGCAGCTTGAATTTTGCGTAAATCTTTTTCCATTACGGGGTTTATTACTTCCACTTCCGTCTCCTCTCCGTGTTCTCGCGTTTTCTCTATTTGATAAGGAACTGGATTTCTTCCATACACTTCTTTGTACCATTTAATTATTGGACGGTCAAACAGCGGAGCACATTCTAGAGTCAATAATTGGTAGCTTATCACAACAACTGATATTATAAGAGTGTTACTGCGCATTTCTGAAAATAAAATAAAAAATTGTAAAAAAAAAATTAAAATAAAATAAAATTAACTTATTACGTTAAAACGGAAACTTATTGCTACAACTGGTATTGTGAGAGTGTTCCTGTGCATTTCTGAAAATAAAATAATGAAAAAAATAAAATTAAAATATATTTTTTGTAATCCAACACGCCTTTAATTTGTTGTTCCGTAAATCAAATGTAATGGAGATTTTATTTCAGTTATTTTGGACTAAAACAATAACGATAACAACTGTTATAAATTAGGATTCAGTTGCACAAAGCTTAATTGATGTTAATCATTTACCACCTCCTATCTTATTGCTCTAATTATGGTTTCTTTACTGATTTACTCTGTGCACAGCTCAACTCGGTCCTGTATACCTCGTTAGTTAATTTTCGCGATAATTGTCTTTTCAAGGTATTCGCGAACTTTATTTTCGCGTTGCCATATACAATTTTTTAATTTTGTGACTAAATACATTCAAAAATGGTATATTCTGTCCATTTTGTTAAATGTATTTAATTTTTAAAAAAATAGTGCAAGTAAATTGTATAGAATATTTTTGCGAAAGTTTTGTATTCGCGTCTTGATAATGTCAAAATGAAAATGTGCCGATTTACAATTATTTTTTGCTTTTGATATGTTGTCATTTTATCTATTCAGTTACTGTTCAAAATTGTCAATATAGACATTTCTACAAAAAGCGGCCACTACATTTCCGTGGTTTCTCCAAGTGAATAAAGGAGGTTTAAAAAGATTACGGACAAAATTTGATCTTTCTATGTGCATGCATTAACGTTTAAGTATTTAAGTATGTGTCTAACTACTTTGATCTTTTAGCCAAATATTTTTATTTGCAACACTTTTGTTGAATTGGATAAAAACTACAACAGATTCTGGTCAAACGCTACAATCACGGTCTGTTTCAATATTTTAAACAGTAAAACCTGCCATATCGACCACCTCTATATCGAGACTATTTGTTCTTTAAGACCAGTGTATTAAAGTAACTTTGAGAGTTGAGTAATAGTGTTTAACGTCACAGTCAAGAATATTTCACTTATATCGAGACGTCGCCAGCTATAGACAAAGGTGCAGAAATTTTGCCTGTGCGTTGCGCTGATGGCATTATACAGCAGGGTTCTCATCGTGTCAAGCCTACCAAGACAAGGGACCTCGTTTATTTTAAGTTCCTATCCGAAAGAACCGTTTCATTTCGTGATGCCGAGTGCTTGGCGAAAGAACAGTCACTACCTACTTTTAATTCTTGGGTCAGACCCGGCCGGGGTTCGAACCTACGACCTCCCACTTACGGAGCGAGCACTCTACCAACTGAGCTACCGCAGTGGTTTTAAAGTAACTTTGCCTCATTTTACCAAATAGAACTTGTCTATAAAGCCCATGCTTCTTATAAGTCTTGTGAGTGGTCTTTATATACAGGTTTTAACTGTAATTCACCAAAACACTTAAAAGAATATAAAGAAGAATGAAAAATAATAAAAATTATTTTTAAAATATATCATTTTCTTGTTGTTTACTTCTCAAACAATATGTCGTGCCACTTAACGCCAAGTCATGTAATAACGGCAACGGTGTTTTCTAACATCTTTTGGTCCCTATTTGTCTTTTTACATGATTACTAAGCATGGTTGTGTTAATTAAATCTTAAAAAAAGATTTTTTTTATTATTTTAATGTATTTCATCTGTATGTAAGATACAAGTATCTTGGTTTTTTTTTGTGGTGCCGAGACGTTTGGAGGTATTTTCGCTGATGCAGAGTGTCTTTAAATTCATATACTAATTACACATTTATGGGAAATGTTACTAGTATTAGATCTATAATCTAATTTTCGTAAAGCTTATTATGATAAAAATAAACGATACAAACATTGATACATGTAATTTCTTATTCAAATAGGGTTATAAAAACTAATTAAAACACATGTACAGTCAAGCATGTCTATAATGGCCACCCAAGGGAACCAATTCAAGCGGCCTTTATCTAGACAGGTGGCCCTTATATACAGGCTCAAGTAAACAGATAAAGAGAAATTGCGATAAAATTTTGCTGACCTTTAAAAGCAGGTGGTCCTTATATAGAAGTTGCCTTTAAGACAGGTTTGACTGTATTTGGCAACAACCAACGCAACTTAGAACATGAAACTGTACAAATTACTGATAAAACGGCCAAAAAAGTACAAAAGAAGGAAAAACAAACTGTTTTTATAAAATATAAAAAGTTTGGACGCGTATTGGAGTAAATGTACGGTGGTGTGGCTATAGTTCTATCAGCGGGCCATCAACAGCCATCTCCAAACGTCCCACGTCACAGTATTTTACAACATGTGGTTCATAAATACAAACACAAATAAAACAAAATAAGCATAGTTTTTTTTCCAAACAGTGGACTAGTATAAGGTATTTAGAAAGAAACATATTATTTACTGTTATGTTTCGGTTAATTGGGCGCAGGACATTTAAGCAAAAAATAAACTTTAATGGACATTTGAGCGATAAGTTTTAAATATTACTGCATTGAACAGCCTTTAAACCTAATCGTTCTTTCAGTAAAGGTATACTTTCACCTCCCCTCAGTGAACAGATTTCAGTCCGGCTAACGAAAGAGGTTAACGAAAAATGTCGCTTAGATGTCTAACATATATTTGGAATTTCGCTCAAATGGGTTAAAAATCTGTCGCTGAAATTACTTCGCCGCTCTTTGTCATATGCGTTTGCTTAAATGTCCACGCTGGGTTTATTTTGTAAGTAGGCACAAACTGCATTGTAAAATTTGAATTTGCAGCCAACTTCAAAATCAACATAAAAGTTAATGCATCTAAATTAATAAAGGGAAATGCAGAAAAATTATTTAACTGTCAAATTACCTAACTGATATCTACATGTTTTTGTGAACACATTGGATTGTATTGTGATGAAACTACATTTATCAAGTAGCATAATATAAAAATAGTATGAAATTATAAAATCTATCGACTGCTATTTTATTTTTTAAGCTTTTTAAACATATCTGAACATATTTTGTTTAAAATATGAAAATCACATGTATATAAAATTTATTTGCAGATTTAATTTATCGCATATAAATGGCTACAGCAGCAGGAATAACCTTGAACACATTATAACGAACGAAATTGGAAACCTGACAATATTCTAAACAGCTCCAATATTACTTAAGTATATTATGTTATTTCATTTACACTAATTTAGATCTTTGAACATTTTTTCAGAACCTTCTTTTTTAACAAATAAAATAAATACAAAATACTATGAAATCATTAATTTACATGGTTTTCTAATTTCGTTGTTTTCGCTGACACCTTTACCCACATTTACATGTCAACGAATTATGAATAACATTATAAATTGACTTTAGACGGAAACCAAAATCACAAATTTATGACATTTTGTCTTAGAGTCAGGACACGACGAAAATAAAAGATTTCAAAGTATCTGAATATTTCTCAATTTCCTGTTTAAAAAGGATCCAGTAGCTGAATTTAAAAGGAATGATTAGAACTTTCTTATTTTTTTATATCAACATATTATCAATCATTTTATTTTGTCAATTAACTTAGTTTTTTTTTAAATTTTATGTCAATATGATTCAAGTTACCGGATTTGAAATGAACAATCAAAACTTTTTTCTTAATTATTTAAATGAATGAAATTAAAAAAAAAAAATCTAATTTTGGTCAATTACCTGAATTGTCTGTCAAAAAAAGTTCCTGAAGTCGATTTTGAAATAAATGTATGGAACCTTCTTCCTTAATTATTTAAACGAGTGAAATTAAAAATATCAAGGTTTTATCAATCACCTGAATTTTCTTGATTTTGTGTAAAATTGATACCAATAACTTCAATTGAACTGTTTGATCAGAGCATACTTAATTAAATTAAATTATTCAAATTAATGAAGTCAATTACCTGAAGTTTCTTAATTTTCTGTACGTGTAACAAAATTTGCTTCCAATCGCTGAATTTTGAAATGATTGAATAAGAATAATAAAATAAATTATTAATAATAATAAGAAGAATGAAAATTGCCTTTAATGAAGTTATTCGTTTGCACTTTTTTTTCTTAATTATTGAAATGAAATAAATTAAAAATATGATCAAATAGTAGCCAATTACCTGAAGTTTCTTAATTTTCTGTACATGTAACACAAATTGGTTCCTGTCGCTGAATTTTAAAACGAATGAATCGCATTAAAAATTGCCTTTTATAAGGTTAGTCGGATGTATGAATGATCAGACCTTACTTTCTTAATTATTTCAATAAATTAAACTTAAAATATGACCAAATACTAGTCAATTACCTGAAGTTTCTTAATTTTCTGTACATGTAACAAATTTGGGTTCCAGTCGCTGAATTTTAAAATGAATGAATTTGATTAAAAATTGCCTTTTATAAAGTTAGTCGGATGTATTTGGTGCCGGTTTGACATTTTTATTTAATCTCAGTACTTTGGTGTGTTTTTTCCTCCCTTGCCTTTCGTATAAACTTGCCAATCAAAGTGAAATTAGCCGAGACTTAATGTATACAAACATTGAACTACCTAGGAACGACAGGTTTTATTCTTGTGTGTATAATCTGCAGAATTTTATAAACATATCTAATTTTAACTTATTAGGTGACAAAATTAAACAGTTCACCTCAGGGACCGTCTCATAAACACGTTATTAACCTTCTGACATCCTCAATAGTTATATAAAATAAGATCAATTCCGACTTCTTTATTTTTTATGAATTGAAAAAAAAAGTCCTGAAAAAAGTTTAATGGACGTGAAGAATCGTCGTAAATAATGTAAACGGAAAATTTGATCACAAGCATACTGGCCCATGTCAAAACCACCATCCGAAACGTAAAATAAAATTATATGGAAACTGGCAAATTAAGTTAAACACGTGAACTTACAATTGGAATGTGAGACCGGGTGCTCCGAAAGTAACTTAGCCTTTCCAGTTTAATCATGGAGGATGATCAACTAGTTGATCACTATCGAACCTTTAATTCACCCAAGTACATTTTATACCAAGCTACTAGACGCACTTAGCTTTATAAGTATTGTAGGCGATAAATCGTAATGATACGATTTATTGAATTTATCTGAATACCTCCGTATAATTATTAGAGCCAATACGAAAAAAAACCACATCTTACCAAAATACGAAATGATGTTTCAAACGATGGAACTACTACGGATTCGTTGTAAAATGTGTGGTATGATTGGGGGTCCCTACACTACAGTGTCCAAAGTACATTCAAGCTATGAACAACAGGGTGAGCATCAGCATGATAAACATAAAACTTAAGGCTTGGGACATAATACAATGGTTTTACTTTTTAGACTGGGACGGAGTAATGGAGTTTTATGTCACAGTAAAGATTCTTCCACTTATATCGAGACGGCCAGTTTAAAGTTGATGGAGGAAACCGCAGTGCAGAAAAGTAGGGAACTTCCGCAAGCGAACTAATAAACTTTTCACTCTAAAATCTTTCCCACCATTCGAACCTAAATAGTGAGGCACTGTGCTCTGTCAGCGCGCCCTCTAGACAACACGACCACCGACAACTGATCATGACCACTTTATTTTTTATAGACGAATTTTGAAATTGTCCACATTTATTTTAAGACACAGAACGACACTATACCCTCCATATCATAATAACATCATTCTATTTTTAGTTTCGTACAACATAAATTCGTGCGAGATTTACGTTAGAACATAACTCCATGATTATTTTCCGATTTAATAAAAGGATCAGAGTCATGAATTGTCAGGGTTGGTATTTTAATGAAATTATTATATCTAAGTCGGTCAAAGGTTCAGTTATTAAAATGACATAGATAAATTGTGATATAAACGCAAAAGAATGTTAATTAAAATGTTTGAGTATATTTTTGTCAAAAATACAGTAAAATATTATATAAGTGACCAAAGGTTCTTAAAGCATGTACATTTGTATAGCGACTTCCACATGGAAATAAAGTAAAACATCTATATAGACCATCCATGTACGAAAGCTTGTTCGTGCCACTTTACAATCTGAATTTTTTGTCAAATCGTAGATACGACTTTTAAAATCGTATGTACGATATTAAAATTCGTAGGTAAGTTTTTTTAATTCGTACGTACGATTTTAATCTCGTAGCTACGATTTGAGAACAAAAAATCAGATTGCAAAGTGGCACGAACAAGCTCTGTATCCATGTGTACCTTAGAAATACAATACAAACTGTACACAAGAAAAACTACTTTAGATGGTATGGGTTTTATATTTGTTTGAAATAAAAGGCAACACTCGCCACGACGACTACATAGTCTTTTATAGAGGCGATCGTCATAAAAGTTGTACTATTTTAAGACTTAATTGCTGTTTAAATCAAAATTAAAATTAATGTTTTCTACCGCGGTTCCAAAGTCACAAGAACACGTGAACGTTATCGCATGCTCACAGAAAGCTATCGTGTGCTCAGGCAATTGTTTTTTAGTTTGATAATTTTCGTTTTAGCACGCAATAGCTCTCAATCGAGCACGTGATATTTTTTTTTTGCGTGAGCAGGTGATAAACAAAATAGCTTGATGTCACCTCTGTGTCGTCGTTTTTTCAAGTAATGACTTTTGATATTTCCATCATCAAATCAGAAGAAAAACAACAAGTTACAAAAACGCAAGAATACAAAAACGACAACATACCAAGAAACCACATGAAAGCTAACTAAGTAATTAAGAATACAAACTATCCTCCCTCCGTAATGAGTAGGTGTTATCAGTCAATAATATATAAGATTTAAACATAAACACTCTAATCCTGTGTCTAATCTTAATCCAAACTTTACCGCCTTAAAACATTACAGTAGACAGTTGAAGTAAAAAAACATGCATGTATCTAAGTCCTAACAGCTTATTTATTACAATCACACCGCCTACATTCGAATCCGTACTCATGTAGGTTCTCCTATGAGGAAGTTTGAAATTTCGCTGCTTTCTTAATGGCGATAGTATACTCCACCATCCCATAAATGGCGTCAATACATCTGTAATGTGCTGATTTTGAATTTTTATTCAAATAATGCATTCAAAATCAGCATTGTCATGTGCTGAATTTGAATGCATTATAAATCAGCATTGTCATGTGCTGAATTTGAATGCATTATAAATCAGCATTGTCATGTGCTGATTTTGAATGCATTATAAATCAGCATTGTCATGTGCTGATTTTGAATGCATTATTTTAATAAAAATTCTAAATCAGCACATGACACATCCAAGAAACACTTCGAAATGAGTCAAATGTTTACCTGAGCGTAAAACACCATTACTCTATATCTAGAATATATTACTGACCGGTAAAATGTAATTGGTTCCAAACCTTAACAGAAAAACTATGCTTATCATTTAATTATATAAGCATTGAATGAAGCGAATGACGCAGTGATCAGAAATCGTTCAATTTATTTTTATCAGATACTATGCTTACAACTATATTTCTGATAAGAAAAAATATATCTCAGTGGTTCATTTACAACATCATTCGTTATAACAAACGTCAACACAACTGTCTCGTATCTGATGACATCACAAACCGGCACATTGGTGAACGTGGCTTTTTAGCGTTGTCGCTATTGAAATAACCTGAACATTTTCCAAACCTTAACTGATGAAATTGTTAAAGATAATTGTTATATATTTCAACCAATGAAATCGTTAATGTGTCAAAAACAATTAATATACTTTTCGACCAATGGAATCAAATATATAATTGTATATCTTGATCAATGTTTCTGTCTCAAGGGTGAAGAAAACTATTTCATAACTGAAAAACTAAAAATAGATTCATTTGAATGTAATTGTTTTACTTGCATTTTTGTAAATGCATGTAAATGTGATATTATGTAAGAGTAACGGATAAATAAATATCACAAAGAATCATAAATAAATAATTAAAATATAACCTGTAATTATCAATAAATAAATAGAAATAAATTTCTCAATTTAGGCACGCTAGTAACGATTCAATTATAATTGAAGACTATCATATAATCATGTGTGACATATAAAAACAACACTTATGATCACTTTCTTATAATTAAAGCACTGTTCTTAGTTTGTGTCAACAGATCTAAGCATTTATTTTATTTTTTTGCAAACGCAGGTATAAAGCTTAACACGAGGAATATCTTTTTAAACCATTTAAATTAAATTTTAATATTTAATTATGCTAAATACCCGATGGTTAGAGCATTGATCTGCATTTTAATTGTGGAAATTACCCCATCTGTCTCCCGATTGCAATTAGTTTAAATGCAATGCAAGTAAAAGTCTAGCCATTTTATGAAAATAAAGGACCAAACCTCAGAGTAATTGCAACAGAAAATATGTTATGTGATTGTCTTCAGAACAAAGTGTTATTGTTCACTACAACAAATCTTAAAATTTTAATTCATTGGAATTTAGCTTTTTGCCAATTAAGGTTGTCAATAGCATTTTTTATTAAAAACAAATATTTATTTTCAGGAAAGGTGTTATTATTATAAAAATTTCAATTTAGTGGAATTTGGGCTTTTTTGCCAATCAGGTTTGTCCATAGTATTTTTATAGAAAATGTGATTGTTTTCAGGAAAGATGTTATTATTCGCCATAAAAAACTTAACAATTTCAATCCAGTGGAATGTTTAAAAAAATTCAGGTACTCTCTGCTTCTGATTGAAGCACAGCCTGAATAAAGATGGAAATTTATGCATATAATTTAAAATAAATGTTTTAAGACAATTTTGATTGCAATATGTATTTGGAATGTAAAATATTTTATTATGTATTATTTTGTTTAATGACTTTATGCAAAACGGTAATAAGGTTATGTCGAAAAAATATAAAACAGATAAATTAACCTCAGATATATCTTGATATGCACGAAAATGATAAAATAAGTATATTTCGGGTTAAAAAACATAACTTTTCTATACTTCTATATCATTACTCTGTATTCTGTCATTAATTTTTCATTATTAGAAATATTAGATTAGTGACAGAATAAAAATAAAATGCAACCAAATTAAAATGAGCTGATAATTTAACTTTAAAATGAGATCAGAAATGTTAACTGTATGTATGAAAACTATTATAATTGATTGTTTCCAGTGTTTAAGCTTTAGATTTTATTTAAAAAGTAAAAATTAAAAAATAGACGATAATGGGATTAAAATCCTACTTGTTTTATAAAAAAAATTAAAAATCAAAATGGAAAATGACAGTATTATTAAAATGTTGTACTCATCTTTAACGGCGATTTAAAACATTATATTTCTTCAGAAAATCGGGATCTATGTTATTTTTGCTGTGGATCACTGTTGATAAAATTATTTGAAGCCGACACATGCAACATGGAAAGACTAATCTGTAGCTAGGTCAAGCCAAACTTTACCAGAGCAGTTTCTACATTTGTTTTTTTTTTTTTTTTAATTTTTTGTTCTAGACAAAATTATCAAAACAGTTTCTATCCTTGTTGGAATGTTTTTAATTTTGTTCTACTCAAAATTTACCAGAACAGATTGTTTTCTTTTGTTGGAATGTTTTTGATTTTTGTTGGTATTAATTATGCAGAATTATAAGCAAGTGCTTTGACGTTTTGTGGGGTCACAGATTAGAAAATTACTTTTGGACGATTTAATGACATTTTCGGAAGATATAAATTAAGGAATCATAGGTTAGTATCTATAGCCTAAACAGTGAAAGTGATGGTTTGTGGCATTTTTTATTTTTGTTGGCCCTACTCTTTTTGATATGGAGAAGGTATAAATTGAAAAAATTACATGCAAGTGCAAGTTTTGTCCATAGGATAAACAATAATGGCGATGGTTTGTGCCATTTTTGTCGGACGTACTGTTTTTGTTTCGGAGAAACTCGTTGGATGATTTATCTGCATCACTAGCTACGCCTACACATTTGTTCGATTCTGGAAGTATAAAAAACCAAAAGGACTTAAGCACAGGGACACATAAAATATATTACAACAGCTAAAGAAGCGTTATAGAAGAGGCATTATGTCCGATTTTTGGCTTCCCTAATGCAGCTTGAAATATTCTGCAGTTGAATGGAAAGCCACCTATAAATCTCAGTTTTGATTTTAAAGACAGAAATATGGTTTTTATCTGTACCCGTTTTGTGCAGTGTTAGATTGCATTTTATCAATTTTTATTGCAGTTTACAATAAAAAGACTTCTTCTTTCAAAATTATTCTTTCACCTCTCTACAGGGAGCATCAGAATTGTTTTATCTAGCTTATAGAAGATGCTCTTATAGAAAAACTACAAGTTAACACCTTTTGTTTTAAATGTTTGACCAGCATATTTAATTAAAAGTTACATTATTATCATAATTTGCTTATATTAAATCAATGGTCTCCAAATGCGTGTATCTTCAGCGGTCTTTTTACTGAGTTGGTATCTTGTCACATGTATTACAGTACGCTATTTTAATTTCATTGTTAAGATTTCTTTTTCTTTAGGATAAAGAATTGCCATGTCAATCATACTCATGTTTTTGGTCATATTTGCTGTTGTACAACTCAACAGAGAGATTGTGAAATCAGCAAGCGAAGGTATGTATACATGTTCCTGACATACAATACAGACCTGTCGAAAGTTTAACACTAAGCTTACGAATCGGTACTGAATGGATAGCTCGGTACCTAGTTAGGCAAATCTCGAAAGCTTTTCAGGAGGCGTTACCTTTGCCTCAGCAGCCGATCCTTGACTCCTTTTCTGTACCTCGGTTGTAAATTACCGAATCAATATTTCTTGAATGTTGGAGTAAACCTGATTGCAAGAACAAATCAGCAAGCGAAGGTACTCTGTTAAAAAACTAGGATCTACCAAATCAGATTAGAACCTAGACGTTAAGAAGATATAAATAAAAAAATATTATACATTGGTTACAAATGGTGCATAATAGTAAACAAACCTACAAAATATTGATTCGGTATTTGATCATGTTTACAGCAGATTTTTTTAGTTTGTTTTGTGTTAGACACATTCTCTTGTAAATTTTGACCTAGCACCCGGTCTCACTTCCCCGGGGGAAATTATCGGATTTAACTTTATTTGGCAGTTTTTAAAGTTGGGATTATGATTTGGACATTGATTTGGTCCAAATTGAACACCCTAACGCACAAGTGTACATGTCAACGAAACACTGAATTATTAAAGACTGATCATGAACAATAACAATATAACACAAAAAATCACGCAAATTGAACAAATATGATTTTACAGTATCGAAATATTTGAAAAGTTGTTAAATTGTTCATTGAACGAGAAAAAACATACAGATGAAATGCATTGAAATGATCATCTGATCAGTCCAAATAAAACATTCAATATATTTAAACGCATCCAATAGTAAACGACTGGAAACTCTAACCTCTTTTAGAAAGAAAGGAATAATTTGGTTTAAAAATTATATAGACGACTTAAAGTATATATTATTTTACGCTTAAACTTCCTGAGCACCCGACCTCACTTCCATGGTGGAAGTTAATGTGTTTACCTTCCTTTTCCAAGTTTCAAAATTTTTACTTTGCTTTGAGATTGTGATTTGGCAATATATTGGTATGTTTGCTTTTGATTATTCCCCTTTTATGACGATTTATCAACATCAAAATAATACACCAACCAAGGCCGTAGGGGGAGGTAAATATAATGTTTTTGAGGTTGGCGAACCTTTCTTTCCTTTCAGAATACCAACTCAATAATTGTTTTATTATATGACCAATAATTTTTATCAGCATTGAAAAATTACAAACTGCTAAACTAAAGTAAGTCGGAAATGTATTATAAAGTCTTTAACGTTAAATTTTCAGTTGACGTAGAAGTGTTTTATGAAAAAGATGACGAATACAGTGATGCTCTACCCAAGTCGCATCTGTTGTGGGAAGTTGAAAACATTGGTGTATTCCAATGCGGACTTATGTGCCAGAACGACATAATGTGTACAGCTTTCTTTCACGCTATTAATGAATCTGAAGTATGCTATGGGTATCCATTCCAGTTAAATGGTGGCGTCAACGGCTTAAAAACTGAGTACAGACAAGGAATGAAATATTTCAAAATGTTAACAGGTAAGACATATATTATTGCAGTGTTTATTCTAGAAGAAGCTATTTGGCTATTTTTCTATTGATTTTTACGTTTTTCGATATAGAAAAAGGAGATATGAAAAGTATATATGTACTTGGAAACAGCGAACGGAACAAAGAACACAAAACAATACAAGTAAATGATAGAACACAGCATGTAAACAAAACAATACAAAGAAACGATTAAAAGCATTTTGAGACCAGTAGTTATAAATTTCCAACCCTTAACGGATATCGAAGTTTTTTAAAACACAATTGCCATGTTGTTTCTCTTAAAACAATAGTAGTATTTCTTTCGGGTGTGTTTGACATTGCATCAGGGTATTGACCAACACTTCTGTTGTATATGTTATAATACGAATAAAAATTAAAGAAAGGTTGGTTTAAATTCGACCTAAACATGTTTATTTGTAAGTTTACAAACAAGTGGCAATAATAATAATAATAATGACTTTATTTTTCGAGGGTTGCTTATTTGTACTGAGCCAATCTTACATAAGACCCTCCAACATGAATGATAACATACTTTTAATACAAAATAACATTTCTTTACATGTAGTAATTAAAAGAAGCAAAATATAAATACTTCGTTTGTTTTAATCGGTAATTATAAAAACGCAACTAGCCAGGTGACGTACAACACATTAGCAACATAAGATGACCTTACCACATTTTATTGATTTAAAATATGTTTTATTTTATTGACAGGTTGTAACGATCCTGGATATATGTATGATAGAACGCTGGATCTATGCTTTAAAATTCATTTTGATAAAAAGAAAAAGGGCGGAGCACACAATACATGTGTAAATGAAGGTGGGGGATTGATAGTTTTGAACACTAAGAAGAGGAATACATTTATCACCGGTATTATCTTAGACTACAGTAAGTAATACGGAAACATTAATCACCATTCTCCAGTTTCACAATCAATTCTATAGTAATTCTACTACAGTAGCTGCTTTTAGAGTGCTCGCTTCGTATTAAAAATGGAACTCTTTGTTCGCACTGCATGTTAAATTTGCACCATTCTCAGCCTCTCCATAACCTCATGGTAAAACAAAAGTAAAAGCCCATTTCTTGTTTATTACAATCATCCAAAGACACGAAAAAAAGCGTTTTTTATTAGAATGACATTCAAATTACTTGCTTAACTTCTAATAGCGGTTGGGGAAATCGCTTTGATTGTGACAGACACGAGGCTCAACCTTCTTATTCAATCATCTTTTACGTGGCAGGCGTGAAGTTCCGCCCACATTCGTGGACACTTCGAAATAGGTCGTGTTTGTGACGACAAACTTGGCTAAGTCAAGTTAAGCTCCGCCCACATCCACTGACACTTTGAAAAAGCTGGTGTTGGGTTGGTGACGTTAAACTCGGCCAGGTCAAGTGAACATCTCCATGTGGTTATTGTAATTGTTTTAATAATGGTTTTCATATAAGTGAAAATAACAGAATTGTAAATATTGTGGAATGTCGTGGGTTCGAACCTCTGCCGGAGTCTGACCAAGAGTGACCGTTCTTTTACTAAGCACTCGACATTTAGGAATGGAAGTTACGAATTCCTTCGGAAAAGACATTAAAACCGATGACCCGTTTCACGTTAAAGAATCCTCCCTGTACATTGCCCAATGAGCATACCGCAAAGGTAACTATTCCTGTAACTTCGCGTAATAATTAAGGCTTAGCTACCGAAAAGTAGGTAATTAAGCTAAAATTGAATATGCGTTTAAGTTTTAAATTATTAGTCTTGGTAAGCTCAAAATTTATTCATCCTCATTTTAGTGGTACATTGTTAACTCACATTCTATGGGTATATTGTAAAACTACAAATATTTTTAAAAACTTATTTTCCATATCAAAATTAGTGGATTAATGGAGGTGTAAGCTCAGTCCAATTTTATTCAACTTATATCGAGGAAGTATTTTCATGAACGGTGGAAAACCTGAGTGTCAGGAGAAAACCACCGTCACCGCCAGCATACTGACAAACTTTGTTATACTAGGATATGCCTTGAGTGAAAATCAAACCTTGTGGTCCTTAAGCGTGCGCTTTAGACCGAAGCTCCCACTTCAAAAAAAAGAAAATATAAACTTATTGTTAAAAATTTAATTTTTATTTTTACAGTTGGGAATGGGTTTTACTGGATAGGAATTTCAGACAAGGCTACAGAAGGGAAGTGGATTTGGCAAGATGGACGACCGTTAAGTCAAACATACAGTGGATTCAAATCACCGAACCCAAACGACTACGACGCGGCAGCAGAATCTTCAAACGCTGACTGTGCTTACATCAATAAACTAGGAAGATGGGATGACGTTCTCTGTAGCAATCTTAATAGATTTATTTGTGAAAAAGAAGTTGTCAAGTAAAATACCTTTTTGTATAAAGTATAAACTTGTCGAAAGTTTAATACTAAGCTAACGGAATTGCATATCATACCAGTTTTAACTTTACATCACTAGACGGCCGTTTCGGAATACAAATCCTTATTAGTAGTGCTTAGACCAAAATGTGAAACCAATTTTTTCCAAGATGTTGAAAAGATACCCAAAAGGAACAAAATATATCTTATAAAATTTAGCTGAGGATATACTTTGCATGAGAGAATATACTAGTACCTTAAGTTTTATGAGAGTCGAAGCTTGATCGAGTGGTCAAATAATGGATAGTTAATGAGTTGTAATCAAATCACAAACACTTATTTTTTATCATTATAAAATAAATTAACATTACCAGTTACGCCAGGCAGACTGGCCAATAAAGGCGATTGTTGTTATCTCAAATATTGAGAAAAATTGCCTTTAAGTATTCAACTTTTTATTATCAATTGTTAAGAAAAAACATCAGCGGTTGGAAACTTTTGCGGTTTTGATCTTCTGAACTATTGCACTGTAATAACTTTCTTCTTATATTGTATTATGTTTACTAATGTACTCTCTATTTTTGGCTTCTCTTGATATTGCACCAGAAAACATAAGATCTGCGAAAATTAAATATTGTAAAACAATTTATACTCACTGGTTATTTATTTTGTTGTAAACATATTATTGTGCTTCAAAAAAATGAAGTAAGAAAACCTGACTGTAGCTTGCCCTTGCGGAGCACCCGGTCTCACTTCCCTGGTGAAAGTTAACCTAATTTGCCAGCCTCAAAGTTTTTGATTGTGGTTTGGACATCAGTTGATAAGCACCTATAATTAGCTAGCTACACGCGCCACCCGGGATATCTAAATTCCGAATGAAACGAACATGGAGCTATGATACGCCAAATATATCCAGAAAATTTACCTCAAATGATATTTAAAAAAAAAGAAATTATTTCAAAACATTTTATACTTACTGATTAATTTTAATCAACCAGACACTGGCGAATTGTATTCTCATCATTCTAGCTAGGTGTTCGACAAGGCGACTTTAATTTTTAGCTTAAAGAATTTAGGGTACTAGTTTTTATAAAATGTTCTATGACTGAGAATAAAGGTGTTTTGATTGCAATATACATACACTACTTATGTATACATTACAGGCTGTTAATTAAAGACACTATAAAATGCATATTGATTTTTAAATATTTTAATTCTATTGTTTGTGTGTTAAAAACTTAAAAAACTTTTTCCGCAGCTAAGTTATTATTGAATTTCTTCAAATAGTTTTTTTTGTTTTATCTTAATGCATTTGGGTGTTTTATTTTTGGTTCTATAATGCTTTACAATATGAATGGTATTTACGCTTGTTAATACAAAAGAGTGTTTTCTATTGTTTAGAGCATCATGTAACTAATGAGATATAAACAAAGCAAGCTAAATTATTGACTCAGTAAATGAGGGCGATTGAGTAGCAAGTCATCTCGGTCAAGCTTAAGAACAATTGTTTCTTTCAATTACCATCTTTCCGGTATTATCCGAATCCAACAATCAAAAACAAATATACCAAGGTACATGCAATCTCGATGAAGATTTGTTTTAATTTAAAACCTCTTGTCTGTCAGTAGGCAATGACAAAATTGCTACTGTGGTTGTGTAAATATTATAATATTGAATTTTCAAAAAGAAAAATTAATACATCAAAAGCACCAACGCGGTTTATGTTAGTTTAAACAAATAGAATGTGTTATGTAATATTTATACATTTGCTTTAAAAAAATTATTCTAGATAACGCAAAAAATAAGAATAATAATTTCACGGTGTATTCGATCAGGTAAAATAGAACAAATATTACATGTATATATTTTTGTTTCACATGTAAAGTAATATTTATAAATGCAGAACCTCGTTATATCACCAAATTTTCTCCACTCCACATACGGGGTTTTATTAATGAGATTCTATCTCTCACTGATCATAATGACGATGCAGTGTTTTTAATTTTAGTCAAGATTAAATAAAAAACTAAAATACGATTTTAGCACAGATTGCTTTGCATGGCAATGGAATTTATAACACGCACGTGTTTACTACCACATCTTTTGGTCGGAATATTATTCATCAATTTTTTAAACTTATCCAAAACATGGAAAATTTTCCGGTGGGTTCTCTAATATTCTGACACTACTGAAATCATTTATCTCTGAAGCGGTAAAAAATATGGCGGACATCGATAGCCAGCGATGTGCATTTCGCTACACTACACATACTGGATATCGATAACCTTTATAATGCGTTGAAGAAGGGTCGTGAACAGTCTTGAGCACTATTAACGTCATTTGTATTGAGTTCAATGAACGATTACTGATTCCATGGAACAATGTTAAACATCCTTGTATCGAATTTTAATTGTAAATCATAAAAGAGAAAAATATAAGAGTTTCACTCTTGTTCCGGAATCCTCATTGTATCTATTTGTAATTATGTATCATGTATTTCATCAAAATAAAATATTGTTTAAACTAAAAGAGAAAAATGATAAGCTGAGCAAAAATATCGACAAAAACCTTTATAAAACAATATAGATACAATATAGGCATGGCTGAAGTTGAATACTATGCTAATTGATTAGTGCCGAATTGGTAGCTTATCTTGGTCCCTGGGTAGCTATATTTCGACATTATTTCTCCAATTGCTTCATGCATCTTTCTGCAGCTGTTCATGCATAAGGTATCCTTATCTCGTCCAAGTTCTTTAGCCCAGTTTTAAACTATCGATCGGTCTGTACTGTATGTTTGCAGTGTAAAATGCATCAAAAGATAATGAGTTTTTATAAATCAATGCTGTTGATATAGCAAATATATTTACAGATCTCCAATATTTGTCGCCTGAATGGGGTTTATTTGTACAACTTATGGTGTTTAGTTTTACCCAAACACAATGGTGCACCCATGTAAGTAACATACATACATAAAAGGTAAAATATCTACAACTATTATACCTCATGAATGTAAGCTTCTATTGAAAAGCATTGTAACTGCTCCAGACGATGTTTCCTTATATGGATCGATCACGGTCCAATTTTTCATATCAATTATCTGCCCTTTGTTTCCCGTTCTGTCTTTTTTAACGATTTGTTTCCCTTGATGATTTTCAGAAAATCTTAATCGAAATCTTGAAAACGCTTTTGTGTTTGTTGTTGTCAAACATGTCGGCTGCAACAGTTACCAACACAAGGTTTGCCTCGTTAAATGATGAAGAATTGTTCAATTTAACTGAATCAAGGCATTCAGACAACACCAAATATGCAACTAAGTATGCAATAAGCACGTTTAGTACAAATTTGAGGGAGAAATGCTTTCCCGAGGACTTTTGAACATTTTTCAAAATCAGAAATTGATGCACGAATGAGATCATTTTATGCAGAAATAAGAAAAAGTTGAAATGTATAAACGTACGTCGTTGGTTGCAATTCACAATGGTCTAGCACGCCATTTATCTAAATGCAATTCATATGACATAACAAAGGGCGTAGAGTTTAAGTCGTTAAATGAGATGTTCGCTGCTATGTGTAAGAATGTTTACAAAGGAGGTAAAGGCAAGGTTGACCACAAAAATGCAATAGAAAAAGCTGACATGCAGAAACTATACAATTCTAACGTATTTAATGTTAATACACCAGTCGGGTTGTTACAAAAGGTATGGTTTGAGTTGTGCCTGTATTTTTGTAGAAAAGGTAGGGAAATCCAAAGGGACTTAAAGCCCGTTTACCGTAAAAACTGATGATACGGGCATGAGATATGTTTGTCAGCTGAGTACTGAAATTTCTAAAAATAACCAAGGTTTGCTGTCAACAGAAATCCTGCGCTTCGGTCCATATACAACTTTTGGACTGACTACCAGGTCCATAAACTGACATATGGCCCTGGGTACCCTGAAATATTTGTTAAATAATAGACGATTATCGGTTTAGCTGTTGTTATGGTTACTAGACATAAACCTTTTGAATTTTAGTATTGATAATTTTCTGCATTCTTATATATATTTGCGTTGCACTTGAACTAGTTCCAATGAAAACACAAAAGTATTTAGTTTTATCTATTTTCACCTTTTTTACTATTTTTACAACATCGTTAAATAACTCTATATAATTGTATTTTTTCTCATGGAATTTCCCCCAAGAATAACATTAGCACTGTCACATCTTGTTATGCACTAGAACACAAATATTAGAGAGCTTAAGAGTTTTCGCTCAATATAAAAATGTTTCTTGCTAGTACGGGCATTAGATGGCGCCTAGATTCGGGTGTTTGTTTTGGACATTATGTTGGCAAATGTGATCATATTTGCATCGCAATATAATTAATATCCGCAAGAATGATCAATTTGATATCGAAAAGAAAGAAAACAAATTTATAGAATTTTACATATACTTTTTTTTAAATCACCATGGTTACTTTATCATTAAAACGGTATCTCGCAGATAAAAGGTTTTGTATTGTCACAATTTAGATCATACAAGTCCTTAAAAGATTTTGCCCATGTAGCCAAACAAGCACAGTCAGCATTTAATGCTCTCAAATCTAGAAATTCTGGATCCAGGTTATTAAAGCTGAAGCTAAGGTAAAGATTTTCTGTGAATCTCTCGCCATTACTAAATACCCACGAACCTTCCGTCGTAATATCTGTTAGACCAATCCAGTGATATGTGTTGGTAACTGAAAGAAAAACAATATTAATACATGAAGTTGTAGGTATAGGGAAACAATATTAACCTACCAGCTTTTGCTTGATATCAAAAACAAACATACATATCCATGTCCAAAATCTCAAAGCAAAGTAAAAATTTTGAAACTGAACAATTAGATTAACCACATTATAACGCAGATAGATATTTTTCTATAACGAAAGTGACTCTTTATCATCATATAAATTGAAAAAACCACTGGTTACAATCAAACAAGATACGTCTCATTTTGAACGGTTATGTTACATCACACGTGACGTCGTTTACGGCAAATGTTTCCGAAATTCTTTATTACTAGTATAATTCAATAATAATGATATTCGCTATTTATATTTTGTAAGTTAAATAATTGAGGAATTATTATAATAAAAATAATAAAACGACCGCCACCTACCATGCGTTTTTAAGAACCCTATTATAAGTTGAGCTCTTCTATATGTGTGTAATGAAACCAATCTTCCACCATCCCCCTTACATATAGATTCTGCTCCAATATAGGTCATTTCTAAGGGATATACTTTAAAACACATCTTTAATTCTCTGTCATAGCTGTAACCAGCATATTCACAGTCTGCAATAGAGAAAAAAGAAGATTTCTGCCACACTCTAACTAAAACAGTGAAACACGTGATACAATAAAATGTGGCATAAGATTCCTGCATTTTGTAGACCTCTCTGATTTCTTTTAGCTACTTTGACTGGACTTCCTGTTGGCCCTGTTTAGTTACAGAGCTTGAACTTCCATCAGTGACACATATTTTGGATTTTTTCAAACGAGGTGTCAACGAGACTGGAAAGTCAGAACACAACCTATTTTTTTTTACACAGTCATAGTTTTCCAACGTATATTATATTGCTAGTAATCAACAAACATGGACTAGAAAGCAATGAAAAAGACAAAAAATATTTACAGACCTACAAAACGAGACCTGGTTGCGGACGTTCCTTTGGCAATCTCTTTGTTTTATTTAAACTACATTGTACATAGTTGGTTGTTCAGAAATAGAAATACTAAATCGGATGTAAAATATATTAAGTATATGTGACAGTTTTTATGTAGAAATTGTTTTATTAGTATTTATTATTAGGGTTGTTTAAAAGGAAGTTTATTATTATAAACTATTATTCAAAGCAAACCGAACAACGTACTCCGTGATAAATTTGTTTTGCAGAAAGGAATTTTTGAACCCTTTTTCTAGACAGTTCAAAAGTTTTTGTTATATTTTGCTATTTTGTAAATTTTCTTTTGGTGTTTAATCATGATACATAAAGAAATTTTAAATGATGCAGCTAACAGAAAACATGGCTAGCAACTGAAACAGTCATATAAATGGCGTCACGCCTCAACTGTTATGAAATCCACATGACCAAGTAAATTTGTAGCTCATTTGAACTTTGTTCTTACAACAAAGAACATGTTTCATGGTCCAGACACATTGCAAATGTAAATATAGAAAATATATTTCATCATTTTTTTCATTATGAGTGTAAAAATAGTGCAAGTAGGTCAATATGTTATTATCGCACATAATACCTTTGCAAATTGATTTCGATTTACAGATTTAATAATGAAATATTGCACTTCAATTAAACATTTGTATAAACCAAGACAACTAGATATAGACCTTCGTGACAGAGTTCTTACGAGCCTACAATCCTGTTCGAGCATATCCTAGTGCGAGAAAGAAAATTTGTCAGTGCGCTTGTTGAAGGTGAGTGGCTTTCTTTGGGCACTTCGGTTACCTCTAGCATCCAAGAACTGACTACCTCGGTTAAAAAAATAAAAAAGGATATTTCATTGGGCGTAAAGTTTCAATAGCATTCTGCTATTGCACTCAGATGTTTACCTGTTCTCATCGGATAATATCTCCATCCAGGCGCATTATACGCAACGATACTCGGGTATTTGTCCGCTAGTCGATACTGGAACCCGTGACATTTTATACCACCACTAACTGGATTATAGAAAATCGAGTTGCATCTTGTATCTCCCAGACACTTTAAAGCACATCCGATCATACTAACGCTTGAATAGTTCGACATTATTCCTATAGTTGGCAGATGATCGAAATACTCTGAAACTGCTTTGAAACATCCAAACATTTCCATACCTGAAACAAAGTAGTATTTTATATTTAAGAAGAAAGATAAAACAAATTAGCAGAGAAGATTTTTTTCAAAAAGTTAACTGTTTGAAAGCTAATAGTGTAAACCAGGTTCTCAAACACAGAAATGTCATAAACAAATTTTGGAATGTATTTTATGATTAAATTGAAAAAATGGTATATGACAGAAACATACCAGTCAATGTTCAAATGACAATCCCAAAAGTAAAGTTAAATCTAAACATATCACAATGTATTTTGTTTACTGATGTGCTCTCTATTTTCTCCATTTTTAAATGTGTATACAGAATTCCCTGTGTTGAAAAAAAAACCAGAGGGAAAACGTTGTATGATACCTGAATGTTTGGTCTCCCGTTTCCCATAACAGTGAAATAATTTAAATTTAAATGTGTATACCATAAGACTTCAAAACAGGAAATTGTTGGCCTCTTTTTGAGACTTCGTAATTAAATAATTATATTGCAAAAAACATCTTATACTTACTGAGTATTTCTCTGAATATTACACAAATCAACCAAAGACTGGCATATTGTAACCTCGCCATCCTAGATGTACCACAAGGCAACTTTAACAAATTTAGGTATTATGAAATGTTCTATGACTGAGAATCAACGGATTTTGATTGCAATATAAATTTTACTGATATATATATATTTAAAGTTATTAAAAAATAAAAAAAAATCATAAAATGGATATTGATATTTTCAATTTTTTAATTTTTTTGTATGATTTCCGCAGCTTAGTAATAACAGCATTATGTCTATTATGTTTTATTCTAATGTGTTCGGATTTATTTTTGGATGCATATAATTGCAATATTAAAAGTATTTACTTCACATGTCAATATCACATTGTATGAACGGAACTGTACGCAAAAAGGTAGCTACTGTTCGGCGAAGCGAGAGACAATGAGTCAATGAGTAAATTGTTTCTTATTTTTTGTTGCGTAAATAACTCGAAATCAAATACGGTACGTAAGCAGTTGTTTTGTATGTTCATTTGTATGTTATAGAATCTCAAAATAAATTAAATATTCCATTAAGAACAGTCATGAACACGTATTTGAGCAATGTTGGACCTATATAAAATCTCGATTTATGCATATTTAATCGAAATTATCCGATAATTTTAAAAATACACGATGACAAGAAACTTTTTTTCAATCAGTCTATATAGTTACAAGATCTACTTTGGCATAGAAACATTCAAATTAATGATTCAAACGACATGACTGACAAGATGTTACTGTACCTGTAGTTTATATTTTGTCTGTACCGGTAGCGATTTTCTAGTTAAAGAAACACTGTACTGGTAGTTTTTATTGCGATACTTTAACTTCAGTCTCTCTGTGATACTGGAAAAATTTCTCTTTTTTCCAGTCCGAGATTTTTAGTACTCTTATGCTTATTATGCTACCATATGGTTTTATCTAATTAGTTGTATAAATATTATGGTAATACAGCCACCACTTCCCTTTAAACATAATCCCTGCGGTAGCTTAGTTGGTAGAGTACTCGCTCCGTAAGTGGGAGGTCGTTGCTTCGAACCCCGACCAGGTCTGACCCAAAACTTGAAAGTGGGAAGTGACTGTTTGTTTGCCAAGCACTCGGCATTACGAAATGAGAGTCACGGTTCTTTCGAATGGGAACTTAAAATAAACGAGATCCCGTGTCATGGTAGGCTTGGCGCGATAAAGAGCCCTGCTGTAAATTGCCATAAGTGCAACGCACAGACAAGATTTATGCACCTTCACCTATAGCTAGCGATTTCTTGATATAAGTGAAATATTCATGACTGGAACGTAGAACACATTTACTCAACTCAACTCCTCCTAAACTTGTGATATTGCTTTGGCCAAAAAAGATAGTCGTAAAATAAAATACTTTCATTTACAAAGATGGTTTCTTACCATTGTTGTTACTGGAAATAGTCTTCATACATTTTTATTTTTACTGACATTGATCTTGAACTTAAGTTTAAAACTACCCGCACCTTAAAGTCGCCCTGAGTGTGCGCTAGTACAATGAAAACCATAAACTTAACTTAATGTGCCAGAAGGCGCATAAGGCCTCAAGGCTATTCTTCCAGTTTTGTCTGTCCTTCTTTGCTGCTTTGGCTGTGTTCCATCTACTCCATCCAGCAGCGTTTATTTCCTTTTTCGTTGTTTTCCTCCACGTGGACTTAGGTCTTCCCTTTTTTCCCTCTGACTGCCACCCTAGTATTGTCTTTCAGTCATCTGTTCCCTCTTTCCTTAGTATGTGTCCGAATCAGTTCCACTTTCTTCTCCTGATCTCATAGCTTATGTTGTTAAGTCTAGCTGTTTTCAATATTTTTTTATTAGGTATTTTCTGTTGCCATCTTATTCTCAGTATCCTTCTGAGGCAATATGTTTAAAAGCCGTTTGTAAGATGTGTTCATCTTTTTTCGTTCTTTTCCACGTTTTACTTTCATAAAACAATACTGGTCCTACTAAGGTCTTAAATAGGTGCATCTTTGTATTTTTTCCAATAGTTTTGGTGTTCCAAATCCTTCTAAGTCTATTTCTTAGAATTTAATTTAAGCTCTATCCTTGAACCTTTTGTGTGGAAGCGCGTGGCCTAGTGGTTAAGGCGTTGGACTCATGATTCGAAGGTCGTGGGTTCGATTCCTGGACCGGGCGATGTGTTGTGTCCTTGAGCAAGACACTTAATTTCACGTTGTTCCAGTCTACTCATCTGAAAAATAAATGAGTACTAGCAAAATGCTGGGGGTTACCCCTGCGATGGACCGGCGTCCCATTCAGGGGAGAGTCTTGTACTCTCAGTCGCTTAACGCCACCGAAACCGGGATAAGCTCCGGCCTGATGGGCCTAATGGATCGGGACAGACTTTAAATAACTATCCTTGATGCCTCTTCATTCGTTTTCCGAGTCTTATCATTCAGGTCTTAGAATTTGGAGGATAAAAGTGCTATATCTTCCGCAAACCCAAGACCTAACAATAATGTTGTAAAGTCACTTCTTATTTCTCTTCTAATTCCATTTGTTGTTTTCTTTATCATCCAATCTATAACTTGTAGAAAAAACCCTGACATTGCACATCCCTATTTTACACCACTTTTAATAGCGAACCACTCTGATGTTTCATTTTCTTCGAGACAGCACATTCGAATCCCTCATACATCCCTCTTATAGCATTAGTGATTTTGGTTGGAATCTCTTAGCTCTTCGTTATCGTCGAAATGCTCTTCCTGTGCACCGAGTCGAATGCCTTTTCAAAGTCCACAAAGTATGTGTATATTGGAGTTCTGAATTCATTTGCTTCTTGCAGTATTTTTTTCATGACGCTCTGTTGTTCCTCTCCCTGGTCTAAATCCTGCATGTTCCTTCCTGAGTCTCTTGTCCACTCCAGTCTTAATCCTTGCAATGACCATACAGCTAAATTCCTTGCTAATGACTGATAGTAAACACACTAACAAATTTCACGCACATAGATTAATTCTCAGAGGGTAATAATCTTGTTCTCGTCGCGAATAGTAGCTTACGTTTAATAATATTTCAATATTATAGCTATGACCCCTCAGTTCTTGCAATATGGAAATTTGAGTAATAAATTGCCAAAAACATGCTATAGTATACGATATATGTTAATCCAACTGCAAAATGTACTATAAGTAAGGGACTATTGGTCTTTAATATTGTCCATAGCATATTTTGCTTCAATAGAAAAGCATGATTTATAATTTATAATTAAATTACAAAATTTTCTAGTATCAAACTAAAACTTCCATCTAACTTGCATGGATGACATGGAAGAGAAAAAGCTACCGGTACAGAAACAATACAGATGTTGAAAACTACCGGTACAGTTCTAACTTTCGACCACGGAAGGAAAACTTGCTTTTTCAGTGTAAATACGAGTTTTGTAACATTCTGTACATGATTTAGGGAATCTAAGAATATTTTTCTACATATAGGTACTGATAATGTAACATACAATGTGAAATAATACGTATTTTACATCATTTAACTAGAGGTGAGAAGCCCACGGCTCGGCGTTTGATGATGTTCATCATCATATTTATTATATAAGTTGACACTTTTCTGAGAGCATATGGCTACCACTAAAGCTTTATATAGTGAAGATGGATTAAATACAAGGTATAAACTAAATCCAGTAAAATTGAGCTAGAAAGATAGATAATCAACAACCTCGTGTCTCCCGATACACCTTCTTCTCGGTTCGACGAACAGTAGCTACATTTTTTCGGTGATAAAGCAATTCTAGGTGTATCAAGGCTCTGAAAAAGTTTTTATGGACGTCATCGCGATATTTAGATAAGTATTATGTCCAAAATGATTCCGGTTCGATGTTCCTATCTCAATTTAGTTTTATTAGTGAAGGTTGTAGCTAGTCTAACAGGAGGTGCTTGCCTTTCTTGAATACTCCTCTTCACTTCCCTTATTTAAGTTCAAATATTTTACTGAATTAGTTCTAAACATTTTTCGTTGGTATAAGGATTATGTTTTCAACATGGTCTGGTATGTTTTTGATATAGTTTAATAATCAGATGTATTCATTTGCTTTTATCCTGCCTTGTCCTGATTTCTTTTTTTTTTTGTTCGTGTATTTGTTTCTATTATTGTTTTATTGTTTATTAAGCTAGACGTTCTTACGACAAACTAAAGTAAGTTAGCTTAATTTGGTAAAATATATTTTGGTCCTTTCGGTAGCTTTTCAACATCTTCAAAATAATTTTGGTTTCATAATTTTGGTCCAAGCACTACTGATGAGGAATTGTATTCCGAAACGGCTGTCTAGTGCTGTAAAATTAAAACTGGTATAATATGTAATTATATAATCATTAGATTACCGGTTGTCTTTGAAATCGTACATTCATAGCATGTTGACTGATTTAGGGTGCTAAACAGGAGGCGCTTATCCTTCCAAAGCAACCGGCTTTACTTCCCTGGTTAAGGTTCACGTGTTTAACCTAATATGACAGTTTTTAAAGTTTTTACTTTGCTTCGGGATTGTAACTTGAACATATATTGATATGTTTGTTTTTAATTGCAGCAAAGTCTGTTGATATACGATTAGATATTTATTTTGAAATATTTTTACATTGCACAAATAGAATTCTTAGCAGATACAATCATAATAGCTTTTAATTAAATCCTTATGGCTATATTGAAAATATGAAAATGATCTTGCTCATTGCAAACAATAATATCTGAAAATATGATTACGTATATCTAACAAATTAACAATATTCATACATTGCAATCAAATATAAACGTATCTCTGTTGGTGGAACTTTCCCCAAGGATATCATTAGTCCAGTTGGTCCATCTTATTATAAACTACAAACAAACTAGTATCAGAGAGCATGAGAAGGCTCGCTGTATAAAAAAGTTTAATTTTGGTACAACGGACACTAGACTACCAGTTAATATTAACGCCTGGATTAGGATGTTTGCTTTGGATGTGTATTTTGAAAACATATTAACATTGAAAAAACTAAATGTCTGCAAAAATGGTCAAATGGAAAAAAATTTACACTACTAATTATGTTGGCAAATGTGATCATCTTTATATTTTAAACATATTTACATCGCAATATAATTTATATCTGCAAAATGATCAATCTGAAAAAAGAAAACAAATTTATAGAATTTATATAGTTTTTTTTAATCACCATTGTTACGTTATCATTAAAACGGTATCTCGCAGATGAAAGGGTTTCTTTTGTCACAATTTTGATCCAATAAGTCATACATTGTATTTGCCCAGGCAGACAAACAAGCACAGTCAGCATTAAACCGTCTACTATCTTGAAATGTTGAATCAAAGTTATTAAACTGAAAGCTAAGTTTAAGATTTTCTGTGAATCTCTCGCCATTACTAAATACCCACGAACCTTCCGTCTTGATATCTGTTAGACCAATCCAGTGATATCTGATTGTAACTGAAAAGAAAAAATAACACAGGAAGTTGTAGGTATAGGAAAATAGTATTAACCTGCCCACTTGCGCTTGATCTTTAATTTAAATATATCAAAAACAAACATACACATCCATGTCCAAAATCTCAAAGCAAAGCAAAAACTTTGAAACTGACAATTTAAGTAAACCACTAGGGAAGTCACGCCGGGTGCTCTGAAAGGGTAAACAAATACTGTTTAGCTAGCTACATGTACCATTTATGTATAAGTTACATAGGAATTCATTCCGTCTACATAATGGGAAACATGCATTATTTATGTTCTAACACTATAAGCAAACAACATTGACCTGTCCGCTTGGCCTTTATTTTAATTTGGACGAGTACATTTGAGTATAGTGAACAAAAGTACATATAAGTAAACGCCATTCACTATTTTAGAACACGTTTTTTGTGTATGAATAAACTGCGAATCTTAACACAACATATTTAGAGTAGAACTTCATCTATGAATGTTTAAATAAAAGGTCAAGCGTACAGGCCAATGTTTTTTGCTTAAACCCATGTATAAAGTGTTCATTATGCATATGAATGTTCTAAGTGAAAATGTCAAGCGGACAATTCAATGTTGTTTGCCTATAATTAACCTGCATTTTTGGCAAACGAGACAGCATACACTTTGGTCAGAGTAGAACATGGTACGTCCAGGCATGCCTCAATATGTTATATCATACTAAACGTCGATAACGGACGGTATAACGCAGATAGATATTTTTCATATTCTTTATAATAATAATGACAGTGACTCTTTATCATCATGGAAATAAAACATTGGCTACACTCAAACAAGATAGTCTCATTTTGACCGGGTGTATCACACGTGACGTCATCTACGGTAAATGTCTCCGAAATTCTGTATTTCTAGTATGATAATAATGATAGTGGCTATTTATATTTTGTAAATTAAATAATTGAGGAATCATTATAATAAAAGTGGGGAATCAGGAATTCTTGAGACACATAACGGTTGATTATAATGTAAACTTGGGCAACGTTTTTTATGTGCAACTAATGGTAAGATGCTGAGAATTTCCATTGGTATGAATTTACTACATCAGGTGCAGTTGTGATTGCGTAGGGCCAAGTTTTAAAAGGGAAGTCGAGGTTGAGAAAAAAACTTTAAGACCGCGAGTTTGTTACAACGAAACGAGAACAAACACATAATATTACCCCAAACGAAAAAATATCAGAAGACAACAAAAATGATTCATTAATTTTTCTAATGAAGTTTGAAAAATTCTAACAATTCATTTCCGATAAATATTCCGGACAATGGATGAAGCCAAAGAAAAAGGAAAAATAAAAATCACAGTAAAACTAATGTGTTCATAAATTGCGTTTCGGGACACAATTTCATAGTCAGAATATGGTGAAACTTTTTATAAAACGCGCTATTATCAATTGGATCAGAAACTTTGTAATAAAGTTGAATTAAAATTTATTTTTGTCTAAAATACATATATATATAAACATAAATATGCGCGACCCTCTTGAGAAGACATGCACTTACCGTACGTTCTTAAGAAGCTCTTTATAAATTGTGCCCTATTATATGTGTGTAATGAAACCAATTGTCTGCCGTCTCCTTTACATGTTGATTCTGCTTCCATATGTGTTATTTCTACTGAATACACTTTAAAACACATATTTAGTTCTCTGTCATAGCTGTAATCAGAATGTTCGCAGTCTAAAATAGAGAAAAAGAAGTTCTCTGCCACACTCTAACTACAATGATACAATAAAAAGCATATGAATTCACTTGGTACAAAATTCTTGAATTTTGTAGACCTCCCTGGTTTGTCTTGACACTTGACTGGCGTCATTGGCTCTGTTTGGTTACAGCGCTTGAACTTCATCAGTATAACTTATTTTAGAACTTGTTTCAAACGAAATGTCAACGATACTGGAATATCAGAACACAACCTTAGGTTTTTCAGACAGGAATAATTTCCCAACGTATTATATATACCACTATGGTAACCCAGTCGGTAGAGTGGGAGGTCGTGGGTTTGAACCGGGTCTGACAAAAGACTTGAAATAAGTTTATGAATGTTCCTTTGCCTAGTATTTGGCATTACGAAATGAACATCACGGGTCTTTTAGGTGGGAACTTTAAATAAACGAGGTCCCGTGTCACGGTAAATGTGACACGATAAAGAAGTCTACTGTATAATGCCACCAACGCAACGCACAGGCAAAATTTCTGCATCTTCGCTGGAAACGTCTCGATATCAGTCAAATAATCTTGACTGGGACATTAATCACCATTACTCGACTCAACTCCAACACATTATATTGCTAGTGATATACAATC
>CM037867.1:17327385-17367385 GCA_021292105.1 Anadara kagoshimensis | reverse complement strand
TTCAGGGGCAATTTACCATGGATTTATATGAAGAAGATTTCAGGGGAAATTTCCCATGAAAAATTCATTGACTTATTTAAAGAAGGTTTCAGGGGCAATTTACCATGGATTTATATGAGGAAGATTTCAGGGGAAATTTCCCATGAAAAATTCATTGACTTATTTAAAGAAGGTTTCAGGGGCAATTTACCATGGATTTATATGAGGAAGATTTCAGGGGATATTTCCCATGAAAAATTCATTCAATTATTTAAAGAAGGTCTCAGGGGCAATTTACCATGGATTTATATGAAGAAGATTTCAGGGGAAATTTCCCATGAAAAATTCATTGACTTATTTAAACAAGGTTTCACGGGCAATTTACCATGGATTTTCTGAAAACAAGTCTTAAGGATATTTGGTGAGACATTCCATAATTTCATCATTGTATAGTATCTAAAGTGTTCACGAGACATTTTCCCTGAAGTGTTCTTAATCAAAGTATCAGAATGTTTCATGGGGAATTTCCCTTAAAATTTTCTGAATCAAAGTATCAGAATTTTTCATGGGAAATTTGCCTAAAAATTTTCTGAATCAAAGTATCAGAATTTTTCATGGGAAATTTCCCTTAAAATTTTCTGAATCAAAGTATCAGAATTTTTTATGGGAAATTTCCCTTAAAATTTTCTAAATCAAAGTATCAGAATTTTTCATGGGAAATTTCCCTTAAAATTTTCTGAATCAAAGTGTCAGAATTTTTCATGGGGAATTTCTCTTAAAATTTTCTGAATCAAAGTATCAGAAGTTTTCATTGGAAATGTCCCCTGAAATTTTCAGAATCAAGGTATCTGAAGTTTTCATGGGAAATTTACCCTGAAATTTTCAGTATCAAAGTATCTGAAGTTTTCACAGGGAATTTCCCCTGAAATTTTCAGAATCAAAGTATCTGAAGTTTTCACAGGGAATTTCCCCTGAAATTTTAAGAATCAAAGTATCAGAATTTTTCATGGGAAATTTACCCTGAACTTTTCAGTATCAAAGTATCTGAAGTTTTCACGGGAAATTTCCCCTGAAATTTTCTGAATCAAAGTATCAGAAGATTTCATGGGGAATTTCCCCTGAAATTTTCAGAATCAAAGTATCTGAAGTTTTCACGGGAAATTTCCCCTGCAATTTTCAGAATCAAATTATAAGAAGTTTTCATGGGAAGTTTCCCCTGAATATTTCTGAATCAAAGTTTCTGAAGTTTTCGTGGGAAATTTACTCTGAAACTTTCACAATCAAAGTATCTTAAATTTTCACGGGAAATTTACCCTGACATTTTCAGAATCGAAGTATCTGAAGTTTTCATGGGGAATTTACCCTGAAATTTTCAGAATCAAAGTATCTGAAATTTTTCACGGAAAATTTCCCCTGAAATTTTCAAAATCAAAGTATCAGAAGTTTTCATGGGAAATATCCCCTGAAATTTCTAGAATCAAAGTATCTGAAGTTTTCATGGGAAATTTACCCTGAAATTTTCAGTATCAAAGTATCTGAAGTTTTCACAGGGAATTTCCCCTGAAATTTTCAGATTCAAAGTATCAGAAGTTTTCATGGGAAATTTACCCTGAAATTTTCAGAATCAATGTATCTGAATTTTTTTCACAGGAAATTTCCCCTGAAATTTTCCAAATCAAAGTATCTGAAGTTTTCACGGGAAATTTACCCTGAATCAAAGTTTCTGAAGTTTTTGTGGGAAATTTACCCTGAAACTTTCAGAATCAAAGTATCTGAAATTTTCACGGGAAATTTACCCTGAAATTTTCAGAATCAAAGTATCTGAAGTTTTCATGGGAAATTTACCCTGAAATTTTCAGAATCAAAGTATCTGAAGTTTTCATGGGAAATTTACCCTGAAGTTTTCCAAATCAAAGTATCAGAAGTTTTCACGGGAAATTTCCCCTGAAATTCTCAGAATCAAACTATAAGAAGTTAACACGGGAAAATTCCCTTGAAAATTTCTGAATCAAAGTATCTAAAGTTTTCATGGGAAACTCAAAATATTAGAATTTTTCAAAGTTTTCAAAATCAAAGTATCAGATTTTTCATGGGAAATTTCCCCTGAAATATTTCATATCCATTAAGTCTATGCAATGTCAATGGCAACATGATATTGTCCCTTTAAATCTTCTACAAAAATGTTTCATGGGGAATTTTCCTTGAAATTGTATATTTCAATACCTGGAAAAGACCCCTGTAAAAAGGATAAAAGAGATTTTCCTTTTTTATTTTGGACAGCCTTATTAGTGTAAATATATAAAGTATACATGAGTATACAGTTGATTGTTGTAGCTATGTTAAAGTCACATGACTTGATTTTGACGTCATAATGGGAAATAAGTGTAATTGTTCTACTGCATAATTTGCATTTAATTTGGCTCTCAATTTTGTTTTAAAAAAGGACTCTGATTTCTCTTTTCCTCTCTGTGATGTTTTCATGAATAAGTAGATGTTGAAAATGGTAAATTTTTGGTTTTTTCCGGAGCACATTGTTTAATATGTCCACTAAGAGGTATTTGATCATATTCTGGTCTGTGGTGTATTTGTTGTCTATGGACTATGATTCTAAGTCGCAACTTGTTCCTGTTTCACCTATATAATGTTCTCCACATTCCTGACATCTGATGACATAAATCAAATTATCACTTCCGCCGTTCATGTTTGCGTTGACGTTGAAAAGAAAACCATCAATAAGGTCTTCTTCTAAGTGAATATATGTTACACAATTTGATCTGCCACAACATTTGGTTTCATAGAATTCTTAGTTAGAACAGAATCTTGTTTTTGTTAGCATTTTTTCGAAGACGTTGTTTACGTAACATTGGGATACTGTTGTAGATGTGCTTAAAAACTCAGGATTCTTTGGATTGAATGTAGATACAAACGAGATGTTGTTTTCATTATTTCTTATTTGAAACCTTCGTAGTTACTTTTTCAATATATCTAGATTAGATTCCTGTAATCTAATGTTAAGTGTATTGTTCTTTGATATTCATGTGCAGAGTCTCCCAGGTAGATTATAAGATATACTATGTGTCGCAGGTGAAAAGATTCAAATTTCAGATATTGTTTTGTATCCGTAGCTTTGTAGAAAATATCCGGTTGGATATTTTGTTCACGGTTTATTTTACTAGAACATCTTAATACGGTAATTCAATGGGATCAGATTCCATTTTGTAAGTGATGGTAGAAAGAATGAAATGAGTAAAGTGAATCTCTGTCTTTTTTAAAATGATGAAACAGTCATCTAGAAATCTTTTGCAGTTTGATTCAATATGAGTTCGTTCTTCTTGACAGATTATTGATTGTATTTGTTCATACATATTTTCTTCTAAATATCCTAGGGCATACAAGAGCAACTTTTGTTCCCATGGCTGTTCCAATCGTTTGCTCGTAACGATTATTATCAAAATATACATATGAATTGAAAACCGTTGATGATGAAGTATTTCTGTATTCGTTCAGGCAAAAGTTCAGGGTGTTTGTTTAAGCAATATTTTATGGCTTTTTCTGAAATCATGCGGTATATTTGAATAATGATTTGTTACATTGAATGAAACTGAAATAGAATTTTCTACAGTGTCTGATGGTAAATTATTTAGGAAATCAACTTTGGATTTTATTGTTTTATGGTTTTAGGAGAATGTCTATAAAGTTACTGAGACGACGTGCTTCACCAACGGGTTCTGACACAATCGGTGGTAGTTTAAGATCATTTGGTCGAGAAATTTCAATATAGTTGATTAACCATTCGAACATGCTTCATTTATTATTTTGCTTTCATAAAATTTCAATAAAACATAAAAGTTGTTTTTCTTGCATTTAAAATTGACTAGATAATTTTTTTCTATATCTTCTCTTCCGTTTTGTGGATCATTTACAATTTTGTCGAGAGTTTGTAAAATTTTGTTGAATTTAGGTGACCTTACATGGGTGTTGTAATTATCATCATTTTACGAGGGTCGTTCAAAAAATTCTTGTCCCTTCCTGTAAACCGTAAATAAAACACCGTAATTTATTATATTGTCATTTGTCACGGGTGACTGAGTTCATTCCCAAACACGTGGAACATTTTTAGATTATATATGCAATAGAATTAGTTTTTTCTTGCCATATTTGCATCATAACACTTGTTACACTGCTTGGAAAATGACGGACATGACAGGTAAAAACATTATTGAAATGAGAAGCTTAATGAAAGCCTGTGCAAAACTCGTTAAATCGCCCAAACAAACATTCATTGAAATGCAAGATGTTTTTGGTGAGCGAAAGTTGTCATATAGGTCCATGGTGTTAACGACATTTCTGATAAGGTCCGTTCTGGAGGACCAAAAACAGCATGCACCAAAGAAAAAATTACAGAAATTCAAAAACTGGTCAATAGGGATGGAAGGTTGACTGTTAAACAGATAGCTGAAGTCGTTGGTTTATCAGTGGGGGCCGTACATTTCATTCTCAGAAAAAAACTAGTCATGAGAAAGATTTGTGCTAGATGGATCCCTCATTTGTTGTCAAAAGAGCAAAAGCTCACACGGGTCAAAATGGCTAAAATCTGCTGAAAATATATGTAATTGTAACAGCAGGCGTCTGGCTGATATAGTTACAGGTGACGATACATGGGTATATTACTTTTAGCCACATAGAAAGATAAATAATAAGATATGGCTAACCAGAAAAGGAAAACGACCTGAAATTGCAAGGCGCACTCAACGCACAAAGACAGTTCTTTATGCTATATTTTTCAATAGTAACGACATAGTTGTCCAAATTCCCATCCTTAAAGGCCAGGGTATCACGGAAAACATTTATAAAAATAAAATTCTTAAGAAAATGAAAAAAAACAAATATGAAAAGAAAAGACCAAAGTCAGGAATCCGTGTTTTCGGTTACTCCGTGACAATGCTCCTGCTCACAAATTTAAGTTGGTGACTGAATTTTTGTATAAGGAGCGTGTTGTTGTTTTACCTCATCCACCTTATTCACCTGATCTTTCACCATGTGACTTTTATCTCTTTCCTAAACTTAAGAAACACCTTTCTGGTCGTCGATACAGATCTCGTTCATCGCTAGGTTCAGCAATTCATCAGTTTCTCAATGGTATATCCAAAAAAGAATATGCAAATGTATTTAGAAAATGGATCCAGCGTCTTAAAAAGTGTGTAGCCGTTAAAAGTGATTATTTTGAACGAATGAAAATAAAATATCATAAATAAAACGTCTTAATTTGTGTTTTAATTATGAAGGACAAGACTTTTTGAACGGCCCTCGTAGTTCATAATTTACGGTAATATTCTTTACCCATGATTACAAAAGCATTTTTGTCAGCTTCTTTGATAATTACATTTTTATCATTTTGTAGATCCTAAATGATTTCCATTGCTTTTTGGTGAAGTTGCAACTTTTTGATGATAAATTGAGGTCATTCAAAATTTTTTTATTTAAATGTTCAATTTATTGATCTATTTCTCAACTTTTTCTTTTTTTGGAGTAAAGGTTCCTTTGTTCCTGGATATGCATAAATCTTTTGTTTCATTGTCTAAATAAAACTCTGCTACTCTTAATCTTCTAAAACAGTTTGATTAAATATCGTTTTTTATTACTTGAATGTTGTGAGATTTTGGTGTTGGTCTAGATTTTAGTCCTTTTTTCGATATTTTAATTTCGTATAAACATAATTTGCGGCTTGATAAATTGATAATTTTTGGTTGATTTGGTTTTATCACCTAAGGGATGGATGGTTGAGCGTCTCCCTCACATGGGCTAGAAGGTTAATAAGTGTTTAGATGTTGGTTCTCATAGATATCCTATTCCCCGTAATGGTATGAATAATCATATGATGGTTCAAAGTAGTTTTGATTATCCCCTGGATATCTTCTCGGATAATAGTTTGGCTGGTGAACTGTCCGATATTGACTAAGTGCGGGATTTGATTGAGAATAACGGCTGTGGTAGTTTTAGGATCTTATTAGATTTCCCCTTTACCTTGTTTCAGATAAGTTTTCCTTTGTTGAACAATTTGTTACTTATTGTTAGTGTCCTTTGTTTACTTCCAATTATCACTGTTGGTATTTGCTACATTTTGAATTTTGATTTTTTCCTTTGAAAATTGACTTTTGTCATTAAGTATTACCAAAATTTGTTTCATATTGTGAGAATCCTTTTTCACTTTTTAGCCAACGCTGAATGGAAATTTCTTCTGCTCGAAAACACTGATTTTTCCACATATTTTGGATATGTATATTTACTGATTCATTAGTTTAATTTCTCTTCCAAAATTAGGATTTCCATTTTCGTTCTTGGTAATTCGTGCAGTATAGTTCAATTGAGAAAAACGATGTGTAATATCAAAGATAAAATTCAAGTTAATCTATTTCGCCAAACTGATTTTGTAACTTTTTTCAAAACAGTCGTAGTTCGTTTATATATTGGTTTAAAAGGATTTATATTTGTCTCTTTTTTTCATACTTATCTACCCTTCAGCTTTTTAACCTGGTATAACTTGGCAATCTTCCCAAAGGGATCATGAAAAAAACGCTGCCAATTCGGATCTAACAAAATATAAAAAATAAAAAAAAAAGTAGAGGCATTTATAGACATGTAATTGCTATCATTAAAAGTAACTATTATCATCTGATCCAAGATTTTATCAGAGAGAAACTTAAATCCACTTACATTCACGTTATACTTATGTATCTTAAGATTGTAAGTTTGTTGAGGGTATAATTATAACAGCGAAAATATATCTAACCCGTTCATTCCATGAATCTACAACACATGTAATAAGGTTTATATACAGACACAATAACAAAAATGTCGATTATATAGCTATGTTTGAAATAATTAAAATAGAAGTAACAAAGCAACAGCATGTGAACGAATTGCGGTGGCAACTATATATTTGCTTCTTTAAGTTAGCAATTACAAGGCGTGCGATAACTCGTTTTCAAGCGCCGCCTTATTACTATATTATCCGCTCATGTATGTGCGTGACACCACAAAAAGAGTATAATTAATATTTCTTTAAATATATGTGGCTAGACATCGTCAGCTTTTCTGTATTTTATGATTTTGCATTATAATATCAACCATTTTGTTTTCAGAAACAGCATTCTGGATTGGACTTTATAGTCATGCTTACAAAAATGATTTCAAATGGATAGAAACAGATTCTGCTTTGGAATTTAAAGACATTTATGCAAAATTTCTAAGAGAATCTAATCTAGATGTTAACGGTTGTGTTAAAATAGGTTTTGTGAATGGTCATACGTACAGATTTATTGATGCTCTTTGTTATACCCACTCAGGATCGGTATGTCAAATTGAGTAAGTCAAATAATTTTTTCTTGGATTAAGTTAACAATGAAAAAGATCATTTGTGATATATAGGACATTTTCAGAAAATTCTCCAATGAACAATCATTTTTAAAACATACTAAATTTGATTAGATCGTAGGTTGGTTAATTTGTAATGTAAGAATATCTTTGTTTGTCGAGCACACAAACCTCTTTTCTCTATAGAATCAATATGCTGTCTTTACATTTTCACTGAATAAACTGTGATACATAATATTGTAGAAAAACCAATGTCATGTTTTAATTATAATGATCTTTGAATTTTCACTACAAGCAATTACAATAATTGTTTCATTTCGAAAATCTTAAAGAATCCTCAAATCACAACACCAGTGATTTATTGTTCTATAAGGATATTGAATTCCAAAGATAAATTTTATAAAAAACTAACAAACATAAAATTAACCAAGTTCAACTATACTGATATCCACGTCTAACAATTGTAAATAATTTTGTCATGTAGAAGCAGCATTTCTGTAGCCCAGTAAAATATAGATAATTATTAAAATAGTTCGATAGCCGAGCGCCCAGGTTAGTTTCAAATTTCAAACGTAGGTTTCTTTTTTCACACAATCAAATAAGTATATATGTGCAATAATTACTGAGTCAACAATTTATTGCAAGAAACCCGCTTCGTTACAAAGTCCATGTAGTGACTTTCCATAACGTATTAATTGGAAACAAATACCATAAGGCAGAGAAGCAGGTATATTGATGCATGGAAAAGAAAAGTTTACAATAAAAAAATTGAAGTCATCACGTTTGTCATAAAGTTTAAAATGTAGCCTTTCGTGGGAGTCATAATTCAGGTATAAGTCTAAATATGAAGCAGAACTTGAGGAATCAGCAGTGAATCCAAGCGCACTAGGATAGATGACATTCACATAGTCTCAATGTAGGATTGTCAGAACGTCATCTATATCTGTATGTTGGGATGAATGATTTGGCGACATTCTTCTCTCCAGCTTTAACAAGGTTCTGCATAAATTCTGATTCATAAGAATAAAAACAAATCGGCAAGCAATGGTGCACAGTTGAAAGTGACACAAACCGTACTTGCTGATATAGTTCCTCTATTTCCATGAAGCAGAGTCTTTCAAAATATGAGAAACGGCTGACGCTAAATTAACATACAGTATAAAATAAACGACGTTCTACTCATAAATTTAAGATCTGATTTCTTCGCCTTCATATGCGACACCGCAAACGTGTGACTTAATTTTTCTATTCTCATTGTTCTATGTCTATGCAGTATATGGGCTTCCAGTTTATGATGTATTGTTCAAAATTATATGCTATAATAGGATATGTCCCACTACGACGACTTTTAACAATAAAAATAAATGCTCACACATAATTTTTTGTAATCAAAACATATCAAAGGCCTCAAACATTTCATTGTAATCATCACGATATATGATTTCTTTACTATCAGTTTCTATCATTCTCAATTTTGATACTTCACTTTCGGGGCAGCTGGCTGAAGAGTAAGTGTTACCCATAAGGAGTACCCGGCTGATATTAGTGAAAGAATTTTTGTTTTGACCGACAAGTTTAGCACAATTGTAATGTGATAAATGCGATTTCTGTCCGACTCAAAAACAAGATAGAACTAGTGATGTATTTTTTAAGTAATAGATTTTAAAGGATTAATAGAAACTGTTTATTCGTTTTTATCAGTTTCCACAGAAGCAAAAAATATATTCCTGTCTCGCTTTGTCCGTATGGATGGACTGAAGTAGGAAAATCGTGTATACTGTTCTCTAGAATTACCAAGAAGAAATCATTTTGGAGAGCTAACGTAAGTAATCGTAAAACCTTATACTGATATCAGTTCCTTAAATTTGAACGAGATTCATAGTGTAGCTAGTTAAAAAGACGGATTCTTTAGGGTATCTGATATAGCTTTCCGTGTGGGGGACGTTCAATTTATCAATTCCCAAACTTATTTTTCTTTTGATATCATGTTAGGGTCATATATCGGTGTGTTTCTGTTTGTTTTAGTAGGAAAAAATATTTGAGAAACACTGACAACACAAATGTGGCCCTTTAGAATGGTCAGAAAATTTGTTGCAGAGTAGCAAAGAATATTATAAGTAATACAAATAGAATTATAATAAAACTAAGTTGTTTGCTTTTATATTGAATAAAAACCTGGAATAAAAAATCCATACCGTATTTCATAAAGCAATTAAATTTAAACTTAAGTAAATATCCAAAAGGCAGCTGGGTGGGTGTTCTGAAAAAAACAGTCCTTGAATAGTACATCCCCATATTTAAGAGAAAAAAATGAGAATTAATTGATATGGAACTATTTTATGTAAAAGAAAACTATAAAAATTGCTTCTTTCCAGGAATATTATATTTGTTATGTACTTTTTTATCATCCATTAGATTGTCGAATTGTTAATTTTAATTATTTTGATAGCATCAAGGATTTTTAGGTTTTGCTCATTTTTCTAAAAATAATTCCAAGCAATCTGTATTATTCCTATGTTCCATTGCTTTATTATATTTGCTTATTTTGAGATAACTGTTGAAACTAAAATTTCTGCTTTCCTATTAGAATTGTGGTTTGGACATAGAACGGTATATGTGTGTTTGATTTGGTCAGAAAAGTTATTAAAATGAGCTAAAATAACAAAATATGTACTAATATTTTTGTCAAAAATGACTGCAAGAAACCTATAGGTACAGACGAATGTTTGGAAATAGTCGCATGGAAAATCGCCAAAACAAACATACTATTTTTCATACATTGAATTTTATTACTTTTTTTAGAACAACATTAATTGATTTATATGTTTTTGACAGTAAGATATTTAATTTTTCTTGTATATGTTTAGGAAATAAGTGAGCTATATGGACATCTTCTTATCATAGATAAACCAGAAATGCATGAATATTTACAGCCGATACTTAAACAAAGAACAAGAGGTAGAGTTTCTTAAAATTAATTGTGTCAAATAGGGATAGATCGTAAAGATTATTTTTTTTACAATTTCCAGTCTTATAAAGCTCTCAATTTCTATCCAATCTACTCATGCATATTGGAAAACAACACTGACGTGTCCGTTTGACCTTTTGTTAAGAATATTCATATAAGAGAGGCACAACAAATACATAGTCACTGACATGTCCGTTTGACATTTCGTTAGGAATAAGCATATAAGGGAGGCCCAGCCAATGGGCACTGACATGTCCCTTTGAATTTCCGTTAGGAATATTCATATTGGGGAGGCCAAGTCAATATATCAGTACTGACATATCTGTTTGACCGCCAGTTGGGAATATACATATAAAACAGGCCAAGCCAATACATCGACACTGACATGTCCGTTTGACTTTCCGTTAGGAATATTCATATAGAGGGCCAACTAATATATCAGTAATGACATATCCGTTTGACTTTCTGTTGGGAATATATACATATAAGGGAGGCCCATCCAATACATAGGCACTGACATATCCGTTTGACCTTTCATAAGGAATATTCATATAAAGGAGGCCAACTTATATATTGGTACTGACATATCTTTTGACCCTTAGCTGGTAATATACATATAGGGGAGGTCCAGCCAATACATCGACATTGACATGCCCGTTTGACCTACCGTTAGGAATAAACATAAAGGGGAGGCCCAGCCAATACATCGGCACTGACATGACTGTTTGACCTTTCATTAGGAATATTCATATAAGGGAGGCCCAGCCAATACATCGGCACTGACATGTCTGTTTGACCTTTCATTAGGAATATTCATATAAGGGAGGCCCAGCCAATTTATCTGTACTTACATGTCTGTTTGACCTTTGGTGAAGAATATTCATGTAAAAGAGGCCCAGCCAATACATTGTCACTGACATGTCCGTTTGACCTTCCGTTAGGAATATTCATATAAAGGAGGCCCACTAATATATCGGTACTGACATATACGTTTGACCTTATCTTGGGGATATATACATATAAGGGAGGCCAAGCAAATACATAGGCACTGACATGTCCGTTTAACCTTTCATTAGGAATATTCATATAAAGGTGGCCAACTTATATATCGATATTGACATATCTTTTGACCTTCTGTTGGTAATATACATATAGAGGAGGTCCAGCGAATATCTCGACATTGACATGTCTGTTTGACCTTTCATTAGGAATATTCATATAATAGAGGCCCAGCCAATACATCGGCACTGACATGTCCGTTTGACCTTTCGTTAGGAATATTTATATAAAAGAGGCCCAGCCAATACAATCGGCACTGACATGCACGTTTATCCTTCCGTTAGGAATATACATATAGTGTAGGCCCAGCCAATATATCGGAACTGACATGTCCGTTTGATCTTTCATTAGGAATATACATATAAGGGAGGCCCAGCCAATATATCGGCACAGTTAAGATTTGCTGTAAGTATATACATGACCTTCAACCTATAACAACTGTCTTTATTTTAATGTGTTGCTTACTGCCCTAGCCACTCTGTTATTTATTCTAGATGCTCGTATGTTTCTAAAGTTAGTGTATCCATGTGAATATAATAAAACTTTATAAAGTATTTGCATCAATGTACTTGTCCATAATACATATTTAAATTTAATTTCAAGCAAATTAGTCAATGTTTTTGCTAGGTTATTTTACGTGCATCTTATAAACAATGCACGTAATCGGGTTTATATTTCCAATACATCAATAGCTTTATCTTCAACTTATTTATTTTAAAACTGAAAAGTATACGTAATACATTCAAAAGAAAGATATTGTTTCATTTTATCAAAAACATATTTACTTACACGGTATTGCTTTACAAAACCACACTGTACTCGGTAAAAGGAATAATAGTATGCAATATGAATGATAATAAGAAATGTTCTTTACTCATTTGCGTTCAAATAGATAAGGGATGGCAGTGCTTATCCCAAACAATTATTATTATAAATGTATTGTCTATTGTCTTTGAAAGAGGGAGGTATGAACATTTGTTCACCTGCAGCAAGTCATATTATCCGCCAAGAGAAATTTATGTTGTTAGGGGGGAAATGTTCATATTGGTCAAAAGTCGTGACCGATTCTCTATCGATGACTTCATATCATTGTGATGTATAGGTGTGTTTTGAATTAGGAATGTATTACAGGGAAACTTGATCGCATGAAGGAAATATATTTCAATCCTCACCATGTGATTGCCCTTATCCATTCAAAATTCAGTATTTATGAGTGATCTATAATGAATGATATGATATATAAAAACACACCGCATTCCATACAATGAAAACAAATGTGCAATATGATTGGTAATTTAGAAATGCTCTTAGCTCATGGAAGTTCAAATAGTTAAGGGGTAGTAGTGGTTATCTCAAATTATTACTAAATTCTTTTAAAGATGTAAAAAGAACCATAATATTACGCTCGTATATGTCTAAACATATCCTTGTTACAATCATTAACAGTTTGCAACCTTTGCTATTTATATACCGACAATAGGTATAATTCCGACCAGTCCATATTGTTAGACTTTTTACTTTGTATTCAGATGAAAGACCAATTTTTGAATGTGAATTTAAATTCCCTCTTGTATTTAAAAAGTTTGAGAAAGTTTAAACTTAAACATTTTATGATTTCACATTCCTCAACCATTAATGGGTACGGTGTTTTAGTATAATTGCTGTACATGACTATCAATTATTATAACAATGTTATTGGTCTTTTCGAATAAATAGGGTATTTCATTCTATTGACTTGGTTCGGAATATAAGAAAACATTTTTCTTATTTCTATCAATTTTAATAACAATGTGAATTTTTTCTTCAGAATCAAAAGGATATTCTTACTGGATTGGTTTAGAAAAGAAAAACGATATTTGGATTTGGATAAGTACACAGGAACCAGCTACATATACTAACTGGTTTGAAGGTCAACCGAATCATTACGACGTTTGTGCCTGTTATGAATCTACGATAAATAATTTTAGATGGGATGCGTTTAATAGACATAATTGCAATACTATGTCAAAACTATACATTTCTGAAAAACTAATTTATAACTGGTATCATTAGATGTAATATTTTACATTATTGAAGTCAAATATTACCAAACGATTTGTGCTGTAAGGTATATTAACGTATAATGTATTTGTAAATTGATATAATGTTGTAAGTATCAATTCAATATTACATTTATGTTACCAAAACAACAAATTACTATGCATTTCTACTAATTTAGTATAAATAGAAAGAAAACTATGTTTAATAAATACACATATATGTATATATTGAAGGTATTGATTTGCGAACATTTTTCAAAATTTTATGAATTTCATGTGTTCAAACATCAAGGACATATTCAAAAGAATAACATTGTAAGTGTCTGGAAAACTATATCCTTTTTGTTTCTGTGTACTCAAGTGAATTGTAATCACAAAGATAATTTGTATATCTATGATTTTGATATCAGACGAAGGATTTAAAGATCAACATCCAAAACTGATAGGAATTTAAAATGGTTAATGATGGTGTAATAGACCCCATTTCAAATGCTATACCTACAGAGAACAGTGACATTTCTTGACTAAGTCTTGCGCGAATTTACAAAACTTTTTGTTCCAAGCGGACAGTGCGCGACTGATACTGTGGTATTAAAGGGGCTGTCGGACAAACATCTTACAAAAACGTAGTTCCACGCAAAACGGATTTAATCAGTCTGTTTTTTCAAATACTACAAGATGGTAATTGAATTAAAACCAAGGTAATGACATCATTTTCATCATGATATGTGGATCACAGGTAAAGATTTAAACATTGAATATTGTAACTGACGTTTGCATGAAATGGCATTGAAAATGGACTAAATGAAAGCATTCATGGTCATGGCCTACCTTTTTCACGTTATACAGTTGACGATTATTTAAGTGTTTAATAAATATACTGTACCTGAACATTAAGTTGTAGTATTCTGGGGACAAATATGTTGATCTTTGCAGTCAATTGTGATTATTTTGACTATTAGTTTGACTATTTACCCTTCATAAGATATATTAAATAACCCCTCAGGTGAGACTTAATCAATAATGACGGTGGTATATTTGTAAAAAGAAAAAGTAGATTGTCGTTAGGTGTACCTTCATTGTTCTTATTAACATGTATTTCATAGTTGAATCAATATAGAAATGAAGAGTACAAATGTTATATTTTAGTATCATGTATTGCTTACTGACTTAGAAGCATTGTTCTGGTATTATGCTGATGTGTTGTTATATATTTTTCTTTCTTTTAAAATTTTGTGTCATTACAAAAATATTAAAAACGATACACAAAACATTATTGTTTTAATTGATTGCCGAATGTTTCCTTTATTCTAGATCAAAACCTGTAGACATATCAATCAATTTAACATACATACATAGAGAGGGCGTTATTGAAATTAATACTAATAGGATGTCATTCTTTTTTAGTGAGCCTAAACGATAACTGTTACGAAAATGATTGAATTTGTGGTTCTTATTTGTATTTGTACGTCAGTATGATGCCCACTAAAAGCTGTCTTTTAAGTCGAATATGGTACAAACAATGACTTAAGTTTTTTTATTTTGTATACTTGCTTATCTTGCTTATAGTGTGTTTATTAAGAGATAATAGAGGGCTATGTAAAAGAGATCGTGTCTGCTACGGGATGTTTATACGCAAGCTGCTTACAAATAAATTGACGGTCCTGAGATACTATTGCGATTTTACGCCACTTAAAACAAAATAATAACCTTTTATCACAATAGTGTTGGTAAAAACAATATCACTGCGTCCAAAATTATCATAAATTTTTTTTATCATATAGTTCATTCTCATTCTTTATTCATTTTATGGATTTTCTTACCTTTCCGGAGCAACCGGTCACACTTATAGGATGAAAAACGTGTTTTATGCTAATTTTGTTAATTTTCAAAGTTTATAAATTGCTTTTAGAATTTTGATTTATATATTGATTCAATACATCATCAATTGTTAATATGTTACAACAAATCTTTATTTTATTAAAGATAATTTTCATAAAAGCTCTAACTTTGAGTAAAGTGAAAAATTTATCAATTCGACGCTATTCTTAAATTTAGAAATAGATACTGAAAATTAATATGCTGTGGTTGGCATTGTTTGAAGGTTGATTGATATGTTGGAAGCATGTTTTGATCACAAGCATGTAACCAACGAGATCCTTTTTCAGCCCAAATAGAATCTGACCATTTTTATTCGAATATCCAAACACTATTGTCATTGGACAGTTTTAAATTGACGACATAACACTTTATCAAAAGCAAACGCACTTATTCATGTTCGAATCACAACTCAGTAGAAAAGTAAAAACTTTGGAACTGACAAGTAAGTAAGAAACGTGAATTTAACCAGGTAAGTGAGGCCGAGTGCTCCAGAAGGGTAAGCACCTACAGTTTAGCTAGCTACACCCACCTTACACTACACCTAGTATTTTGCATAATGAACAAAAATTGATGATTTAAGTGTTATTTAATATTTACATCAGACAAAATAATGCATATTGGTATCAATACGGATATGTTAGCAACATTGGGGACCTTTATATGATATAGTAAATGGTTGATTTTCAACGCGACAAGCAATCCGTTGAATGAAGGCTTTCACTGTTGCAACCGTAGAAATGGTCAATGATGTAACAGCCAAGTGATTGTTAAGTTCCAACACACGAATATGGATAGCCAAGCAGGTTGAGTCATTACAGAATTATCACTCAGTTCCATCTGAATAATCTGGAAACTTTAAAAACGCAACTGGAAAAATCGCAACACCGTTTAAAACTGCAACTTACAGTTTAATGTTAACAAGCTAGGAAATTTGAACGCTTAATCATTAACTTTAAAGAACTTCCTTATAAATTGTATGCAAAATACTGATTTTACAAAAATCTACCCATACTATTGCTAACAAAGGAGTAGTAAAGCAGTTGATAATGATATATGAGTACATAACACGAAATAAGTGTCGTTCAAAACAAAACACATATAATAAAAATGACAATATGACAATAAAGGTTCGACTATGGTAATTAAAACTAGAGAAACACATGAATTATAGTTGACAATAGGGCGTAAAATTAAACTACAGAAGGAGGCGACTGGGGTAGAGGCGGCTTGGTTTAAAAAGCTAACTGCAAAAACTGTGATGATCTTGTTCAAAAGGTTGTAAACAAATTATTTTGTAAAAGAGGAGACCACTTACAACCTCAATCCCAAGTACCACCTAGAAATCAGTTTACATAAATCTTATTATTGAGAATAATTTTTATTTATGTAAAACAGATTGTGATGACAACAAGGCAGCAAAGAAGCTAGTTTTTGATGAAATGAATAATCAACAGCAAACAAACTAATCCATGTTCGAATCACAATCCAGAAGCAAAGTAAAAACTTTGGAACTGACAAGTTAGGTTAGACACGTGAACTTCCACCAGGGAAGTTATAACCAAAACAATGTATAATATTGAAATTGTCATTCATTAATGACGAATTAAAAACAATATTTAAAATATGAATGGTATAAGCAGTTATACCATGAAATGCAAAAACATAAATACATTATGAAAAATACATTTAAATACACTACAATAAAAAGGTGGCGTACAAAACAATTTGCCACAGACAAGCCACCCAGTTTGATGTCTGACATTACTGGTGTGTGTGGGGTACCCGAGGGTAGACCGCCAAGGTTCATGTTGCATCGGATTTTGAGATGATTGTCTTGGCAAACCTGGCAGAGGTGTTTAAAACTGCAAGGGTGTTTTTTACACTGCTCGTCCCTATTGTAGGCACAGCAAACACTAATCCGAAAGGGCTGCAGATTCTTGCTGGACAAAGATGGAGTGTCAGGTCGGCTGTATTTGGCAGTCTTTGCCAAGGTACCCTGTGGCTTTGGCGGAGCTTACGGAAGTGTTCGTCATAAATCCTTCTGGCTGTATCACCAAGATTTTGGTGAAGCTCACGCGCGGTCAGGGAATATTTAATAAGATTGGGTGTCTCATTGAGATATTTATTGATATAAATTGCCATGAAGGTGAAAAATCAAGTTGTCCATTGATTTATTGAAAGATGGTGTCGTAATTTAGAATTATGTTTCATATTAATGATGCCAGAATCTATATTAATAGACAAAGGATCCTCGGAATAAGAGGACGGCAGACATCTTAAGTGGATATATTCTTCATCCCAATTTTTTGTTTAATATTTGGTGGCCCCAATAAGAACATCATCAGCCTAACTAAGCGTGAGATGTATTGAGGGAGCTGATGTAGCAACAGGCGACTCACCTGAAAAGATACGGGTAATTAGATGTGGTACCGAGGTAGGTGAATCCGTACAAGGCGCTACAAGTGGTTCTGTAGTTGCTACTGGAGTGACGGTGCTAGTGATGGCAACTGCGGTAAGTTGTTGCTGCTTAACAATTTTAGTTTTGAGTAATCTAATTGAAATGTGGACTAATGTGGTATGACACTGGGAGCTTCGGGACGCTCGAGTCTTTTTAGGTTGTACCAAGCAGGCACATCCATACGCCCTCGCTGTTTGGCTGAAGGCATGACATGTGTTACACAAGAAAATTAAATAAAGAAATAAATATTATCGTAATACATAGATACCAAACCGTGCACCAATAAGTAAATACCGTAATTAGACTGGGGTACCACAGCTGTGTACCACTAAAAACCGTGTCAATACTGAGGTTCTACAACTGTGTACCGATAAATAAATACTGTGTTAATACTTGGTTACCACAACTGTGTACCAATAAATAAATACCGTGTTAATACTGGAGTACCACAACTATGTACCAAGAAATAAATACTGTGTTAATACTGGGGTACCACAACTGTGTACCAATAAGTACTGTGTTAATACTGGGTTACCAAAACTGTGTATCAATAAATAAATACCGTGTAAAGACTGGGGTACCATAACTGTGTACCAAAAAATAAATACCGTGTTATTTTACCACAACTGTGTACCAATAAGTCAATACTGTGTCAATACTTGGTTACCACATTTGTGTACCAATACATAAATACCGTGTTAATACTGGGGTACCACAACTATGTACAAGAAATAAATACCGGGTTGATACTGAGGCACAGCGACTGTGTATCAATAAATAAATAAATATAGTGTTTAATTGGGTACCAAAACTATGTACCAAGAAATTAATACTGTGTTAATACTTGGGTACCACAACAGTGTACCAATAAATAAATACCAGGTTAATACTGAGGTACCAGGACTTTGTACCAATAAATAAATACAGGGTAATATTGAGGCACCACGACTGTGTACCAGTTAAAGTTATCAGGTACTAATTTAGCTTTTGAAATCTCTACAAATTGCCCACCTCAATGGTTGAATAAGGTAAAATCTCATGTACCACATCTGAGTACTTACTATATATATATATGAATTTGGAAGTTAAAATCAGGTCAGATCCGTTGTATGTAAGAACCCTGGTCTGAAATTAATAATAAAATATTAGAATAAATAGAAAGAAATAATGTAGTGTGATGTAGTATGGGAATTGTGAATGGGTTGTTGTGGAGATGATGTAATAAAAGTATAAATAAAACAGGAAACAGAAAGCATGGGAACAAACACAATTTGTGCTTCCTGGCTATGTGGTTACTGCAATTGTAGAGATGAGGATATGAGATTGAAACATAATTAAAATTGTGAACTGCTAGTATATATATAAGATATAAATGGTTGTTTGATGTAGAAAATAGCCGGTACAAGATGTAACATGTATACACATATATGGGTAAAAAAGAAGGAGAACTGTTCATACATGTACATTGCGGACTCTGTGCAGAACTGCGCAACGGACACTACGCAGGTATTTCGTCATGATAGTCTTGTTTGTCGGACTGTAGAATAAATGCACACCATCGTGTTGATCCAAAAATGAAAGTGTCACATCCAAGAAACCACGGTGATGCCAGAAGTAAATGGAAGAATCCGGATTGTCTTTTGTCCATGCAGCCAATAATTTGTTTAAAATCACAACACGACCGTTTTAGCGACTGTCAGCAGCCCATGGATGAGACGAAGTAATTATCGTATAATAACGCGACGAATCCCAACACAGTTTCGCTAGAATTGTGCAAACGATGTGATCTGTTGGCACAGAGTGTCTACTCCAAGGCATGAATCACACAAGTCATTACCACCGATCTGTAGGAAAACAATGCCCGATGGAGATGAAAATCGGGTCTAGAAAGGGTCATTGGCGAGTGTCCGAACTTTGAGACCGACCCTGCATCGCGTTGTTACTGTGTAGTGGGAACTGTGCAGTCTAAGATTTGCAGCTGCGGGACAATTTTCCATGTGAGACTCCAAACGTCGAATTAAACTATGTCTCAAAAGCAACACTTTCAATGGTTGATCATCGAAAGGCGTCTCTAATAACCTCACACCCAATAAGTTTGTAAACAAAGATGTACTTTAATAATGGTCATAAAACATTCCAATGTCGTGACGTCACAACTCTAAACTAAGATTTTTTCAGATAAATTGTAAATCCATCAAAATGAAAAGTAAATGGAGCTGTACAATTTAACATTTTCCTGAAAAAAGGTCTTAACTCACCCATGCAATAATGCAAAACGTCAAAAGAGAATTACAAATTATGTATATTTTGCGTAAAAAGCTAACTGCAAAAACTGTGATGATCTAGGTCAAAAGGTTGTAAACAAGGGGCATATAACAGGATTATTTTGTAAAAGAGATGACCACTTACAACCTCAATCCCAGGTACCACCTATAAATCAGTTTACATAATTCTTATTATTGAGAATAATTTTTATTAGTGTCATATTCAGTTCTTTTTTAATTTAACGATACACATGGAAGGTGTAACTAAATAAAAAGTAGGTTCTCACACTTCAAGAAAACCCGGTCTCATTTCTGTGTTTAATGGCAAATCTTGCAACTTTGTAGGTTGTGACGTGGACATTTACCGATTGGTTTTTGTTCCATTGGTATATTAAGATTAATTATAAAACTTATATACTTATGGACGTTTCGATGTCAAGACGTTATTAGATATAATAATAATGATCTAAAATAAGGTTTAGGAATCTGAGGTAACCTGGCTTTAAATTTAATTGGGCCAGATCTCAGTGTGAGAAATATTCAGTTGTATGGATGTAATCCCGTTCCTTCCACCATACCACAGCTGAAATCTCCATATAGCCCCAATAGTTTTGAATGAAGCATTAAACCAATGCACCATTCAACGTGACCATTCATACTCACTAATTAACATCTCTGATGTCAATTTGATTAGGAGAGGGGGTATATAACAGCAATGTATCTTTAGAAAATATCTAAATAATTTATTTCCAAAAATAGTTATTGCAGTCATGGTACCATGGTACAATTTAGTTGAAGTTCGGCTGTTGAACGGCAAACATATGTAAATTATTCGTCGAACATTACGTCAGATACCAGCTGTGAAAAAATGTAAGAGCAGAATTCATGCACAGCCATAATAAATCTGGAGAGAAGACTGTCTCCAAACCATTAAACTCCACACACAGATATATAGATGAAATTCTGTCACTTCTCAATCCTCAATTTGGAGAATATGTTAATGACATGTTTTTAGTGAGCTTGGAATAAAAGATGCGAACGTTTTTCCAAGTTCTGCTTAATATTGAGAATTATACCTTGATTATGGCGCCTAATATATGATAAATGGTATGACTTATTGTTTTATTGTTGTCAATTTTCTTTTTCTATGCATCAATATACCTGCTTCTCCTGCTTATGGTGTATTTGCTTCACAATAAATAGGCTATGGTAGAGTTTGTTCCCACTTAATGAACTTTACATACCGGAGCAAGATGTTTATAAATAGATTGTTGATCCAGGGATGTTGCAAGCCTAGGTTCATAAAGGCTCCAAAACTTTTATGGCAGTATTGCTGATAAGTAGGGTGTTACTGTGTCCAGGTTTGCCCATGTCATAAATTTAGTCTCCAAATTTAGGATTGATAAGAGTTGTGTGGAGTTAAATGATTTGGCGACTGTCTTCTCTCCAGATTTAACATGGCTGTGTATGAATTCTGGTCTAACATTTTTTCACAGCTGGTATCTAATGTAATTTTTGACGAATAGCTTCGACATTTTGGCGGTTCGGCAGCCGGACTTCAAGTCATTTTACACAATAAATTGTACCATTGTACCATGACCGCGATAACATTTTTATAAATAAATTATTAAAATATTTTCAAAAGATACACTGCTGTTATATACCTTCCCCTCTCCTAATAAAACTGACATCAGAGATGTTAACTAGTGAGTATGAGGCTGATAACGTTGAAAGGAGTATTGGTTTTATGTTACAGTCAAGACTATTGGGGCTATATGGAGATATCAGCTGTAGTATGGTGGAAGGAACCGGATTACATCGATACAACTGAATACTTCTCAAACTGAGATATGGCCGAATTAAATTTATAGCCAGGTTACCTCAGATTCCTAAACCTGATTTTAAATCATTTGTTCTCGATAGGTATCTATATAGTAACGTTTTGACATCGAAACGCCCATAAGTATATAAGTATCAAAATCAAAAACAAAGTTAACATAGTAATATATGTCCGAATCCAGTAAAAACTTTGGAACTGACAAGTTAAGTTAGACACGTAAACTTCCATCACGGAAGTGAGGGCGGGTGCTCCGGAAGTGTAAGCACCTCCTGTTTAGCTAGCTACACCCACCACGTATGTAATCAAAATTCAGAAAGGAACATAAAACTATGAGACGTCAAATATATCGAACACAATCCTGGACACAGAGACATCAAAGCTATCAACAATTCTGTGATGGCGACCATAACATTTTTTGAGAGCCTTGATAAGCATAGGCTTGCAATATTCATGAGTCAACAATTTATTTGCAAGAAACCCGCTTCGTTGTACAAAGTCCCTGTAGTGGCTCTACCATAGCGTATTAATTGGGAAACAAATACGCCATAGGCAGGAGAAGCAGGTATACTGCTGCATAGAAAAGGAAAGTTGACAATATAAAAATTGAAGTCATCACGTTTGTCATAAAGTTTCAAATGTAGCCTTTCGTGTGCGTCATAATTCAGGTATAAGTCTAAATATGAAGCAGAACTCGAGCAATCAGTCGTGTCTTTTATTTCAATCTCACTAGGATAGATGACATTTACATAGTCTTCAAATTTAAGAATGTTAAGAGACAGAACGTCATCTAAATATCTGTATGTTGAGTTGAATGTTTTAGCGACAGTCTAGTCGAAAATATTCAAGGATAGAGGCTCCTTAATTTTATTAACATCAAATATGAGTTTTGTTTATATTTTCTCTGAGTTTTCTATCTAACATATAAGTTGCAAATATTATAGGAAATGATCTTATTAAATTAGTTAACAATATCGTGTAAGTTCTGATATTGCCTTGTTTTTTAAACATACAAGTCTAATCTAAGAGACCAAGCAGTAAATTCTGGCGAGACGAAAAGACTTATGGCTGATTCCTGTATGTAAATGTCTCTTGTTATTGACAAACAATTTCTTTCGCGTCATCTCATTTTGTTTTCTTGTAGAAAAGTCCATGCAATTTTTTATTTTTCGAAAATGTATATACAAATCAGATTTTGGAGTATTCTGTGTCAAAAAAACCACTAAAATTTTAATTCTATATTTTATTGTGAACATATGATACAAAATGCAACACGTTTTGAAAGTTTTCCAATTATATGACAAAATATCTAAACAAGAGATAAAATGAGATTTATGTGCATCACTTCCTGTTGCCAGTGTTTTATTTAATAATAATTTCAGTGCAACTCTGCGAGGTTCCAATTTAGCCTTCACCATAATTAAAATAGACGAGATGAAATAATGTTTTTTACACAAAAGTAGACATAAAGTAGTGTATTTCTTTTATTTTGATAACATATTTTATCAGTATTGTGATAAAGTTAAGATAAGCTTGTTGATAGTTTTCGGGAGGAGCAGTGCTTTAGTAAATTTTTAATTTTTATAAAGGCTTTACTATTCCTTTGTTAGCAATAGTATGGATACATCTTTTGTGAAATCAGTATTTTGCATACAATATATGAGTACGGTTGCAACAATGACCTCTTCTTTAAAGTTAATGATTAAGCGTTCAAATTTCTTAGCTTCTTGATTGTTAAACTGTAAGTTGCAGTTTTAAACAATGTTGCGATTTTTCCAGTTGCGTCTTTAAAGTTTCCAGATTATTTAGATAGAACTGAGGGATAATTCTGTTGACCCGCCACACGGATATGGATAGCCAAGCAGGTACCTGTTTGGCTATCCATATACGTGTGGCGGGTCTAAATGATTTTTTGGCCGTTACATCAATGACCATTTCTACGGTTGCAACAGTGAAAGCCTTCATAGATTGATACCTCATTCAAAGTCTTGCTTGTCGCGTTGAAAATCAACCATATACTGTATCATATAAAGGAACATGTCCCCAATGTTGCTAACATATCCGTATTGATATCAATATGTATTATTTTGTCTGATGTAAATATTAAGTAACACTTATATAATCAATTTGTGTTCATTTTGCAAAAGACTATGGTGTAGTGTAAGGTGGATGTAGTTAGTTAAACTGGGGGTGCTTTCCCTTCCGGACCATCCGGCCTCACTTCCGTGGTTAAATTCACGTTTCTAACTTACTTGTCAGTTCTAAAGTTTTCACTTTGCTTCTGGATTGTGATTCGGACATGGATAAGTATGTTTGTTTTTGATAAAGTGTTATCTCGTCAATATAAAACGGTTCAATGACAATAGTGTTTGAATATTCGAATTAAAATGGTCAGGTTCTATTAGGACTGAAAAAGGATCTCGTTGCTTACCTACTTGTGATCAAAACATGCCTTCCTGCATATCAATCAACCTTCATACAATGCCAACCACAGCATATTAATTTTCTTTATCTATTTATAAATTTAAGAATAACGACGAATTGTTAATTTTTTTACTTTACTCAATGTTAGAGCTTTTAAGACAAAAATATCTTCAGTAAAATAAAACTTTGTTGTAATCAAAAACAAACATACTTATCCATTTCCGAATCACAATCCAGAAGCAAAGTAAAAACTTTGGAACTGACAAGTTAGGTTAGACACGTGAACTTCCACCAGGGAAGTGAGGCCGGGTGCTCCGGAAGGGTAAGCACCTCCTGTTTAGCTAGCTACACCCGTCACGTGTGTAATCAAAATTGTGTGAAAGGAACATGGAACTATGAGACGTCAAATATATCCAAGGCAATCCTGGACACAGAGACATCAAACTTATCAATATTTACAATTATTGATGATGTATTGAATCAATGTATAAATCAAAATTCCAAAAGCAATTTATAAACTTTGAAAATTGACAAATTTAGCTAAACACACGTTTTTCGTCCTATAAGTGTGACCGGTTGCTCTGGTAAGGTAAGAAAATCCATAAAATCAATAAAGAATGATAACGAACATGGTACTATGTAATAGAAAATATATTAATTGTAATTTTGGATGCAGTGACATCGTTTTTACCAACACTTTTGTGATAAAAGGTTATTATTTTGTTTTAAGTGCCTTAAATCCCAGTAATATCTCAGCACCGTCAATTTATTTGTATGCAGCTTCCGTATAAACATCCCGTAGCAGACATGATCTCTTTTACATAGCACTCTATAATCTCTTAATAAACACACTATAAGCAGGATAAGCAAGTATTCAAAATATTAATAGAAAACTTATATCATTGTCTGTACCATATTCGACTTTAAAGACAGCTTTTAGTGGGCATCATTCTGACGTACAAATACAAATAAGATACACGAATTCAATCATTTTCGTAACAGTTACTGTTTAAGCTCACTAAAATAGATGACAATCACATATTCAGAATCTTTTAGTATCAATTTAAATAAAGCCATCTATATATATGTATGTTAAATTGATTGATATGTCTACAGGTTTTGATCTAGAATAAAGGAAACATTCAGCATTTAATTAAAAAAAATAATGTTTTGTGTATCGTTTTTAATATTTTTGTTATGACACGAAATTTTAAAAGAAAGATATATAACAACACATTAACATAATACCAGAACAATGCTTCTAAGTCAGTAAGCAATACATGATTCTAAAATATAACATTTTTACTCTTAACTTCTTTATCAATTCAACTATGAAATAGATGTTAATTAGAACAATGAAGTTACATCTACCGACGATCTACTTTTTCTTTTTATAAATATACCACCGTCATTATTGATTAAGTCTCACCTGAGGGGTTATTTAATATATCTTATGAAGGGTAAATAGTCAAACTTATAGTCAAAATAATCACAATTGACTGCATAGATCGACACATTTGTCCCCAAAATACTACAACTAAATGTTGAGGTACTGTATATTTATTAAATGCTTTAATAATCGCAAACGTATAACGGGAAAAGGTTGGTCATGACCATGAAGGTTTTCATTTAGTCCCTTTTCAATGCCATTTCATGCAAATTCAGTAATAATATTCAATGTTTAAATTACCTGTGGTCCAAATAGTAAGATGTAAATGATGTCATTACCTTGGTTTTTAATAAAATTACCATTCAGTAGTATTTGAAAAATGAAGACCGATTAAATCCGTTTGGCATGGAACTACATGTTTGCATGTCTTTTTGTACCACGGTATCAGTCGCGCACTGTCCGCTTGGAACAAAAAGTTTTGTAAATTAGCGCCAGACTTAGTCAAGAAATATCGCTGTTGTGTGTAGGCATAGCATGTGAAATGGGGTCTATTACACCATCCTTAACCATGTTAAATTCCTATCATGTTTGAATGTTGACCTTTAAATTCTTTGTCTGATATGAAAATCGTAGTTATACAAATATTTTTGTAATTACAATACACTTGAGTACACAGAAACAAAAATGATACGGTTTTCCAGACACTTATAATGTTCTTCTTTTGCATATGTCCTTGACGTTTGAATACATGAAATTCATAAAATTGTGAAAAATGTCCGCAAATCATTACCTTCAATGTATAAATATCAGTGTCTATATAAAACATAGTTTTCATTCTATATATATATATACTAAATCAGTAGAAATGCATAGTAATTTGTTGTTTCGGTAACATAAATGTAATATTGAATTGACAATGACAACAATATATCGATTTATAAATACGTTACACGTTAATATACCATACAACACAAATCTTTTGGTGATATTAGACTTCAATAATGCAAAGTTTTACATCTAATTATACATTTATAAATTAGTTTTTCAGAAATGTAATTTTTAGATACAAGATCAGCGCATTCATCTCTACCATACGCATCCCATCTAAAATTACTTATCGTAGAATCATAATAACCACAAATGTCCGAATGATCCGGTTGACCTTCAATCCAGTTAGTATATGTGGCTGGTTTCTGTGTACTTAACCAAATCCAAATATCATTTTCCTTTACTAAACCAATCCAGTAAGAATACCCTTTTGATTCTAAAGAAAAACAAATTACAATGTTATTAATATTTATGGAAATCCAAAAAAAAACTTTTTGTTTATATTCCGAAACAATTCAATAGAATGAAATACCCTATAAAATCTAAAAGACAAATAACATTTTATAATAATTTCAAAGTAATGTACAACAATTATACTAAAACACTGTATCCATTAATGGTTGAGGAATGTGAAATCATTAAATGTTTCAGTTTAAACTTTCTCACCTATTAGATACAAGAGGGAAATAAATTCTCATTCAATAATAGCTTCATCTGAATACAACATAACAAGTCTAACAATTTGGATGGTCGGAATAATTACTTATTGTCTGAACATAAATAGCAGTGGTGGCAAACTGTTTATGATTATAACAAGGATATGTTTAGACATATAACATTATGGTTCTGTTTACATCTTCAAAACAATTTAGTAATAACTTGGGATAACCACTGCTACCCCTTAACTATTTGAACTTCCATGAGTTAAGAGCATTTCTAAATTACCATTTATATTGCATATTTGTTTCATTTAATGGAGTGCGGTGTGTTTTTATATATCATATCATTCATTATACATCACTCATAAATACTAAATTTGATTCGATGAGAGCAATCACATGGTGAGGATTGAAATATCATATTTCCTTCATGCGATAAAGTTTCACTGTAATGCATCCCTTATTCGGAACACACCTATACGTCACAATGATATGAGGTCATCGATAGAGAATCGGTCATGACTTTTGACCAATATGAACACCCCCTAACACGTCACATTTCTCTCGTGGTTCAATGTCGGATAATATAACTTGCTGCGGGTAAACGTTCATACTTCCCTCTTTCAAAGACAAAAGACAATACATTTATAATAATAATTGTTTGGGATAAGCACTGCCATCCCTTATCTATTTGAACGCAAATGAGTAAAGAAAATTTCTTATTATCATTCATATTGCATACTTTTATTCTTTTTACCGAGTACAGTGTGTTTTTGTAAAGCAATACCACGTGTAAGTAACTATGTTTTGATATAATGGAACAATATCTTTCTTTTAAATGTATTACGTATACTTTTCAATTTAAAATAAATTAGAAGATGCTTAAACATCATATTGATGTATTGGAAATATAAAAAACCGATTACGTGTATTGTGTATAAGGTCAACGTTAAATAACCTAGCAAACAACTGACCAATTTGCTTGAACTTTAATTTGAATAATTATTATAGACAAGTACATTGATGCAAATACTTTACAAAGCTTTATTATGTTCACATTGGAACACTAATTTTAGAAACATACCAGTATCTTCAATAAATAACCGAGAGGTTAGGAAACTAAGGAACACATTAAAATAAAGACAGCTGTTATAGGTTGAAGGTGATGTATCTACTTACTGCAAATCTTAACAGTGCCGATGTTTTGGCTGGGCCTCCCTGATATGTAAATTTCTAATGAAAGGTCAAAGGGATATGTCAGTGCCGATGTATTGACTGAGACTCCATTATATGTATATCTTCCTAACGGACGGCCAACGGACATGTCAGTGACAATGTAATAGCTGTGCCTCTCTTACAAGAATTTTCCTCATGGGAGGTCAAACGGACGTGTCAGTACCGATGTATTGACTAGGCCTCTCTTATATAATATATTCCTAAAGAAAGATCAAACGGACATGTAAGTGCCGATGTATTGACTGGACCTCCCCTAAATGTTTATTCCTAACGGTAGGTCAAACGGACATGTTAGTGTCGATGTATTGGTTGTGCCTCCCTTATATGTATATTCCCAACGGAGGTTTAAAAAGATATGTCAGTACCGATGTATTGGTTGGCCTCCCTTACATGTATATTCTCAACAAAAGTTTAAACGGTTATGGCAATACCGATATATAAGTTAGCCTCCCTTATATGAATATTCCTAATGAAAAGTCAAACGGACATGTTAGTGCCGATGTATTGGACGGGTTTCCCTTAAATGTATATATTCCCAAACGGAGGTCAAACAGATGTGTCAGTACCGGTGTATTGGTTGGCCTCCCTTATATGAATATCCCTAATGAAAGGTCAAACGGACATGTCAGTGACAATGTATTGGCTAAGTCTTTTTTATGTATATATTTTGACGGAAGGTCAAACGGACATGTCAGTGCTAATGGACTGACTAAGCCTCCCTTATATGAATATTCCTAATGAAAGGTCAAACGGACATGTCAGTGCCGATGTATTGGCTGGGCCTTCCTTATATGTATATCTTTCCAACAGAAGGTCAAACGGATATGTCAGTGCCGATGTATTGGATGGGCCTTCTTTATATATTTATATTCCCAGCAGATGGTCAAACGGATATGTCAGTGCCTATGTATTGGATGGGCCTTCCTTGAATGTATATCTTCCCAACAGAAGGTCAAACGGATATATCAGTGTCGATGTATTGGATGGGCCTTCCTTATATGTATATTTTCCCAACAGAAGATCAAACGGACACGCAGTGTTGTTTTCCAATATGCATGCAGAGATTGAATAGAAATTGAAAGCTTTATAAGACTGGAAATTGAAATGGTTGTTCTGGCGACTGTCCAAGTGAATGGACGTGTTTGTGTCTATGTGAAAAAAATCTAACATTACCCAATTTTTTTGGGGGAGTTTCAAGATAATTTTGGTATGAAAGTGTTCATAAAATAGCCAGGAATCTGATGATATAAACCGATGGGAAGACAAAAAAAGAGAAAAAGAGAATTTTCAGGTAAAACAAATCAGACAAACAATAATAGAAAATCAGTGAGTAGTTCTCCAGGAAAACCTACGCGAGAAGCTACAAGCGATTTTCAGAAATGACTTAGAAATTGACCACCCTATTCAAATAAACAATATCTATAGGACCGGTCCCCCACCCAGAAAAACGAATGGTTATCCCAGAATAGTTATAGCCAACTGAACCAAAACAGCGATAAAGATCTTATTCTTAGTAAAGCCAGAATATTAAAAAATAAAAACTCTAAAATTCGTATAAACCCCCAATTTCCTGAATCAGTTCGAGAGAAGAGAAAGCGTCTTTTCGAAGTTCAAGCACAGTTGAATAAACAAAACATCGATACCAAAGTATATGGTGATAAACTTGTATACAAACAGAGTGGTACTGTATTTAGGGAAAAGGTTGCACTTCCAAAGGCGAGTGATGTATTTAAAACCGCACTATACATAAAAAACAAGCATAGGTTTGCTTCGGGGGATACCTTTGCTGAGAATGGAAACCTAATAATGGGGCGCGCGATGTCTGTCAGTAATATACAAGATGTCAGGGAAGGCATCAGTGAATTGCTGACCATACCAGCAGTAGCGGCATCCACACACAACATAGTTGCATATCGATTTACAGACGGACAGGGTGTGCTACATGATGGGATTGAAGATGATGGAGAGTATGGAGGAGGTCTAAGTATCTTGAGATGTATGAAGGAGGAAGGGTTTAATAATGTGCTGGTGGTAGTATCGCGAACATTTGGACAAAAGTTAGGATCTAAAAGGTTCTCATATTTCAAAACTGCAGCACGATCAGCAATCCAAAAAGTTGGGAACGGAGCGACTTAGTAAAATTGTCCAAACATTATTATAGACCAAGTGCAGTAAAACGTGTTTGGTCTGAACACTTTAAAAGTGCAGGTTACATTTCCTTGCTATATTTCTTACCTGAATAGTACATATACATTTGTAAATAGCAGTGGTTTTGTTTTCTCTTTTTTATTAGTACTGTGCTACATATATTGACAGATGATCTTACAAAACATTGCCTTTAAATACCATGATGACACTTGTATTTGTGACATATGGTGTTTTAAATGTAACTTACAATGGTATATTATTTACGTAAATGTAGTATACCGCGAATTTAGTAAATGATAGTTTGTAAATGTTTGTCGGTCGGACAGTATTTACTGTGTTGACAGTATTTACTGTTGTATCTATTTACCCTCATTTACAATATACATACTTACGTGAATGTAGTTTACCACGATTTCAGTAAATGATAGTTTGTAAATGTTGGTCGGTCGGACAGTATTTACTGTGGTATTTACCCTCATTTACAATATACATACTTACGTGAATGTAGTTTACCACGATTTCAGTAAATGATAGTTTGTAAATGTTGGTCGGTCGGACAGTATTTACTGTGGTATTTACCCTCATTTACAATATATATACTTACGTGAATGTAGTGTAACGCGAATTTAGTAAACGATAGTTTGTAAATGTTGGTCGATCGGACAGTATTTACTGTGGTATTTACCCTCATTTACAATATACATACTTAGGTGAATGTAGACAGTTTTAGTAAACGATAGTTTTGTAAATGTTGGTCGGTCGGACAGTATTTACTGTGGTATTTACCCTCTTTTACAATATCTATACTTACGTGAATGTAGTTTACCACGATATTAGTAATCGATAGTTTGTAAATGTTGGTCGATCGGACAGTTTTTACTGTGGAATTTACCCTCATTTACAATATACATACTTACGTGAATGTAGTTTACTGCGATTTTAGTAAATGATAGTTTGTGAATGTTGGTCGGTCGGACAGTATTTACTGTGGTATATACCCTCATTTACAATACACATACTTTCGTGAATGTAGTTTACCACGATTTTAGTAAATGATAGTGTGTAAATGTTGGTCGGTCGGACAGTATTTACTGTGATATTTACCCTCATTTACAATACACATACTTACGTGAATGTAGTTAATCACGATTTTAGTAAATGATAGTTTGTAAATGTTTTTCGGTCGGACAGTACTTACTGCGGTATTTACCCTCATTTACAATATCTGTAATTACGTGAATGTAGTAAACGATAGTTTGTAAATGTTGGTCTATCAGACTGTATTTACTGTGGTATTTACCCTTTTTAAGATATACATGTTTACGTGAATGTAGTTCACCACGATTTTCGTAAATGATAGTTTGTAAATGTTGGTCGGTCGAACAGTATTTACTGTGGTATTTACCCTTTTTTTACGATATACATGTTTACGTGAATGTAGTTCACCACGATTTTCGCAAACGATAGTTTGTAAATGTTGGTCAGTCGGACAGTATTTACTGTGGTATTTACTCTCATTTACAATAAACATATTTACTTGAATGTAGTTTACCACGATTTTAGTACATGATAGTTCTGTAATGTTGGTCGGTCGGACAGTTTTTACTGTGGTATTTACCCTCATTTACAATAAACATACTTACGTGAATGTAGTTTACCACGATTTTAGTAAATGATAGTTTTGTAAATGTTGGTCGGTCGGACAGTATTCACTGTGGTATTTACCCTCATTTACAATATACATACTTACGTGAATGTAGTTTACCACGATTTTAGTAAATGATAGTTTTGTAAATGTTGGTCGGTCGGACAGTTTTTACTGTGGAATTTACCCTCATTTACAATATACATACTTACGTGAATGTAGTTTACTGCGATTTTAGTAAATGATAGTTTGTGAATGTTGGTCGGTCGGACAGTATTTACTGTGGTATATACCCTCATTTACAATACACATACTTTCGTGAATGTAGTTTACCACGATTTTAGTAAATGATAGTGTGTAAATGTTGGTCGGTCGGACAGTATTTACTGTGATATTTACCCTCATTTACAATACACATACTTACGTGAATGTAGTTAATCACGATTTTAGTAAATGATAGTTTGTAAATGTTGGTCGATCGGACAGTTTTTACTGTGGAATTTACCCTTATTTACAATATACATACTTACGTGAATGTAGTTTACTGCGATTTTAGTAAATGATAGTTTGTGAATGTTGGTCGTTCGGACAGTATTTACTGTGGTATATACCCTCATTTACAATACACATACTTTCGTGAATGTAGTTTACCACGATTTTAGTAAATGATAGTGTGTAAATGTTGGTCGGTCGGACAGTATTTACTGTGATATTTACCCTCATTTACAATATACATACTTACGTGAATGTAGTTTACCACGATTTTAGTAAATGATAGTTTTGTAAATGTTGGTCGATCGGACAGTTTTTACTGTGGAATTTACCCTCATTTACAATATACATACTTACGTGAATGTAGTTTACTGCGATTTTAGTAAATGATAGTTTGTGAATGTTGGTCGGTCGGACAGTATTTACTGTGGTATATACCCTCATTTACAATACACATACTTTCGTGAATGTAGTTTACCACGATTTTAGTAAATGATAGTGTGTAAATGTTGGTCGGTCGGACAGTATTTACTGTGATATTTACCCTCATTTACAATACACATACTTACGTGAATGTAGTTAATCACGATTTTAGTAAATGATAGTTTGTAAATGTTTTTCGGTCGGACAGTACTTACTGCGGTATTTACCCTCATTTACAATATCTGTAATTACGTGAATGTAGTAAACGATAGTTTGTAAATGTTGGTCTATCAGACTGTATTTACTGTGGTATTTACCCTTTTTAAGATATACATGTTTACGTGAATGTAGTTCACCACGATTTTCGTAAATGATAGTTTGTAAATGTTGGTCGGTCGAACAGTATTTACTGTGGTATTTACCCTTTTTTTACGATATACATGTTTACGTGAATGTAGTTCACCACGATTTTCGCAAACGATAGTTTGTAAATGTTGGTCAGTCGGACAGTATTTACTGTGGTATTTACTCTCATTTACAATAAACATATTTACTTGAATGTAGTTTACCACGATTTTAGTACATGATAGTTCTGTAATGTTGGTCGGTCGGACAGTTTTTACTGTGGTATTTACCCTCATTTACAATAAACATACTTACTTGAATGTAGTTTACCACGATTTTAGTAAATGATAGTTTTGTAAATGTTGGTCGGTCGGACAGTATTCACTGTGGTATTTACCCTCATTTACAATATACATACTTACGTGAATGTAGTTTACCACGATTTTAGTAAATGATAGTTTTGTAAATGTTGGTCGGTCGGACAGTTTTTACTGTGGAATTTACCCTCATTTACAATATACATACTTACGTGAATGTAGTTTACTGCGATTTTAGTAAATGATAGTTTGTGAATGTTGGTCGGTCGGACAGTATTTACTGTGGTATATACCCTCATTTACAATACACATACTTTCGTGAATGTAGTTTACCACGATTTTAGTAAATGATAGTGTGTAAATGTTGGTCGGTCGGACAGTATTTACTGTGATATTTACCCTCATTTACAATACACATACTTACGTGAATGTAGTTAATCACGATTTTAGTAAATGATAGTTTGTAAATGTTTTTCGGTCGGACAGTACTTACTGCGGTATTTACCCTCATTTACAATATCTGTAATTACGTGAATGTAGTAAACGATAGTTTGTAAATGTTGGTCTATCAGACTGTATTTACTGTGGTATTTACCCTTTTTAAGATATACATGTTTACGTGAATGTAGTTCACCACGATTTTCGTAAATGATAGTTTGTAAATGTTGGTCGGTCGAACAGTATTTACTGTGGTATTTACCCTTTTTTTACGATATACATGTTTACGTGAATGTAGTTCACCACGATTTTCGCAAACGATAGTTTGTAAATGTTGGTCAGTCGGACAGTATTTACTGTGGTATTTACTCTCATTTACAATAAACATATTTACTTGAATGTAGTTTACCACGATTTTAGTACATGATAGTTCTGTAATGTTGGTCGGTCGGACAGTTTTTACTGTGGTATTTACCCTCATTTACAATAAACATACTTACGTGAATGTAGTTTACCACGATTTTAGTAAATGATAGTTTTGTAAATGTTGGTCGGTCGGACAGTATTCACTGTGGTATTTACCCTCATTTACAATATACATACTTACGTGAATGTAGTTTACCACGATTTTAGTAAATGATAGTTTTGTAAATGTTGGTCGGTCGGACAGTTTTTACTGTGGAATTTACCCTCATTTACAATATACATACTTACGTGAATGTAGTTTACTGCGATTTTAGTAAATGATAGTTTGTGAATGTTGGTCGGTCGGACAGTATTTACTGTGGTATATACCCTCATTTACAATACACATACTTTCGTGAATGTAGTTTACCACGATTTTAGTAAATGATAGTGTGTAAATGTTGGTCGGTCGGACAGTATTTACTGTGATATTTACCCTCATTTACAATACACATACTTACGTGAATGTAGTTAATCACGATTTTAGTAAATGATAGTTTGTAAATGTTGGTCGATCGGACAGTTTTTACTGTGGAATTTACCCTTATTTACAATATACATACTTACGTGAATGTAGTTTACTGCGATTTTAGTAAATGATAGTTTGTGAATGTTGGTCGTTCGGACAGTATTTACTGTGGTATATACCCTCATTTACAATACACATACTTTCGTGAATGTAGTTTACCACGATTTTAGTAAATGATAGTGTGTAAATGTTGGTCGGTCGGACAGTATTTACTGTGATATTTACCCTCATTTACAATATACATACTTACGTGAATGTAGTTTACCACGATTTTAGTAAATGATAGTTTTGTAAATGTTGGTCGATCGGACAGTTTTTACTGTGGAATTTACCCTCATTTACAATATACATACTTACGTGAATGTAGTTTACTGCGATTTTAGTAAATGATAGTTTGTGAATGTTGGTCGGTCGGACAGTATTTACTGTGGTATATACCCTCATTACAATACACATACTTTCGTGAATGTAGTTTACCACGATTTTAGTAAATGATAGTGTGTAAATGTTGGTCGGTCGGACAGTATTACTGTGATATTTACCCTCATTTACAATACACATACTTACGTGAATGTAGTTAATCACGATTTTAGTAAATGATAGTTTGTAAATGTTTTTTCGGTCGGACAGTACTTACTGCGGTATTTACCCTCATTTACAATATCTGTAATTACGTGAATGTAGTAAACGATAGTTTGTAAATGTTGGTCTATCAGACTGTATTTACTGTGGTATTTACCCTTTTTAAGATATACATGTTTACGTGAATGTAGTTCACCACGATTTTCGTAAATGATAGTTTGTAAATGTTGGTCGGTCGAACAGTATTTACTGTGGTATTTACCCTTTTTTTACGATATACATGTTTACGTGAATGTAGTTCACCACGATTTTCGCAAACGATAGTTTGTAAATGTTGGTCAGTCGGACAGTATTTACTGTGGTATTTACTCTCATTTACAATAAACATATTTACTTGAATGTAGTTTACCACGATTTTAGTACATGATAGTTCTGTAATGTTGGTCGGTCGGACAGTTTTTACTGTGGTATTTACCCTCATTTACAATAAACATACTTACTTGAATGTAGTTTACCACGATTTTAGTAAATGATAGTTTTGTAAATGTTGGTCGGTCGGACAGTATTCACTGTGGTATTTACCCTCATTTACAATATACATACTTACGTGAATGTAGTTTACCACGATTTTAGTAAATGATAGTTTTGTAAATGTTGGTCGGTCGGACAGTTTTTACTGTGGAATTTACCCTCATTTACAATATACATACTTACGTGAATGTAGTTTACTGCGATTTTAGTAAATGATAGTTTGTGAATGTTGGTCGGTCGGACAGTATTTACTGTGGTATATACCCTCATTTACAATACACATACTTTCGTGAATGTAGTTTACCACGATTTTAGTAAATGATAGTGTGTAAATGTTGGTCGGTCGGACAGTATTTACTGTGATATTTACCCTCATTTACAATACACATACTTACGTGAATGTAGTTAATCACGATTTTAGTAAATGATAGTTTGTAAATGTTGGTCGATCGGACAGTTTTTACTGTGGAATTTACCCTTATTTACAATATACATACTTACGTGAATGTAGTTTACTGCGATTTTAGTAAATGATAGTTTGTGAATGTTGGTCGTTCGGACAGTATTTACTGTGGTATATACCCTCATTTACACACATACTTTCGTGAATGTAGTTTACCACGATTTTAGTAAATGATAGTGTGTAAATGTTGGTCGGTCGGACAGTATTTACTGTGATATTTACCCTCATTTACAATATACATACTACGTGAATGTAGTTTACCACGATTTTAGTAAATGATAGTTTTGTAAATGTTGGTCGATCGGACAGTTTTTACTGTGGAATTTACCCTCATTTACAATATACATACATACGTGAATGTAGTTTACTGCGATTTTAGTAAATGATAGTTTGTGAATGTTGGTCGGTCGGACAGTATTTACTGTGGTATATACCCTCATTTACAATACACATACTTTCGTGATAGTAGTTTACCACGATTTTAGTAAATGATAGTGTGTAAATGTTGGTCGGTCGGACAGTATTTACTGTGATATTTACCCTCATTTACAATACACATACTTACGTGAATGTAGTTAATCACGATTTTAGTAAATGATAGTTTGTAAATGTTTTTCGGTCGGACAGTACTTACTGCGGTATTTACCCTCATTTACAATATCTGTAATTACGTGAATGTAGTAACGATAGTTTGTAAATGTTGGTCTATCAGACTGTATTTACTGTGGTATTTACCCTTTTTAAGATATACATGTTTACGTGAATGTAGTTCACCACGATTTTCGTAAATGATAGTTTGTAAATGTTGGTCGGTCGAACAGTATTTACTGTGGTATTTACCCTTTTTTTACGATATACATGTTTACGTGAATGTAGTTCACCACGATTTTCGCAAACGATAGTTTGTAAATGTTGGTCAGTCGGACAGTATTTACTGTGGTATTTACTCTCATTTACAATAAACATATTTACTTGAATGTAGTTTACCACGATTTTAGTACATGATAGTTCTGTAATGTTGGTCGGTCGGACAGTTTTTACTGTGGTATTTACCCTCATTTACAATAAACATACTTACTTGAATGTAGTTTACCACGATTTTAGTAAATGATAGTTTTGTAAATGTTGGTCGGTCGGACAGTATTCACTGTGGTATTTACCCTCATTTACAATATACATACTTACGTGAATGTAGTTTACCACGATTTTAGTAAATGATAGTTTTGTAAATGTTGGTCGGTCGGACAGTATTCACTGTGGTATTTACCCTTATTTACAATAGTTATACTTACGTGAATGTAGTTTACCACGATTTTAGTAAACGATAGTTTGTAAATGTTGATAGATCGGAGAGTATTTACTGTGGTATTTACCCTCATTTACAATATACATACTTACGTGAATGTAGTTTACCACGATTTTAGTAAATGATAGTTTGTAAATGTTGGTCGGTCGGACAGTATTTACTGTGGTATTTACCCTCATTTACAATATACATACTTACGTGAATGTAGTTTACCACGATTTTAGTAAATGATAGTTTTGTAAATGTTTGTCGATCGGACAGTATTTGCTGTGGTATTTACCCTCATTTACAATATACATACTTACGTGAATGTAGTTTACCACGATTTTAGTAAACGATAGTTTGTGAATGTTGATCGATCGGAGAGTATTTACTGTGGTATTTACCCTCATTTACAATATACATACTTACGTGAATAAAGTTTACCACGATTTTATTAAACGATAGTTTTGTAAATGTGTGTTGGTCGGACAGTATCTACTTACGTGAATATAATTTATCAACAGTTTGGAAAACGATAGTTTTTAAACCTTAGAATAATTCAATTAATCTGTAATATCTGATTAAAACGTAATCGTACAATATATGTTTTGTATATAATTTATTATTATTATTATTATTATTATATTATTATTATTATTATTATTTTTGTTTTGGTTAAAGGTATTTTTCTGCTATTACTTTTTTTGTAACGTCGGTTAGTTTGTTATATCTATACCATACCAAATTTTGATATTTTTATGTAATGTTCCTTTGTATATACCCCATAAGCTGGGATATGTTACCATTTACATTTACAGACATTCGTCGTAAATTATCTTATTTACTATCTTTTATTACATCTTCTTCTTTCTTTTCTTTCTCTTTACTTTCATTAATTTTCTTGTATGTATTTAAAATGTGTTCTTTTGGTTTGAAAATTACAATACGTACATTATGACGTTATCTGACTCTTTTTGACACATTCAGGTTCGTTTGTTTTCTAAATACTATACCAATATTAATATGGCTTTAAGAATTTTATCTTTGAACTGCCAAGGTCTAGGGGATAATTTCAAGAGAAAAGACGTTTTTCAATATTTGGCAACACTTGACTACAATATATATTGCTTACAGGACACGCATTTTACTTCTGAAAATCAAGCATCTGTTGAAAGGGAATGGGGGTTCTCTTGTATTTTCAATTCCTATAGGTCAAATGCTAGGGGAGTGGCTGTATTTTTCAAAAATAATTTTGAATTTAAGCTACTTAAATCAAATTGTGACAATGATAATCTAATTTTACTCGAACTTCTGGTTGATGAAAGGAAAATAACACTAGTAAACCTCTATGGACCAAATAAAGATACTCCCGCCTTTTATAAAATGGTTTTTGATAAAATTGCTGAATTCGAAAATACCGACTTTATAATCTGTGGCGATTTCAATCTTTGCTTAAATCCCGACCTAGATTCATTTAATTACATCAATATTAACAATCCAAATGCAAGACAGCTTGTGCTAGATTTCATTCAAGAAAATAATTGTATAGATGCTTTTCGAGAAAATAACCCAGATTTAAAACGTTATACTTGGAGGAAGAAAAATCCAGTGAAACAAGCTAGATTAGATATGTTTATTCTAAGTGAAACTTATTCAACTAACAATTACACAACATTTATAAAACCTGGATATCGAACGGATCATTCTATAGTACAACTGCAAATAACATTTAATGACTACAAAAAGGGAAGGGGGCTGTGGAAATTTAATAACTCCCTGTTACATGATAAACAATATATAGAAACAATTCAAATTCTTATCTCAGAAATAAAAAGACAATATGCACTTCCAGTTTATAATATAGACAATATTCTTAATATTTCAAACGAATCTATAGCCTTTTCGATTAATGATCAATTATTCTTAGAAACTTTATTA